>OY720464.1:39797545-40152545 GCA_963082715.1 Harpalus rubripes
TTGTTTCGACAAAAACCACAAAATATCTTCTGGAAAAGACACATTACGATAAAGTATCTATAAGAATTATAAACATATTAGGTTTATCGGGGAAAACCACTATTTTATATTTGTAATATTTTCTAATTAAAAACTGTCTTACATATTCAAGCTGCGATTCAATGAATACTATATTGATTCAAGAAAACAATAATTCAATGTTTTATAAACAAAGTAACACTGTGATTTATTCTTTAGGTGTGTCTTCTTTTTATTTTTGTCACGTCTGTAATTTAGTTTCAGTACAAAAGAATTGTTCTTTGTGTAAATTTACTGCGCGTCTTCACTAACTTAATAATTCATGTTGAGAGTAATAAGGACACAATGAAAAATTTATCGAAATATAAATATATATTAATCATCGACACGCATATCACTGTGGAGATTGTACAACGCACAAAATTACCAGATATAATTTGGGAAATTTGTCTGATAAAATATGACTAAGATATTTTAAAACTCTGAGGTTTAACACATTTGAGAAAGAAATATATCTCAAATCCAAGTTTTAAGGAAATATTCAATGACATGCTATAACCATGAATGTTGAAAGTGTTTCATATAAGATCTTATGATTAATAATTAAGGTTATAACATCTTAAATTGACCTTTTGATTTAATCTGAATTATGAGAAAACATAAGCCTTCACTTGGTAAATAAAGAAATAAATCTTCATCTTATTTCTGCACATTTACTGTGGTTATATACAGGGTCTTTCATACCACCCGTGCTAGGCTTTTTTTTTTGAAAACTACGACGAATTTGAAGATTTAACAGTTTTTCTTGAAGAAACGATGTTAAATATCATTTTTTCACATTTAATGTTATTATAAATATTAAAGAATATTTTATTCTCTATAAGATTTGATTATATTTTATATTCAATGGATATAGAGTAATAAATTAAAGAAATTAAATTTCATAAAGCAGTAAGCTGTGCTATAACTATGGAAACATCTACTATATTAAGAAAATTCTGATTGACAAATGTCAGTGTCAAGTGAATTGGATAGTATGTTTTTGTTATAATTTTACTGGAAATAATCTTTTACAAAAAACTTTCTGTATGGAATTTGTACAAAATACATAGAACTGAAAGTAATGTAATGGAAATATGGAATCTTTTACAAGAAAATCTCTGTGTGGAATTTTTACAATATACACAGATCTGACCACGATCTGACGGAAGGAAATGTGCTGGCCACATCAGATTTTTTTTTAATATTCCAAGTGTCTTCCACTTTGTACAGTGCATTTTTGTAGCCGACTACTTACTGCATATGTTACTGTAAACATTATTATAATATAGGATTTTGAGTTTCTTTAACACTTCATTTTCACTCAACGAGTGGCAGACGTCGCAAAATACACCATATTGTCACAATAAAAGTAGCAAATGTACAAATTAAACAAGTTATGGCTATCAGGGGGAAAGTACTTCGAATATAAAAAAATATTAGTATTTATTTCGTAAATAATACCTAATATAATAAATGTTTATAACAAAAGTTGTTTTTAGAAAACACATCTAACGATACCACACATAATCTAGGTTCCCATTTGAAATTCTGAACCAGAGTGTAGTTACGCCTACTTCTGGTAAATTTTGGAAATCGAGACTACTACCATTAAATTTTTCAGACAGGATTGTTGCTATTTTTTCCTGGATCTGCAGGACGTCGTAGTTTTGAGAGAAAAAAACCGGACATGGGTGGTTTTAAACACCCTACGCTAAAATATCACGTACACCGACTTATTACACCCAAAATACAAAAAAGGCACGTTAAATAAATAAGCTTAAATTTGGGTGTTAAAACGTAATAGTACAGTTGCAAATTGGTCTTGCATTTTTATGTCGGAGTCATAATGTACCGAATATTTTCGTGTCTGTAAACAATTACAAATTTATATTTGTTGAACATTAATGCTTAACTTCAACATTTCCTTAGCTCTAAAATAAAATGACTCATTCTTTGTACAGAAATAACATAAACGTGAGAATAATTTCATGATCTTGAATATATACAATCATTGTTTTCCTGTTAAGATTATTTTAAAATAAACAATTTTAAACAAGCTACTACTTACTGCATACATTACTGTAAACAATTATAATAATTGCATATTATTATTAATATAGATTGACAAGGCTACTAAAAATTAGTCGAAATTATGCGAAAAATGAAATTGTAGTTTCTCCAATATTTTATTGCGATTTCTAAAATTTCTCCAAGAAAAATTATATTTTTAATGAAATCCGTGATATTTTTGTATCATCACAAAAATTGCGAGGCAAAGTATCACAGTCAACTTGATAATTGTCGCTACTTACTAACCGGAAATGAACAACCAGCATTAACGGAAACAGTACCGTCATGTTAAGTTGCACTCCTTTTTTGTTCGAATGGTAGACATAAAATGAATTGTAATAACGAACGTTTATTGACCTGCGATTATTTTTTGGTCTAAGAAATATTGGACTCAATAAAGACATTAGTTATAAATGGAAAATTGAAGCATGATTAAGTATTTACAAGATTGCTACACTTTCTTTTATTATGAAATTAATGATGTGGCTATAGGAAAACAATGTTGCTTCGCTTTCAAAATTATAAAATAATTTCTGGTAAACTACAAATCAAAACTTTTTCAATAACCAAACTAATTGTATGTCAGCAAAACATTCATACCACCGTTCATCTTAGATTAAAATTTCACTTTTATTACGACAAAAAGGACGGTCTAAATTAGTGAAGCAACTGAGGTGAGCTAAGACGAACTGCGATATCTTGTAAAAAGAACGCGATTAATATAACTTCTTTTAGTTTTCTTTATCATACCATGAACTATAGCACATACATATTTATAGATTCAATACCTCTAAGTCCTCCATTAATATTTAGCCATCTCGTTAGCATCAATTCTGTCCAAGTTTAAAAATTCAAAAGGTTGATGAACTGTATCGATACTCTAAAAAATTCATACTACATAGAAACACGTACGATACACACGCTATATCGAAAGTATGTTAAACAACAGGTACAGATGATTCTTGGGTGTGGTTTTCCAAGTCTGAAATTATAGCAGGGATTTCCAAGGAATTTATAACTATTTAATGTCTATAATGATTGCCTGAAGATGGAATTTTGACGTAGAAATTATGATAAATACTTAGGAAATAATGAGACAATAGTTATTTTTGTTAGAGTGTTTGGTTGGTGCTTTTATTGTAGTTGCAGACGACGTAGTAAGTTATAAATTTAAATAAGAATATAATACGTCTTACGGTGGTTCTATCGTGAAAGTCTTTTACTAAAGTAAAAGATTTCATAGAAATAGATATTCTAAATTTAAAATAGTTTAGTTTTTAAGAAAATTAAACTTTGTAAATATATTATAAAAATAAAAACCAATACGTGTATTTACGAAAAATATATAATAATTTAATAAATGCAAACATTCCAACGAAAATTACATATTTTCCAACTTTCAAAGAGAATAACTATAAAAGTAGCTGGTATAGTAGGCACAGAGAAATTGTAGCTATCTCATGCAGCGTGTCATGTTATGAGCCAAAACCAAAAAGTCAACCAACCAAGTGATTTAAGATAAATTAGGAAAAAATATTGAAAGTATATGCTTAATAATGAATATTAATTAAGAAATAAACCGATATAATTGAAATACGTCGGAAATAAGGGGTTTTTTTTATTATAGCAGCTCGTCACTCATATGAATTCCATATATATTATTTTGATTGGCGACTCAAAGACGGCCTATAAATATATAACGAATACCCAGTTAGGGGGAGGGGCCTACTACCAATGGAAGTAGAGAAATTCAAATAGCGAAGGCGCGGCTATCAGTCCAGTACTACAATTCTCAAACAGTTTTTATTTGAATATAAATATTTTGCATTTAACTTAATAATTTAACTACACTTCCAATTATAAATCGTGTAGACTTGTACAGTATAATTTAGAAATAGCATATATTTCAAGAACATTTAGGTCCACGAAGAAAACAGTTCGATGTGAAAACATATTCGTGAAGTCACATCAATATTGTCAAATTCCGGGGGACTCTAACTCGCTTATTAATAGGAATTTTTCACCGGATTTTCACTGACAGTCTTAGTTTTACTTATACGTTCAGATGAAATTATAATTAAAAAATGGTGGAACCCCCTATTTGCAAAGGGATAAACAAGCAAAGTATAGGTAGAAAACGGGGATGTATTCAGTTTTATACCACACAAATTCTTATTTATTTACAATTTGATGATAATGATAAATAAGCAAAGCAAATTAAGATCAAGTTCAAATTTAATTTCACATAATTATAATTAGCTGAAATACCAATCGAGATTAGTGTTATACAGGGTGTTCCGCGACTCGACCGACAAACTTATACCATATATTCCGGTGGTCATTACGATCAAAAAATGTTATATGACCTATAGGTGAATTCCTCTTTGTTTCGGAGATATCAAAGGAAGTAAAAAAAATGATAAAAGAAAATTTATTCATCAATGGATAGCTAATAATACAAAATTACAGCAAATGTTCAAAAGGAGAAACGTCATTTTCTAAACATACAGCTATCCTGCGAGTCATAGAATGTTGCCAGTTAATTACTGCCAATTCATTCATTAGAAAATTAGTAGCTTCAACTACCGTCAGTCAAATCTTCGCGTATATCTGGTTTACCATTACTATACACACGAGATTTGACGCAACCCCACAGAAAAAAATCTAAAGGCGACAAGTCAGGTGACCAATCTGGCCATATTCTGCATTAGTAAAATGCGACATAATGGCTTAAATTAATAAGACAACACAAAAATCATTCATTTGACAAACATACGTTCATTCGTCAAGGCTAACTCAATTATATTTTTTTTTAAATTCATTCGATATCTCCGAAACAAAGAGGAATTTACCTATAGGTCATATAACATTTTTTGATCGTAATGACCCCCGGAATATATGATATAAGTTTGTCGGTCGAGTCGCGGAACACCCTGTATACGGGCCAGTGCGCTAGGTAAGGAGACCCCCTGCAGATCTATATTTACCCTCTATTAGCAGCTTCCACGCCCCTAGCTGCAATATCTTTGCGTCTACTATAACTAGACGATTTTTTACACTCGTGTATAAAGTATGACTTGAACTGTTGTTAGATAGTTTTTTGTACAAATCTGTGATTTATTGTGTTAATACGAAAAAGCCTTCTTTCCTTTATTGCCAATATATTTTCGCTCAATTTTGTTTTCGAATATATCAGCTGACGACTGGTAACCTTTTTAAAAATGTGCATATATGTGCAAAAACGTGGATATAATTTTTTTGTTAAACAAATATAAATATTATAAAATCTCAAGGAAATCTCTGCAAACTAAATCTGTATGTGTCATAAATACCGCAATTACTTCTAAGTTTTCCGGCAAACGTTTCCGCATAATTCATTCAGCATCAAACCAAAGCGGCAAAATACTTTGTGATTCATACTCCGCATAGAATAATAAAAGATTTAACCTTTACAATTAGTCATTCTAAGAAGAAAAAGTTGGAATGACTGGCACTTTAATATGATCTATATTCTCTATAAACGTTTATGAGTAACATTCATATTGATTGTCTTACAGTTTTGTTATTTGCTTGGTCACGGGGAAAAAATATAGCAAATGCGATAAAGAATGATAAATGTCGACATAGTTTAATTTTAGAAACATATAATTATGAGTATTATTGTTTTCGTAGTTACAATTCAACGGTACAAAAATTGGTCGCCCTAAGTGTACATATGTATTTTGGAAATTAGAACAGTTTCCATTTGGTAATTCGGCAGTGTGGCTATAATAAGGCCAACATTTTTATTCGCACTCAAAACTTGAAATAAATAAATATATCATCACGACTTATTACCCATTGCTGGGTGTGCCAATCTGTTTTGTGGACAGATTTTGGTAATGATGGCATATTTGTACCGTAAGGGCGTTTACCAGGTTTGTAAATATTAACAAATCGCGTAATTTGTGTGTGGCTTAGTGCAAGAACAACTAATGTCAATTTGCATAGGAACAATCAAATTCTAACTGCAAATAAATCAATAGAAATCGGCATCCATTTTAGTAATTAGTAAATTTTGGGCTTTAGTGCTATAGACAGCTTAATCACTGAATTAGAGACATTAGTAACATACATTACACGTTAAATTACGTCTGATTAATACATTAATATGGCCGATTCTAGATTACTGCTCCCGTGTCTACATTCCTATTCTATTAGGCTTTGTTTACGGTGTATGTAAGTACGATCATATATCTCAGTACCGAATACGTGCTAAAACGAATACCATAGACGATCGCGTGAAATCAGCAAAATAATTATACGCTACGAATAAAAGATTTGTTCATAGTACCATCCTACAGAAAATTCAAGGCAGCTTTTTCATGCCTAGCACCATCTTTATATAATGCTTTACCTGAAAATATAAAATCTCTTGCTTATGGTTCTTTTAAATATCCTGTTAAAAATTTGTATAATTTATATGTTTAGTTTGTAATGGATTTCCGATTTCATAACATCTATACGACCTGTGCCTTTTCGTTTTCCCTTTTTTATTTTTCTATGCGTTTTATTTTTTGTTAATCTTTGTTTAAATTTAATTTTTTATAAATTAAATACTTTGTTGACATATAAATATTTGTTATAATCATTGTACGGATTAGGTGGAAGAACAGCCCTTGGCTGAACCTCGCCTTTGACGTACGGTCAATAAAGATTTTTATTATTATTTATTAATTTATTATTAATAATTCTCTTTAAGCTGCGTTCAGAGGTGAACAATTATCAATTACAATTAGTATTTACAATTAATACACGGACTTTAACTTATAGGAACAATGATAGCGTACACAGCGGCAAAATGAAGACGTTAATTGTAAGTTTTAGGTGGAAAGTTTACAAACTTTTCACTTGCAATTATTATATATATATATATATATATATATATATATATATTGCAGCTACTGTACCGACGCAGGCGGCGCGTCCATGAATTGCGATCGCGGCGCCTCCATCGGCACAGGCCCACTTTATTCTTTGTATTTGTATTTATCATTGTTATTGTTATGTTATATGTTATTTGTTTTACGTTGTTATGTATTATATTATTTTCAGTTGTTATATACGATTCTTCAAATATACACATGTCATCTCTACTCTCTACTATTTATTATTTTCCGTCAAATTCATATATTTATTTATTTATACAATGATGTAACGAATAAAAACCTCATTGTTACAATCTTTTAATACATGTCACTTTTACTCAGTACTAATTCTAAATTCAAATTTAAGACCTGTATTTTTAAGAAACTCCAACCGATTACTAATTGTAATGTATAATTCAGTAGATCTGAACGCAGCTTTAGTCTACTCTACACAGTGTATTTTGAAGCAAACTATAGCTACATGCTACATAAGGTGTGTTATATTAAAATTCTGAATACGATCCTGGTTTGTAGTAATCTCGGTGTAATTGTAAATGACAACATACGTCTCTTATGAAACAAACGACTTTATATTTAGGTCGCTACTACTGAATGCAGCGTACTATTAACTTTAATTAACGCTTTCTGTGCTATTCTATTTAGATTTGCTTAGAACACAAACACAATATTGTATTATACACTGCATCCCTATTTTCAAATAATTAATTATTGAAAACCATGTTACAATTTCTGACACGTAGAATATGGGAAAAATAAGTAAAAAGTTCATTTAACTCGTTCAATCGATTACATATTGTAAATCTATTTATATCAGACAATTTTCTTATAATTATATTTAATCGTAGTGAGAGCATTAACCAGTAAATCTCTATATAAATACCTCACAAGTATTGTATTGTAAAGAAATAAAAATGTTATTTGATGTAATCCACAGTTTTATCGCAAAGATAAGGGGTAAAAATTGGGTAAGAACTCAATCACTAAAACTAGAAAACAATACATAACTGACAAGTTTATCCAGTTGTTTACTTTCTCATTTCCGATGAA
Source organism: Harpalus rubripes (assembly GCA_963082715.1). Lineage (NCBI taxonomy): Eukaryota > Metazoa > Arthropoda > Insecta > Coleoptera > Carabidae > Harpalus > Harpalus rubripes. Next base: position 39,805,651 of record OY720464.1, read on the forward strand.
ATTTTTGACTATTTTTGGCATATATTTTGGTGAAGTTTCACCTGTTTTAATAAATATTATGAAACTAAAAAATAGTATAGTTGTATTTAAATTTACAAAGTTGTTGCATAATTACAATTTTCACACAATTCAATAATCAATATGTGTATCTGCAATAATAACCGAGAGAAAGGGTGTATTCACTTTTTTGTAAAAAAAATCGAATATCTCGAAAAAGAAAAGAGATATCTACCTGTGGTTTTAAAATCTTAAATCTACACCCTTCAAACTAATTAAATACAAATTTTCAGAATTTTTAATTTTTTAAAAAATTTGACCCTTTTTTATACCATACTACCCTCATACCCAAAAATGGGTGTGCGGTACACCTTCAACGACCTCACCAGTAAATTCCTCGTACCAAAAACCATAAGTACACCAATTTTCATCAAAATATTCCAACGGATACATTTATTATTAAACATTCTTTAAAATCGTCAAAAACTGAAAAAAACGCAAGGGGTACACCTTAGATTTTTTGCGATTTTTGGCCATTTTCAGACTTTTCCTTCTGGAGATTGTAATAGATGTTCAAAAATTATGAAAATTGGTATACTTATGTAATTTTGCTCGTAGAATCTAATGGTGATATCGCCAGAGGTGTATAATTGACCATTTTTGGGATATGGCCCAAAAATGGGCATTTTTGAGCAAAGTTTTGAGGACGAATATCTCGGATACGAAAAGAGATATCAACTTGCGGTTTTAAAATCTTAAATGTACACCCTTCGAACTACTAAATACAAATTTTCAGAATTTTTTAATTTTTTAAAATTTTGATCCTTTTTTAAATCACACCATCCTCATACCCAAAAATCTGATGTGGCCAACACCAAACCTCCCTCTATATAATTTTTATTAATTTAAATATACATACATTCATAAATTATTAATAAACGTCAAACCTCAATCTGACTTGAAAAATAAATGTAAGAACAGTTTTGTATACAACTTTTAATTCTGTACAACCTTGCACTCTACAGTGTTTGTTGTAAAATGGATAGGAGAGCAGGCAGTCGCATAAACTAAAATCTCAATGTTCGCACCCCATATATTATATATACAGTGTGTTCAAAAAAATAAAATATTTAATTAAATGTCAATTTGACATGAGATATTGTCAAAAATGTTATCTAACGAACCAAAGCTTTACTTCTTGAATCTTATTTGAAAAATGGAAACAAATTTTCTCCTTAAAATTACATTTCAAGATCAATTTTGACATCTTGACTTTTGAATTGTATAATGATCGGACATATGTTTCTCTGTTCATAGCCTACTCCGAGTTAGGAATTTTATTAAAAACATTGTATATATCGGGTGTTTCAAGGTATATATTTTTATGTTTATATTTCTTACACCTGCAAAAACCAAATTGCCTCTGTGATTTTTATCAATCCTTTCTCTCCCTTACAAATAAACAATACTTTGTCCGTGGCATACTTAATCCAATGCGGTAATCGGGTACAATCGAAGGTTAGTTTGGCCCCAAAGTTCCATTTTCTTTAGGTGAACAAAACACTCTAACAATGTCTGTGGTTTATATTCAATGGACACGCCAATGTCTACAGGTATTGATCAAATAATTCCCAAGAAATGATTAAAATCTAAAGTTAGGTGAATAAATTTGAATAACTTGACCAGCCACTGGTCATTAAGGATAAAGATAGTAAAGCTAAATTTCAAGGCGGTAAAAAAATAACTACAGCAAAACATTACAAATTAGAATATTAGTAAACAAATCATCTAACACGATCCGAGCATCTAACCACGCGTTAAAATCTCTGGTTAACCTTGGCTAGTGGTTTTCCACACCTGCTGAGTCAAGATTCTTAAAGTGTTTCTTAAACTTTACCCTAGAGTTACCTACAGTTAACAATAGATGCTGGAATGTACATAGGACCTTGAAGAAGCCAACTATGAGCCTACTATCATAATACTAAACAACTCGAAGAATTTGTTACATAACACACGAGAACGAGAAATGTATGAATGGTATATATGACTATACGTTCACTTTTCTATAAGAAGAAGAAAATTATTTGAAGATGTTGATGATAAATGCAGGCGGTTAAAATTTCACAATTTGACCTGGTTTTTATATTTTGAACCAGTTATGAAATAAGAGTACTTCACTAGAATCACAAACCACTGATGTATAAGATGTATATACAGGTGGATTCGTCGGTCTGTTCTTCTTTAATAACTTGATTATTTTTAATATTATGGAAAAAAGTTTCAAACGAAATTTATTTTAAATTCAAATAAATCTGCAGTATAGATTTTTCTACAGGTGTCTCATATTTATATTTTCAAATGGAACACCCTATATATTTGGAAATAAAATTTGCTATCCCAAAGTATAAAAACAATCCTGTTATATAAATAAATAAATATATCATCACGGCTTATTACCCATTGCTGGGTGTGCCAATCTGCTTTGTACACAGATATCGGTAAAGATAGATTTGCACCGTGCGGGCGCTTACAAGGCGTCACCTCACGGGCATTCATTGCTGGCGTAGAGAGTGCACCTCAGGGGTCAATTTTCTGCCATTTAAAATTGGAAATATTTGGCGTTGTCGGGATCGAACCCGGTTACCCAGATTCTCGACCTGACACTCAGGCACACGGCCACGAGATCCCATGTGTAAGATAGATGAAAATAAATTTCAAAAAATTGAATTTAGATCTTTTCGGGAGAGAATCTGAAAATTTGTTCAATATTAAGAATTAAAATATTTAACTATGGAATAAATGTAAACCCTTCATCTTGTAACATTACACTTTTATTAAAAACAGAAGGCTTTGTAATACAGGTGTAATATAGAAATAATGGATTGAAATAGATAAAACGTTTAATAAGTTAATATAATGCAAAAATAATATATATATATATATATATATATATATATATATATATATATATATATATATATATATATATATATATATACGCCAATGTATTTTTCAAATTTAAATAAATATATAAGATGTTCCTTTTGACAAATATAGTGATCGAATAAAATTTTGTCTGTCATTATATAGATTATAAAAACACAATAAAATTTGACATTAAACATTTTTCCTAATTTCTATAACCATGAAGTTATTTGAGAAATATTGGCTAAGTTCGCCTCAACATTTAACATAGTACAATTATTAGATTTTTTGACGTCTAAAAGGTTAGTCTTATTTAATCGAAGTCTTATAATTTTCGAGGTAGCAGAGGCAAACCCAGTAAAAACTAATTTTTCACTGCTATTGAAGATCGGACGCATGTTGATTAAGCTTTTTTATTCATATTGGTCAGTACTACATACCCTAAAATTTGAGACACAGGTTTAGAAACACCCTGTATACATATGCGTGTGTATATGTTAGTTGTTTATGTTAATTTAAACGCATGACTAATATTTATACTTTTAAATACTATCACCGCTCCAATTTAAAAGATATGTAATCTATATTTTACTTTAAAATTACTTTAAATTTGGAACATTTAGTGAAGGTTGCACTTATAAATTTTAATATACCCTACTTAACTCCCACTATTATATTTATGTGTCATTGATAAAAATAAATAAAGTTTTTCCTTGATAATGTCGGCATTATCATTATTAAAATAAATTATTCGTATCTAACAATATAAATTAAAAGACGATTGTTTTAATTGTTGTTCCATTAGTATCGCTATTGATACTACCGTCTTTTATTTAAAGTAACGGTGTACAATCAAACCGGATGCAAATTCCAGTTCCGGTTAAATACAAGGACTAATGAATTTAATTCGACAAGAAATTTATTCCACTTCAGTTGGTGTAAAATTATATCACTATATATAGTTTCATTTCCGCATTAATATAATTTATTTTTTTCAGATAAAAATGCGAATCTTCTTTTTCCTTTTCCTTCTCCCCTTTTCTTCCCCGCACCCCAACGGGGCCCCGCCCCACGTCTGCCAATCTATGGCCCCATTCCATTCAGGGGGCATACCACCTCAAGAGTCATCTAGTCCATATATAGTCACACCTTCTGTTACCGAATTACCTGAAGACCAAACCTTACGATTGACTCTTGGTTCAAGACAAGGGTTGACATTCCAAGGGTTCATGATTCAAGGAAGAACTTCCTTAGCCCAAGATGCAGTAGGGACGTTTAGAAGGATACCAACAGGGACCAAACATCTCAATTGCAAAGGGGATAATGATACTGTCACTCATAGTAATACGAATAATAAAGGGATAATAGAATTTGAATGGGTTCCACCGAGAGGGTACAGAGGGGATATTATTTTTAAGTAAGTATACAATTAATTCATAATACATAAGTGAATAGAAATCGACCACTTCGCAGTTTTGAATTTAATCATCAAGGGTGCTTATTTTTCTCAAAAAAAAACGCATATTTGCATGGTTTCTGTGGTGGTTGCTATCCCGAGTGGGGTCTATTCAGTGAACTCAATATTTGTTTAGTCATTATGGTCTTTATGGTTGTTATGTACTATAAAGATTGTTAAAATCAAATTTGGTATTCTCAGTACTGAACATTGTTACCGTCAACAATTGTTAAGTGATCTGACAGTCTTATTCATAACGATTGCTAAAACTATATATTTATTGTTGTTATCACGTTGTTATTTCTAATATTTGACGTGTGACAAGTTATTATATCAATCAGATATTATTATTAACGGCCTTTCTAGCAAATATTGTTGCTTTTATTTTTTTTAGCAGGATGCAGTTTGTAACCTATAGATATAAATCCTGCTTCGAATTGAATCTTGATTATAAGATCGATAAAAACTGTCGAAGAAGAAAGTTACTTTTGACAAATACATATTTCTTTAAAAATATATTATTTTGTGGTATTCTTGAAAACTGTGTTATTTATTTTGGTACCAATATGTGTTCTTTCTGTTAAATATTCAATTAAAATACAGGATTAAATCTCCCACGTTGGGATCATTTGGACGTTTCCAAATATGACACATAAATATCATATTGTTCTTTAGTTGTTTTGGCACAACATTTGCGTTTTAAATATAACTGTCAAACTAAAACGTTGACAAATAAGATTAATGGTAGATTAGGTTCTTATATTTATAATGAAGTTAGCAATTGTCAAATAATCTGGTTCATTCACTAGTTTTATTTTGTAAAGATTGTCAATAATACCGACGAAGTTTCTCAATTGACAAGTTCATAAAGATTGTTACAAATGTCTTTATGATAACTATCTTTATATCCGTAACAACCTTTATGACTGTGTTTCTCTAAATAGGCCACTTTGACAATATTTTTCAGTTTTGTATCAGTTTCTAAGTTAATCTTAAAGTTATGTTAATTTGCATAAGTTTTATTTTATTCTGATGGCTATTTCGTCGTCAATATCTCGAAATGACATATCTCATAAAATGCGAAAAATGAGTACTAATTTTTAAACATAGTCAAATTATTTGAAACAAATAAACTTGGTCAAATTAATCAAATTGTTCTAATTACCTTGTATTCTCGTTGAGAACTATTGTTATTGACAGATTAACTAATATTAATAAACAGTAGAAGAATTATAAAACAAAATGAGATAAATGTTAACAAACCTCTCCTGCTATTGGTCCATTTTGGCCAACAGAGGCATCTCAGAGCTCAGCATCTCACGAAATCAGCCACCACTGCTACCAGGAACGTTTATTAGAACAAAATATCAGTTATTTCACTATTTAGTTCACTAAAAGTCACCACACATTAAAAATTCATATCACGACAGTTAGTTTGGCACTAAAAGAAAGAAATATACTTTATTTTAATCCCCCAACAAAAGTTTTTCATGAGAATTGCACTTACTACAAGTAGAATATATTTACATTTGTATGCATTTGCACGTTGCAAACATTTCACTGACAATAGCCTGGTGTTAATATTAGCTCAAACTTGTCTGTTACTGTCGATCTGTAATTTTACTGGTGGACACGAAATTTAAAGAAAAATAATAATGAATTATTTATTTATTTAACTAATCTAGAATAACAAATAAATTATTATTAAAAAATAAAAATTAAATATGCCAATCAGTGGTACCAAAAATATAAATTTTAAGGACAAATTCTTTAATTTTGAGGATTTTAAAATAAATATCTGACTTGCTATCATATCAAGTATAGTAAATACTATGTAATTTTGACCTAAAGTATTAAAATACCCTGTATGTAAAGGGTTAAATAAATTTAAAAACACAATGGCTGGTATCATGAATAGCGAGCACACGACTAGCAGTGTTTTACTTGTCAATCGCTTATGGATTATTTTGAAAAAAATACTTCTAATAAAAGTTGCGAACAATTAAATTTTCTATAACCGTTTGGCATACGTAGTCAGTTTTATATGGAATATACCCTCATTCAAATTTTGTAAAAAACTATGGGGTCTCGTGGCCGCGTGCCTGGTCGCGAATCTGGGGAACCGGGTTCGATCCCGACCGACGCCAAATATTTTGAATTTTAAATGGCACAAAATTGACCCCTGGGGTGTACTCTCCACGCCAGCAATGAGTGCCTGTGAGGTGACAAATATTTCATAATCATTACCGATATCTGCGTACCCAGCAATGGGTCATATGCCGTGATGATATATTTATTTTATATATTTATTTAAATTATTATTATCACGTAGATTACTGGAAATTTTTTCTTCTTTTTAGTGCCACAATAGCACAAGGCTACCAAACTTTCTGGCAAGGAGTCCAATCCCCAATTGTCCGCGTTGTCCGCTCTTCGGGCTCATCTCCTAACCGCCCCCAAGACTTTTACTCAGGATGTGGCTTTACTTCATTATGTTTTGGCGCCCCTTTGAATTGCGAAAAAACCCAAAATTGTAAAACAGCTAGTAAAGTCACTGTACAGAACGGTGTCTACACTTTTGAGATGATTGGACCAAAAGAATCAAACTATGTAGCTGTCGGATTGTCGGAAGATGACAAAATGGGGGCAGATAGTATTATGGAATGTGTACGAAGTAATGGTAGAGTAGAAGAATTTATGAGTGTTACGCATGGAAAATCTGCGCCACAACGACTGGACAATGTAAGAGAAAAATTACAATGCGATACAATTGAATTCAATAATGTTTTTGTATGTTTTTCTAGCCAAAACATGGTATCAAACTTGTAGATTTCAACACGGAGAATGGTCAAATATATTGTAAACTTACAAGAGATACTAGAACAACAGTAGATGGAAAAATATATGATTTAGAAAAAGAACAATATCATCTATTAATTGCGACAGGAACATCAGTAAAACGTAAGATATACAAAAATTATATATATATATATATATATATATATATATATATATATATATATATATATATATATATATATAAAAATACCGTGTGCATGTGGTGCCTAAATGTCATTAATGATAATGTTACAAATTTCGATATTTGTATTTAATTTCAGACAAGCGTAATTTTTAGTTTAATTATTAACTAAATCAAAAAAATGTAGAACTCAATCAACTAAATGTTGAATTAAAACAAGAAAATATTGAACCACATCAACTAAATCAAGAAAATGTTGAACCAAATCAAATAAATACGAAACTAAATCACGAAAATTCTGATTCAAATCAACTAAATGTTAAAATTCAAGAAAATGTTGAAAATCAAGAAAATGTTGAATCTTATCAAGAAAATGATGAATCAAATCAACTAAAGGTTGAAAATGTAGAACAAAATTAACTAAATATCGATATGCATCAAAATAATGCAGAACAAATTCAGTTAAAAGTAGAAAATCTTAAAAATGTTGAACCAAATCAAGAATATGTTGAACAAAACCAGCTAAATATTCAATAAATTCTCAAACGACTTCAACTAAATGATGAACTAAATCAACTAAATCGAAAAAACGTAGAACCAAATCAACTAAATTTTGAATCAAATCTAGTAAATGTTGAACAAAATCAAGAAATTGTTGAACGAAATAAAGAAAATGTTTAATCAAATCAAATAAATGTTGAACTAAATCAATTTCATCAAAAAAATGTTGAATCAAATCATGAAAATGTTGAATCAAATCAAAAAATAAACATTTTTTAATTTTTCAGCTACCAACGTTGGATTTCACGATATAGCATATTTACCTACCCCACAAAAATTAACACTATCGGAACCTACCCCTGCAAAAACAACAACACCGCCTAATTTTACCCCAACAACAGACCAACAGGTACACAAAAACAACATATCCCCTTTTACAAAAATCCTAACCATTTATTTCTAGACACCAATTGGTGACGATCCGTTCTACACTGGTTGCTACTCAACAAAGGGTTGTTTCGGTGCACCAGATGGTTGTGTCCGAACCAAAAACTGTAAGGTTGTTGTAGCTACAACAGTCAGAGGCGAGCAATATATATTTGAAATCATGGCACCCAGAGAAGCAAAATTTGTAGCTGTGGGATTATCGGATGATACTCAAATGGGAGATGACAGCGTTATTGAATGTGTAGACGAAGGAAATAATGGAGTGAAGGCTTATATGAGTAGCACCAATCCTAGACCAAATTTAGACGCCGTCAGACTAGCAAGGGTGAGACTTTTTACAGATATAACACCAATATCGAAATATGTATTATTTGGAATGCACTCCCACTTTTACACAACTGCAATTCTTGTTTATATACACAATAGTTCAAGCAAATAATGACCGCCCAAGCAACACAACATCGACGTGTCGATGGATGACGTTTAGGCGACGTGTTTTTAACGTAAAATTTTCGACGTTTCTGGTCGATACGACGTCGTTACTTGACATTATTCTGACGTTGAAGAAACGTTCGACACACGTTTAATATTGACTTGACAATGTTCACGTTATAGAAACGTTCAGCGACCGTCTCAGTCATTTGTAAAATATATATAATTACTTTTTTCTTGAACCTGAAAGCAAAGACAAAAGTTTTAAAAAAATTGTAAAATGTACTAAATCTTCCTTGAATATTGTGTCACGTAGGTAATCTTCGTCTATGTAACGTCTATAAACGACGGCAAATTTTCGTCGTTAAACCACGTCGATTCGACCCACGCATAATAGTTTTTGTGACGTCAACAAATTGCGTCATATATCCGTCAATATCGCGTCATTTGGTTGCTTGGGCGACTGGTGTATTATCATAGCAACCCTGCTTTCAGGGTTTACATAACGATTAACACCCAAGGGCATTATGAGTTGCTATAGTAATGTAGTCAAGACATTTATATTGATACTGGGATAAAGCCTAAAAAACAAGCAGAATCATTCACGGCATACCTATTTCGTAAATTTTATTAAAACTTTCTGATCCGTAATCCGTACAATATTAAAAAATTATAGTCGCATATTAAACAATGAAAGCACATGACAGTGCAACGGACAATAATACCTTCGGTCAACACCCGTGATACCTTAATTAAATATATGAATCTATTTGTCAATTGCAACATTCTGCATAAATATTTATAACTCGTCTGATAAATATTCGCAGGTTGCCATCGTAATATAAACGACTATACAAACACTTAATAATATACATATTTATACGGTATTACACAATAATATAATAGGAAAATTTTATGCATTTCCTTGACTCTTTTTATGTATGACATCTGTTCATAAATCTATTTAAAAAGATGATACATTTTATGATCACATTTTATTGGACTATACAGGTTGTCAAAAATCAAGTGTAAGACATTTAAAATCTCATGTCCTATAAATATTTTACATTTGCTTTTTTAACACTCTGTAATCCATAAATAATATTGACGTATTTTGTAGCCTAAAGACGGAATACAATTACTTGAAGGCAGAATAGCCGATGGATCATTATATTGCAAAGTCCAACGAGATGCTCGTACCATTGTAAACGGCCGAACCTACGATTTAATAAACGACCAATATGTCCAATTAGTCGTGGCTGGTGCTAATGTAGAAGGTACACACCTTACACCATTATCAAACCAACAATTTTTTATTACATTTTTCTGCTTTAGCAAATAAAATTGGCTTCCATGATACAGCATATCTAGCCGCCGGCGAAAAGAGATATTTATCAGATGTTTCCGAACTTGGGGGTGCTTCCAAGATCCTTATAAGGCTTCACGGAGCCTTTATGTTAGCTGCTTGGGTAGGCACTGCATCTGTAGGTATCCTACTGGCAAGATACTATCGCCAGACGTGGGTAGGCAGTCAGATTTGTGGCAAGGATCTTTGGTTCTTCGTAAGTAAAAATGTAAAGGGTTTTTCATCTTCAATGTCCGAATTTTTAAATTAGATAAAAATTGTGTTTTTATTTAATGTATTGACAATAATAGAACATACCCTGGCTGCGTTTTAGAGCTTGCATACAAGAAGTCCAATATTTAATCCCATTTCGGCATATTTGAGACTACACACCGACTATTTAGAGTCGTACAATTCGCCACTATTGGAAGTATTCCGGGTTGCGCAAATGATAACATGCGATAGCACGATGAAAGAGAGATAATCATAGAATTATGGTAAATGATTATTTGTACAGTTCGTGCAACAAATCAAATGAACCCCCGCCCCCTCATTCGGATTCGTGTTTACGAAAGATATTATTATTAGGTACTAGCGTATTAGCTTTATGTTTGAGACTGTACAATATAATTTACCTTTCAATTTACCAAAACGTATGCAAACTTGAAATAAGTTCATATCTACTGTATGTCCTTTTTCAGCTCTAAATTGTGCTTGGCTTATTGGCGTACACAACTTCAAGAAACCTCCTATAACAAAATCTAAAGTGCTAAATCATACGGCCTTGTCGGCCAATTAATATCGCCATTTTGCGAAATTAGGATTCCAGGGAATTTTTCCCGAAGTACAATTATTTCATCACATATGTGACACGTAGCGCCGTTTTGTTGAAAAAATTCTATTGGAGATACACAAAAAATAATTTATCATTGCTCTAAATTTCTCTTAAATAGCGGTCAATACATGGCCCTCAATGATCTCAAAAAAGTAAAGCCAATGATGCCTCCAGCTTAGTCCGTCCCAAACAATGTATTTTTCTGGCTACAATGTGCGCTCCATGTTTTTATTTACTTCTCGCTACCCTTGGTAAGGGAGGTATGGGGATCGTGCTAAAAATCGCATATTGAGATTTTGGTAAATGACCACGTTTGAAGGTCCTTAGAATACAATTTTAACATTTTCACGATGATGTCTGTGTGTGTGGATCCTCCACTCCAACTCAAATACTATCACTCAGAAAATATAAACTGCCAAAATTAGAGTAAAATTAGCTAATCTAAAAATAAGTATTTAGCTTAATCTTTTTTGTGACTCGGGCTATAAATGGCGGGAGATATTGTGTTGGCCACACCAGATTTTTTTTGTGAATTGTCTTCTGCCCATATATGGCAATTGGAAATTACAAATTACAGAACTGGAATTTTCATAATATCGCTGAATAATATCTAAACATTGTTGGACAGTGAACTTGTCCTTGATTAATTGTGAAACATTAAATATTATGTGTCATTTCAGATGTTTAAAAATTCTTGGGGTTGATGGATAAGAGCAATTTAAAACCCGGGCATACAATTTGAAAAACCCTGTATAAGTGTATGTCCATACAAAATATTATACATATATTCTTATTCTAGTGGCATAGATTCTTCATGGTATGCACTTGGGCCTTAACAACAGTAGCTTTTGTCTTAATATTTGTTGAACTAAAAGCTTGGTCTACAGAAAGAAATCCTCATGCTATTTTAGGAATGGTGACAACAATAATATGTTTCTTGCAACCAATCGGGGCGTTCTTTAGGCCACACCCGGGCACGCCCAAAAGGCCTATTTTCAATTGGTTGCATTGGCTTGGAGGAAATGTTGCTCATATTTTAGGAAGTAAGAAGATTATATATTTAAAACTAAATATTATACAGATTTAATTTTTTTTTTTTTTTAGTTGTAACAATATTTTTCGCTGTAAAACTAAATAAAGCAGAACTTCCAGACTGGATGGACTGGATTTTAGTCGCCTATGTGGCATTCCACGTTTTAGTTCATCTAATATTATCGGTAATTTTTATATATTTATTTGCTTTTGCTCTGCTTCATAGATTCACAAATTTCTTCATATCATTTCGTTGCAAACATATATTTTGTCATCATCATTAAGACACTGATATTTTTCTTAATAAAGTGTCTTTATTAGTAGCCTTATAAATAGTGTATTCCGAAATTAAACCACGGTAACCACTGAAAATAGTTACGGTTTAACCGCAGCATAACCGCCGATCTAGCGCGGTTAGTGTAGTCACAGTAAAATTAGCAGCTTTCAGTAACCCCGTTCCGAAAACAAACGGTTACTGAAGAAGTAACCGCGGTTAACTTGGTTCAATTTCGGAATACACTAAAAGAATATTTACATTATCAAGTTTTACGCAAATTTAGTGTTATTAAAAATAGTAGTCATATTATATGAATAATTTTAATGTACCCACATAATTTCAATGCTATTTCTTTAATATTTCCATTTAATCTACTGTGTATAAACGAATTTATTATTTTTTATCATATTGCCATTCAAAATTTCGATTTAAACAACTGCGCATGATCATTATTATTGATTTTTTACTGTTTGATCCATTGCGCAAAATCGTTACTATTGAAAATTGTACAACATTCCAAACCATGCCTGTCGGTACCAAGTTTTTAGCATGTATTATTTATATGAGTGTTTGGGGGCATATAAAAAGCATGCCCCTTAAAGAAGGCGTCTGCACTGGAAAAACTAAAGAATTTCAATGATTGCGTGGGTGGATTTTACGTGTGGTGACACCTACCATAAAAAATTTAAACTTTGAAGATAAATGTACACTGATTTTGTATTTAAATTTGTGTTATTGTTCATTATAACTGAATGATTTTAATAATCTATACTTTCGACATATGTCTTACTATGAATTGTGTTTTGGCAATTTTAAATAGCATAATTAATTAGTTAATTATGAATTTTTATACGATAAAACAATGAATATATATCATGAAAATGTTTTATGAAAATTTTACACAACGGAGCAAAAATCGGTATTAATAATTTTAAAAATGGTACAAAGTGCTGTAAGTGGTGCAAATGTTGAAGAAGACTTTTGGCGAAGAAAGTATGTCGAAACCAAAAGTTTTCGAATGGTACAGCAGTTTTAAAAGGGCCATGAAAACATGGCATATGACACAAGATCCGGACGACTTAGCTTACTGTTTTCTTCATTTACATTGGCATAGTGTTTTATTCTGTTTCCCAAATATGAAGAGAACATTATAAGAACATTTTGAAACCATAGAAGAGTAAAGGCAAAATTTTTAAAGATAAGAGTCTAATACCATAACGTCTATTTGACAAATGTTTTGAAGACTGTAAACAAACGTTAATACTTTGAAGAAGACAATATTAATATTAACGAAAAAAATATTATTTTTAAAAATAGAAACATGTAAATTTCGAAATTCCAACAATGGATCATGGATCAATAGAAAAACACCCCAAGACAATTATCATCATCATCACTAACGTTTCATTTCACCCTAACCAATATCATCCTTGTATTGCTTGCTTAGCTGATGAACGCATGTGTGTTTCTATTCTGACAGTTAATATCGTGGCTACAGATCCTAGGATGTCTATCGGATCGTGCTGCTGAAAGCAGAGTGACGTCATTTCCTATGAAAGACTTGGGCGTCAATGGAAGATCGTCGCATAATTTCGAAAGGAACGCCGATGCCCCGGTAAGTAAACTTACTAAATATTAATATTACTGTAAGAATAGTACACGAAATATTTTGTACAATGCTAAGATAATTTCTTAAACAAGCATACAAATATACGGAAATTTTTGGATTTTGCGAGAATAAATAGCAAAGATATGAAGGTAAAATCAAATTTATAATTTAGGAAATTAGCAACAATTAAAACTTCAATTTAAAATTTTCTTTCTTTTTTCTATGTAGAAATCAGGAGCTCGTCGTATTCTACTCCTCATCTACTTCCTGGTCATCATTTGTTTCGTAGCCGCCCTGATCGTTGTAACAGTAATGGCGCCAATCGAAGAAACGTGGAAAAAATTAAGGGAAAGTATGGACTCGTAAAAAAATTGTGAATGAAGAAATCTCTATCATTGTTACACACTCTCATGTACAGTATTGTTGTACCTAGTTGTTTATTATCGCACGATGTTATGTAATATATTAATTATTAATCCAGTGTATTATTTAAAATGTTTTTTTATTAAACGACATAGTTTATTTGTAGATTTACTTGTACATAAATAAATTTTAGAATTAAAAAAAAAGTTTCAAATAAACTATATATAATTTTTTATTTTGAGTGATTTGTTTCAAATAAATACTTTTGAAAAGTCTATAGTTTAGTTGAAAAATGAATATTTTGAAAATTTTAATACAATATGAGACCCCCACTGCATTCTATCGATAAAACTTTGTACTACATACGTGGTACATTTTATAATATATTAATAATTATTTTTATGCATACTCAGATATTCAAAAACATTAAATATGTTGTAATTCATAATATTTTTTAGTAAATTAATTTTTTTATTGAATAAAACCAAAATTTTGATAAATTTTGGTCCAAATTACCAAAAATTAATACCACTTGTGACATCTATAAGCAGTAACATAAACTATAATTTTTATATTCGTTTACAACGAAGTAATGGGTTTTTCACATTGACTGACCATTTTTAATAATTATAATTATAATAGTTATAACAAATAAAAATGAAAAACAGTTCCTACAATTTAATTCTGATGATATTTCATTCATAAAAAAGTTTCAAATAAACTATCTATAATTTTTAATTTTGAGTAATTTGTTTCAAATAAATACTTTTGAAAAGTTTATAGTTTAGTTGAAAAATGAATATTTTGAAAATTTTAATACAATATGAGACCCCCACTGCATTCTATCGGTAAAACTTTTTACTACATACGTGGTACATTTTGTAATATATTAATAATTATTTTTATGCATACTAAGATATTCAAAACCATTATATATGTTGTAATTTATATTTTTAAGAAAATTAATTTTTTTATTGAATAAAACCAAAATTTTGATAAATTTTGGTCCAAATTACCAAAAATTAATACCACTTGTGACATCTATAAGCAGTAACATGAACTATAATTTTTATATTCGTTTATAACGAAGTGATGGGTTTTTCACATTGTCTGACCATTTTTAATAATTATTACTATAATAGTTATAACAAAGAAAAATGAAAAACAGCTCCTACAATTTTGTTTTGCCAATTTATTTGTAGCTATTAAACCAGTAACGTAAATATTTTTAAAATTGGAATATTTGCATAAGAAAATACGTGGAATCCATTGGTGCTATCGACAAATTTGTACCTCTACCCATTTTTGGGTATAAACAACTACTCATTAATTGGCGGGAGGTACGGTATTAATTTTATCAAATATCAATTCCTCGGATCAAATTACATATGCATACCAATTTTTGTAAATTTTCTTCAAAAGATATAGACAGTATCCTAATCTGTATTTTCCCTAAAATTTCTGAATTTTTGTCGGCGATTGACGCAACACTAGCGGACAAAAATATCAGAAATTTGCGGTAAATTCAGAGTGTGATTATTCTGAAACCCCGGTACCAAAAATTATTAAAATTGGTATACGTATATAAAAAAATACGTAGAATCTAATGGTAAAGTCTAAAATTGTTTAACTCTACCCAGTTTTGGGTGGTGAATATCTACCCATTTAAGGGTTGAATATACAGCTTTAATTTTGACAAAAATGGATTCCTTGCGTAAAATTACATATGTGTACAAATTTTTGTTACAATATTTTGACAGATGAATTTTTAAATCAATTATTTGTAATAAGCGTAAGTCAATGACCTTTACAAGTTCCTGAATATTGTTTTACTAATTTATTTATAACTAATTAACTAGTAAAGCAAATATTTTGAAAATTTGGATATTTATATAAGAAAGTACGTAGAATCCAATGGTGCTTTCGACAAATTTGAATCTCTACCCATTTTTGGGTAACAAACAATTACTCATTAATTGTCTCCCAAATTTTCAAAAGAATTTCTAGTTTTCTTAATTTCTAAAAGATGGCCATACCAATACTAAATTTGGCGTACTGAATTTTTTTTCCAAATTTTTTGAACGAAATGATAAAATCTAACTTCAAAAAAGTTTAGATTTATTTATTTTATTGGTAAATATGAATTATCAGATTTTATAAACACTAAATAAAGAAAACGCATATATTTGTTATTATTTATAGGTTTTTAGATTATTACCAATAGATGGCTATAGTAATATTAAATGAGGCTATTTGGAAAATTTACCCAAATTTTTAAAGAAGATTAACAAAATCTAACTTCAAAATATTTTATATTTATTTATTTTATTGCTAAATTCAAATTTTCAGAATTTATAATAATTGAATAAAGAAAACAGATATTATTGATTATTTTGATGTATAGATCACACATGAAAATGGCTGCTACATTTGTTTATAGTGACATTTGCTGCGTGGATTTTCAGGAAGGACACTTTTCAGGACTATGTAGGACATTTTCAGCTTACCAAATGACTATAATTATTTAATATAATTATAATACAAACGTTTAATATTAGTTTATTTATAAATATAATGTTTATTCCATAATTTCAAGCCGGCAGCCAAGTTTTTCATGACAAGTTCATGTTTATTGTTTTCTTTTTTGTGGACTATCGCGAGTGTATGTGCGTTTCGCGGGTGAAGAAGTGCGAGTGGACAA
This sequence comes from Harpalus rubripes, assembly GCA_963082715.1. Taxonomy (NCBI): domain Eukaryota; kingdom Metazoa; phylum Arthropoda; class Insecta; order Coleoptera; family Carabidae; genus Harpalus; species Harpalus rubripes. The sequence continues at coordinate 39,822,551 of OY720464.1, forward strand.
AATTTCAGGGGTGGCTTCGATCCTTGGCCTGATTTTCGCCTTCAGAATAAGGGTAGGTACACATACATCTATAAGTAGGTCACGTGATTTCTGTCCAACTGAAAAGGTTTTTATAAATGTTTTATAAAGAAAATTTGTTTTATTTTCAGTTTAGGGTAGGTATTTTATTCAATATTTGATTTTAATTATTTTAAAGTTTCACTTGAGATACTATTCTTTTCTTTTTGTTACAGTGTCGGGCTGTGAGGCTGTGAAGGTAAGTTATTAATGATATAATTTTAATTATATTGATAAATATATTTGTGTATATCCAACGTAGACAGGGGTAAATTATAAGTAACCAAATAAAGAAACCTTGAAAGCTATTTAACTCTCAACTGGTATGGTAATGGTAGGTTGGGCAATCACTTAAAGTATGCTCGGTCAATACTGACCCGCTATTTTTTTTAATGTTTTATTAATGTGCTTACATCTTTTTTAAAATTTCAATATAACAAGAATAACAAAATAGCCTTACCTTTAGACGAAGAGCACAAATATTTATAATAAATATAAAACAAAGTACTTTTATGAACATATAATAAAATATTAATAAAAAATATATTACAAAATGGGTTGAAGTTTATATATACTTTCTGAAAATTCTGGGAAAGGCCAGAGTTTGGAATATCCAGAAGCGGTGCATCTGCGAGATCAATTTTATCATTTTAGGCCTGTCTCAACGACATGACGTACATCATGGTGCACAATAGGTAAATATATATATATATATATATATATATATATATATATATATATATATATATATATATATATATATATATATATAATTATTTATTTATTTATATGCTGTCCACAACTCGCGCCGCAGAGCGAATGAGGAAACACGAGACTGCACTCGGATGTGTAATTTCGAAGAAAAAAAAATCTAGCTTAAAAGATATTCGAGACCAATCAGAGACCTACAGCTTTAACGTGTGTTTACCGTAATTTTACGTTACTAGGGTTTTATACAAATCAAATCTTTAAAATGTGTGGGCGACTGGAATATATATATATATATATATATATATATATATATATATATATATATATATATATATATATATATATATATATATATATATATATATATATATATATATATATATATATATATATATATATATATATATATATACGGAGAGATTGCGAGAGAGAGAGAGATTGAGAGAGAGAGAGGGAGAATTTATTTTAAAATGCAACATTATAAATAGTATTGCAGCACAGAAATGGAGTCAATTCTTTCTACGAGCGACTAAGAAATTGCCTCAGTGTGAATGGGGGTATTTTTGAACATTTAACTTAAAATTATGAATTTTTGTAAGCCATTGTTAAGATGTGCTACATTAAAGTTTTGTTTTCTTGTTAATAGTATGTGGGCTAATTTATTACAAATTTTTGTGTGTTGCATTTTAAAATGGGACAAATATATATATTCTGTTGAACAAAATGAAAACTTTGTTGTGAAATGAGTAACATAATTGTCATGACAAAATGCTTGGTGCATGGATTAGAGGCGCAACTATTTTCGTATGACAAAACGTTATTTCTTTTCTATTGCACACCATGCTGTACGTCATATCGGTGTGGCATAAGGCTTTTAGAAATTTACTTTCATTCAGGACTTTCTTAATTTCGCACGCTTTTAAGAACGTTAGTCTTTGGGCTTTCTTTTCATTTATATACAACCACGAGTTTAATAAAACTTTATACGACATCCCTTAATTTGATTTGGGTGCAGAAACATTTCCTGACAATAACTAAGGGTAGAAACCGACCATCCACAATCCTATTAAGACAAAGATGAGCTTCCACCGAACTATCCAAAAAACAATTATCCTTTTACAGTTCCCGTTTTCATTCCTCCATAATTTCCATCCCTTCCGCTGTAGCTAAGGGTAGAAACTAACCACCCCATTGTAACACAGAGGTCCTTGCCTACAATATTTCCAAAGCCAGCCTTTACAGTTCCCTGTTCACCCCTCCATAATTCCCGCTCCTTCCACTGCATCCTTTGGCGCTGTTAGTCCCTCACTCTTCCTGCACAAGATGTCCATCCATCCTGCTTTTGACTCCGGTGGCCACCACGGCCGTGTCGCCACGATCGCCAGTTTCACAGTCGTCTTCGATCGCCGGTTGTGTGCTGAGTATTGAGCTAGTGCCCGACTCCGTGCAGGGAAACAGTGAGTGCGTGGACAGCGTGGCCATGTGGTGACTGTGGGGATGGTGCACTAGGTCTCGGACATGCAGCTCGTCGAGGCCGCCTTTTTGGCGGCGCTGCTTGGGGCGCTGTTGGCGGTTGGGGCTAGTGACCTAGGGGATAACTCCGTGGATAAGAGCCAGTTTGAGGCGGCTTTCCAAGGTAGGCAGACACAGACACCTGCAGGACTTCCCCATACGATTTTAATTTATAAATTTACTGGACGCCAACTTATATACAACAAAGATTTGTAAAACTGTACAATATAAATACAGTACAGACCTTTTAATACATACCCACGTTAATTCGAACATCCAGTAATCTGAACAATGGATAGAAGTCTGTTGAATAAAATTTCTTCAAACGCAACAACTAGCACCTGTGATTTTTTACTTAGTTTTCACCCCTCAATTATTGTCAGGATGTGATAATCGTATTAATCATTACAGCTAGAGATTATATAACTGGTGAATGTATGTACACACATTGTTTATTGTATAAAATATAATACTTCGGCGACTGGCGATCAAAGCCGGAATGAACGCCGAAAACAAACAAAAATTTATGATTTTTTTCAAATATATTTAATTATTATTTTTAATTGAACATGACGCTTAAATTACAATTACAGAATAATATTATATAGCAATATGAAGAGATAAAAATACATACAAAAAAAAAAAAACTGAAACTTAAATGAGCGTAAATTGTTCCGTATCTTTCGTGGTTTTGTACTTGAAGATGGAAGAAGTCAGTGTTATATATCTAGTAAATACAGGGTAGTGCGAATTAATCTTATGTATATCATAATTAAAAATAATTCATAATTATACAATATAACGGAGAGAACAGTTTTCTTAATAAAAAATTGTTCGTCTTCTGTGCTGGTGAAAATTAATTCTCTGTAATATTTCTAATAATATATAAACATATATCTTTAATCTGTTAGCAACTCTTTTGAAAATATCTTGCAAATAAAGAAACAAAAAAAAAAACCGTTGTGACTGAGAACACAGTTGAAGCCAAACCGTCGGCAAAAAGCAAAAAATTAAACAATGAAATAGCCCTGAGACAGACTGGTTCAGGTAGTCGGTTATATATCACAGAACAATACCAGTTGGGTTCAAAGTTACCGTGGAAAATTTGGGCAATATTGCAGCAAAATTTATGGGAAATAGATGGTTTATTAGAGACCATAACAGAAACAGTTTTTCCAAATATAATATGGAGCATGTGTAAAGCTAAGAATAGTGTAAGTTACGATGCACATAAAAATATATACAGGGTGTTATGGAAGCTGAAATATATTTGCACAATCTGTCGAGTTGTAAAAGTTGTGAGACTATAAAGCCGACCAATTACAAACCAGCTTCTTAATAAATTATAATCTAAAATTCAAGTTGTTCCAAAAACAATATTTGTAGCATGTCATAAGTGACCTTAAATTTAAGGGTCATCGTAGTAAGATATTTGGAAATCAAAAAAGAATACACCGACATGGATGTTTTACGGAGTGTCTTATACATGTGTCGCTTCTGATTCAATCCTTCAAAAATGACAAGTGTTATGCACTCTATTGTGATTTTTAAATAATTATGTATTTAAATAAATGTTACTGGTCCATTGTAACAAGCACATTAAGAAATTATTGCAGATTGTTACATTTCAACCTTGTTGATGAAGTAACGTTACATACGTAACATTCTGTATGAAGTTATATATAATAGTGAAATTTACGACTTATATTTGATTGACAAATAGGCGCTGTTCTCTTATTTGATTTGTGCCCAGAATACATAGCCACGCATATACATATAAAAATCATCATCAATTGTATTCTTGCGTTTGTGATCACCAATCTACCAGTCCATCCATCCCATGTAGTGTCCTCCCCCCGCACCCTTCCACGGTTCACGGTTCACCGCCCGGTCTGATGGGCTTGCGGTAGCCGCGATCTTCACTTGTCTCCCGTCCCATGCCACTTGCTCATCGCATGCTTGGATCGCTGCCTGCTCACTCTTTGATGAATAGCCTGCTAAGAGAATACACGTTCACCTCAAAGGAAGAAAAAAGTACAAGATGCTCTAGTCACTGATTCTGAAGGTTTCAAGCTTGTTCACTAATTTTTGGGTAAACTGAGCCAACTAGCTCAAAGAGGAGAAATAGTAAATAACGGGGTTAACAAGGATTTGTAGCACGAAGATTTAATAAGCCAGCAATAGTTTTTGAAAATCCAACTATTATATTTTACATAACACCATATGATTTTCTCTAACACCTGTGGCTTATATATATATATATATATATATATATATATATATATATATATATATATATATATATATATATATATATATATATATATATATATATATATATATATCCCAGACGAAACTGACACTTGCCGACGACAATAGGTTGCCAACAAATAGAAGAAAATAATTTGCGGCTGCTTGCATAACGGAGTTACAAGACTTTTTAATCCACCAATCCCGGAAAGATATCTTGAGGTGTGATGATATTATTACAAAATAAAACTGGTTGCTAGGTTTAAAAAATACTAATAGTGAGTTACAAAATTTGTTTGACTTACTGTAATTTTGACACCTTAGAGTTGACTTTTCACTGTCAACAAATTTAGATTTCTATCCGGAAAACGTTCCGAATACACTCGTGCTGCCTCTCTGGCGTTACGTGCACATGCTCCGAAAATTATAATCATTTCTAAGTAATCAGCGGCTGAATACATGGTAATAATTTGCCTTTTTTATTCACCTTGTCAAATTTAATTTGACACTGACATTTTTCGAAAACTACAGTCGCCCACATTATATATATATATATATATATATATATATATAATGTATAGCGAAAGTACTGTCAACAACGAGCATCGTTTTGAAATAGAATGTCCAAACTTCGTCGAAAAATATGAATTTTTGAATGACAAGCGTGTTTATATCCCAATAAATGTATGCCAATTGTTAATTCCTTCATGATGTTCTTGATCGGACATCTTTCAAAAATTTAATGTAAAACTACTGAAACAAACAATTTACAAGTATAGCAAATAAATACTTTGCTGTTTTATATTTAAACCTGTATTTATTGATTGCATTACTGAACAATAATGTAATGTTTACCATCATTACAAATGAACAAAATATTGAACAAAAACAACACAAAGACAAAAATAATAATCAATTAGATTAGAAAACAATGACGTCAAACCCAATCATTTCTTTCTCAAGAGATGACCTGGAAAAAATTCTAGTTCGGCCCAATAGGTGGTCTTTCAATTTACATTTTGATGGTTCTTTCCACACCTTTCAAAGACACAAAAAAAACACAATACCTTTGGAAGAATAGGAACAGTTTCTTTATATGATTAGTTCGGCTGTGGTTTCAACCAACAAATTATAAAACCTCAACCAATGGTGAGAAGTTTTTACAAATTTTTGTCGTCTAGTTTAAAATATAGGTTTTCAACTTTCCAAAACAGAATGTGCTATTCAAGCTTTAATTGTATTAGGCATTTTATCCCTGCACATTTTCTTGTATTTGTCCCATATGTTGTTTTTCATTGTGCCAAAAGTAAAGTGACTCGGTAGAAGCTAAATCTGGACTAGGAGATGACCCTTAAAATTCCGGTCCAACTATTATCACCACTCATTTGGCCCACAGTTGTTTAAACTAAGTCCATATTTAAAGTAGCCGAAAGAATTTTGTAGACAATTCTAACTATTTTTGTATTTTATAACTTATTGTAAATGTGAACCGGCCGAAATATGGGTAAGAGCTTGTAACACGTAACAATTCTAATCCATATTTCAAATGTCTGGCAAACATTGAACACTTGTTACTCTGTAGTCTATCTGCTTTTGCAGCAGGTTTTGTTCTCTGTAATAAGTCCCAGACGCTAGAGAAAAACGAAAAAGAACCAATACACCACTCAGTTTTGCTTCTTGTTATTTTTCTTACATGTCTGAATTTATTGATGGTGGAGAAAAATTGTTTTATTTTAAATTGAATATATAGCACCAATACTTCAACTACTGACATTTAGGTTGATGTATAAAAATAGAATTTATGGATCGATGTTAATTAATATAGAAAAGTTCAATTTAAAAATGATACACTTTCGGATTTAATTAATTCGTTCAATTAGTCTTTTACTGTCACGAAGGTGTATTTGTTTCATGTCTAATTGATTTTTGTAATGGAGTCCTCCATCGTCGTTAACAAATTGGAATATTGGTTACCGGATTATGGGCCTGGGGTTTGATTTTGTAAGTTTCCCCTCCACTCCAAAGACACCACTAGCACTTTAAGTGCCATGTGGTCTCATACTTTTGGCCGCGTGAGACATATGTGGATTCATAATGGCAAATGTTCGGCTGCGTGATGCCACACTGGTCTTGAATAATGAAACTTATGTTAGAAGGTAGAGTGCTGCCTGTTGTGTCAGAAAACCGTATTTAGCCTACTGATTTTGTGAAACCAATACAGATAGCAATTTTGGAAGTATAAAATATATTCAGTCAAATATTAACTATTCGAGTTATAAACATTGTTCCGGCATTAAATGGCAGTATGGGACAATATGAACGGTGAGGTGGCACGTTGGTCTCACCCCGCCGTATTTGACAATTTTAAAAGCTGGAGACCGAGCGAGATTAATGTGTCACCATAAATTCAATTTGCTCTAACCAACGAAAAATTAATTAATTTCATAATTTGATATCTTATAATTATTTTTTGTAGTATTAGCAATCATTTATAGAGAAAAAATTGTGGTGGCTTCTAGGACCAAATTTTTTATCTTTACTGGTCATTGTCCTTTGAAATACAATCTATGTAAAATTGATAGAGCTGTAGACACTATCTATCGACTTTGTAAAGAGAACGAAGAAACTTCGGGCACATTGTATGTGAATGTTTAGTTGTGACCATAAGAAGACAGTCAAAGATAAAATATTTGGTTAATTCCTTTAGGTTGGTAATGAATGCGCCGTACACATGTAGGGGAGTATTAAGTATCCTGAACCTGCGCCAAATTACTACTAGAGAGCCACTATAGCAACACAATGATCTCTATAGTAACAGACAGCCAAGCCGCACTAAAAGCACTAGAAACTTGTGAGACAGAATCTGGACTTGTTGTAGAGTGCAAGTACAGATTAAACGTACTAGGAGCGAGGAACACATTGAAATTAATATGAATACCCGGCATTCAGAGATCGAAGGAAATCAGGTAGCAGATAGGCTAAGAACGGCACAAGTTTTCCCTTCACAAGATCAGAATTGGCTTTCGGAATCTCAGCGGATACAGTTAAGCTGGATTTAAAAGCATTGCTGAATGAATGGCGCAAGACTCATTGGTTGGAGTCACCAGGGCAGAGACACTCAAAGCTCTTCCTAAATAAACCATCTAAGAAATGAACGGAACGTTTACTCCTAATGACCAAACAAGACGTCAGATTAATAACAGGACTCTGAACAGAACATTGTCTACTAAACAAACACCTACATACGATGGGAGTACACAAGAACCAATATGCAGGGGATGTGGTGAAGAGGAAGAAACCCCTCAGCATCTTATGTCACTGTGAGGCCTTTATGTCCAGCAGATATATCCTGGGGACAGAAAAGATCCAGCAGGATATGCTAAGATTTAAATTTACAGTAACAGTTACAGATTTCAATGTTTTTCTTCAGATGTTATCTTACTGTATATGCGTTAATGTCGTGAAGATTAAAATTTTTAAATCGGTCTCTACATTTCTGTACCATAAATTTAGAGATATTCCTTTATTATGGTATGCTAGTAAGAGGTGAATAAATCCAATTCTCAGTACTATGCCATCTAGGTAAAAGGTTTCGGGAAACTGACTCCAGTAACTGGCGTTCTGTGAACTCTGACTGCTTCCAGAAAACTAAGATAGGGCTATATTAGAATACATCTGACAGGCCGCTGGAACAAATGACTAGCGCTTAATAATAACCTTAAAATAGTATGATAGTATGGAAGGTAAACTTAATTATGGAGATTATAAATTCCGATTCATAAATTCCCCACTGATCATCCAAAATAAAAATCCCCCTAATGTCTTTTAGGATTAAGGAACTTATGTCGTAAAATGCAAATTTAAATATCCCTTCAGATCATATTGACTGAATTTCCTCTGCGTTTTATCCAAGTTAGATAATTTATTTCATTGAAACGATTGTTCGCTTAAAGCCATATAAGTTTATTTTTATTTTGCGGACTCCGACTTTTTTGAAACATTTGAAAGTCTTCGTACCACAAACAAATGCAACACGATCTTCCTTTGTTTGTTTTGTGTGGAGAGAAACAGTTGCAAGATGGGAAGCATCGGTAATGCGATTGGACAATGAAAAAAAATCAATGAGTACGACTGGAAATATTTTAGTACTTGGACTTGTTTATATACATGAGAATAAAATATATTATTGAAAATAAAATCCCATTGCGAAAAAGAGGTATTAATATTGGTTACATGTCAAATTTAAATGAATTTTGTTGATAATTAATACATTTTTATATACATACAACTGTATTCAATGTAAAGTAATATGCTTCATATATTTTGCTTTTATTGTTACCGTAAATACCATTTGAAATTCATGCATTTTTTATTAATCTTCCGTACGTTTTATTGATTGTAACAGTGAATTATTTACTTCATTGAGTCTGTTAAAAAATATTGTAATATATTTTATTTGGTTTTGTATTATACAGTATGTATGTTTAAAATTCTAAATCAGCAAGTGAATTTGCGCGATCTTAGGCACTTTTAATGACTGCTGATTCTATTTGGGGGCAAAAGTTCGGGTCGCCCACTTTTTGGTAAATTAGTACACCTTCTTCAAATCCAGTGATAACTATATTAATAAGAGTAATAAAATTTGGAGCGTAAAATTATTCTGAAAACTTTTGTTACATATACGTTACTGTGATACATTTTCGGGATGATCAATTTATTCACCTAAGACAAAGTTAAATATTGAATGAGAAGAAGAAAATCGCTTGGAAAATTAAATATGAATGATTAGTAGGAGAAAAAATAATGATGCAATTATTACCGCCGGTTTATCTTTCTAAAATAATATATCTACCGAACAATAATTAAATATTTATTGATTTGACATCTCCATATGTATTAAATTATTCAACCATGCATTTCATGATAGAACAAATTACAATTAAATATTTCATATTTCATAAACGGATAACAGTGGAACCGGAAATGCTTCAATTATTATTAAAGTATACTAAATATTTTAGAATATTATGCTTTTGTACTTTTCATAAATTCTGTAGAATTAAATAATAGTATTTTATACATGAAAATAAATTAGATTTTTCTCAGTTACTCAGAATGAAATAATTCCATCTTTAGTAATGCTTATTGCGTCTAAAAGTAATACCACTTTCCCCTTGTTACCTACATGCTGCTTAAGTATGAAATCCATATCTTTTTAAAGCTTGATACAGAAGTATTTCATCCAAAATTAGTCAAAAAAAAAATAATAATTCTAAAAAATAAGTAGTTTTTCTCCATAATTTTCGATGGGTAGATTTCAAAACCGCACTATATATATATATCCAAACATGCGCGTACAGAGATAAACTATTTCAGCTTTCATCCATTAATTAATTCTAGCTGATTTCAGTAATTACAACAAACAGAATCGAAATTTAATGTCGTAGACTAACTTAGAATATGTTATCCGCTCCTAAACATGTAAACTGCATATGCTAGAAGCTAGCGCAAAGTTTGCGGAACGTCACCCATATTCATCAACATGTGACGAGATAGAAATAGAGCATCGAGAAATAAAACATATCACACAGAAATTTAATACGCTATGGTTATCCTACACTCGCAATTATGATTTGATTCTAAATATTTCGAGAATAGAAAAATATATGTACTCGTATAATTAATATAATGTAGGAGTATAGGTATATTGACACTAATGAATTATTTTCCAAACTCTTCCAAAATGAAAATGTAAATATGTAATTAAATAATCGGGAGTATCAGTAAATGAAACAATGTAATGTGTAGATAATTGATGGATTAAATTGAATGAAAATCTAGTTATTCGTTTTTTGCTACCGAATGTGTATTGTCAATATTTTAGTCACCAAATAACATTATTGAAAAACAATTTAAAATATTTTTTGGCGAAATCAAAGATCTTTTGTGTTACAATACAAAGCAAACTGTTATACAACAGTAAAGAGGTGAGTACTATAAAAACAGAAACTGCAAAATCTTATATTCTTTTACGGACCAACGTAAAAGACGAGAATTATTGCTTTTGAGATAAGACCATAGACAAACTCTGCACCCTTTTATATATACTTTATACATTCCACTATAAAATATACGTAACCCGTAAAGACTTTGATGAAAAATTCGCAAATTCATAGATATACAATTAAATAATAGTTTTATATTTTCTAGAAATTTCACGTGATAAATCACAAATATCACCACTGTTATTTTTGATAATTAAGATAAACAACACAAATAGAACAAATGCACACCAAATGCCACAAATTCAAAGATAATGTCACCTAAGTTAAATAGACATTTTTGAATTAATATAATTTTTAAAATCTTGTACGCAGTATTAAAATACTAGTTTCGAAATTCCTGACTCGACTACTTCGTCGCCTCGTCCGTAAACTCATTCTCGTACCGTAATAAACAACTTACTAGCCTTATAACGTAAATAACTATTGCAAAACACTCTTGCCTTAGAAAACAAAACGCTGCGAACATATGTATCAACCAAATATATTGTTATTGAAGTAAATTAATATACCTTTAGGTACAAAACAGTGATCCACGTACATCATCATTGTAGCTACATGCATGCACTTCATGTCTCAAATTCATTTGAGAAAAAGCTCTGCATACTATATTTCCATGTAGAACCTTTTTGTACAATGTTAATAATTAATTTTTGTGTCACAACATATGTAAAATGAACAAAGTATAAAAAGCCTTTGTAAAAAGTTTCAACTTTTAACGCAGTTCATATTTTTCGCATTTCATTCATGAAAAAAATTGAAACAAAATTCGGAAAGCTTTTAAAAGCACATAACCATACTCATTAAAATCATCTATAAAAATGGTTTAATATCTACCATTTATGTTTTATTTTTAAAACCAATGATATATGTGTGGTATAGACTGTAAACATCCCTCATCGTTTAGTATTTGTTGACGCCATTATATTTGCTAGACTTGGAGTAAATGCATGGGAACAGCCATATGTGAATGTGTATATAACATGTTTGTATTGTCTGACTGTACGTACGCATATAACTAGATGACCCAGACATGTTTATATTGATTTAGGAAATTAATTAATTTTAGAATCAAACAAAAATAAAAGGGCTTATGGCAGCGAAACAAAAATAGACCCGCGGTATAATTGCCACATTGTTGTTGTTGATGAAATAACAAATGAGCAAACTTTCAAATAATTTTCATTTCTCGTTAATAGCGAATATATTCATGGATATATCGAATAGTACTGAACTATTACTACTAATGGAATGTTTTTGAAGTCACAATATATTCAATCTTAGTCCAGAACTCAGATTGGTCATTTCTTAACATTAGTGTATCCACAGATGGGTTGAATTTCCACTGTCTTATTTTGGATCTAACCTTCCGTCAGTTCCATGTATTTTGTACAAATTTCGTATATAAAGTTCCTTGCAAAAGATTATATTTCTTGTACATTACCTGCCGGCAATTTTATATGTTTTATACAAATTCCACACAGAAAGTTCCTATATTTTCAGTAAAATTATAACAAACATACTCTGTTAATTGCTCTTGACACTGACATCTTTCAATCCAAATCAGAATTTTCTTAATAAAGTAGCTATTTCCATAATTATAGCATATGCCGCGTAATTTATGAAATTTAATTTCTTTATAATTTTTAACTCTATATCCATTTAATATTTATAATAACATTAAATGTGAAAAAATGTTATTTACCATTTTTACAAGAAAAATAGTTAAAATCTTCAAATGTGAGTACCTCCGGTACCAATTATAACCAAAATCTAATCAGCTCTTCATATGGATGTAACGAAGAGAAATACGGAAGAATTATAATTTTTGAAATTGAGTTATCCCAAACTTGTCGCACACACATACACACATCATCGTGAAAATAGCAAAATCGTATTCCAGGGACCCTAAAACGTGCTTATTGATTAAAAACTCACCACCAAATTTTTTGACCAAAGACAATACCTTTCTTACCTAAAGGTGACTGAAGGTAAAAACAATTTAGCTACAAAAACTTATTTTTTATTCAAATGTAAGAATATTTGAGCAAATAAAAGTGATTTCAAATAATTGTATATAGGGTAATGATGCAAGGTAAACTTGAGCTTCTTCATCGCAGAATTTCACAAGTTCTTTTCGATTCTGTTTTAACACAGAATATTTCACCTTTAATCTATTAGTACGAGCCCCGTCCAGCTTCAGTTGGGCCCCTCGCTTTAATTTCATATTATTTAGTTAATAAATGATACAAATAACTAACAAATTACCGCCAATTTTTATTAATATTACAGACATTTCGTGGTTCTGATGACACATAATAAGATATGTTTTTTTAAAAATATGATTTAGTGTAAAATGAAACAACACGTAGTTTTACCAACTACACAAGTAAATCTGAAAAAAAATAATCGAATTTAAGTCGCAAGGTTATGTTTTACTAAATAAAACGTCTAAACTAATTACATAGTAATTGAAAATAAAAATCTATGTTTCTAGCATATTATTCCCACCGAGCAGTTGCCTCAAACTTAACAAATTTCGAAATTACATTCTTTAACAAGCCTTTAATAAAGTCACTCCTCTTTTATTGGGTCACCTTAGTTTGAAGCACCCCCGCAATGCTTCATGTAAATGCTTTCAGTGCGGCGTTGCCAAGCAACAGCTTAATCAAACATTGCGTCAGAATGCGCGACCACTGTTCATGATGAGTGAAAAATCGAGCAAATAGAAATATTCTATACAGTGCAATGTCCCGGAGCTTTATAATTCTTCCCTAGGGAAAATTCTATTGTCATAAAGCTTTATTTTCTGTAGAATGTTTGTGAAACGATTGTTTACAAGACAGTATGAAGATAAGCTGTATTTGACTGAAGAATGAACAAAACCGTAAAGTTCAAGCACGGCTTGAAATTGGAGGACAATATTAATTTTCAACTATATAATGTTGCATGTGTTTCTCTCTCATATTTTATTAAGAACGTAGAAATAATGCAATGTTATTGAAGTTTTATCAAAACGTACCGCAAAATAAAGAACTGTTTTCATTGCAAACTTCATTAATTGTAACCCTTAGAACTCGAAGAAAATTATACTAGACTTCGCTATTTGATTCTGTAGATAACTACACTAATTAGTTATTGTGCTATTTTCCTTCACCCTAAGCTTGCGGGAAATTACTAAATACGTTTGGCACTGTTTGGGCCCTTCAGATTTTTTACATAATATGACTGTGTTATTACATCTTGCAAGATTTTAAATAAATTAAGCAAGATATTTCGTCCTCACAGGTTCTAAGATAGATCCTTCATCCTCATTCAATACGTCATTTTTACTACGTCTTCCTGTAGACACAGAGGCAGGAGCCACTGTCTAAATTACATTCATTTTTGGAAAGAATAAATTCAACAAAAGCATCCATAGTAGGTTCTTCTATAATGTCACAGGGCTGAAAATCATTACTTTGACTTTCCATTACTTCAGTAGACTAAAATTATTTTTTTCATACATTCGAATAAATGTCATTCTCAAAAAGGTATTTCAGTAACTTTTCGTCAGTAAGGCTCCTTTTGAGAAACATTTTTAGAAGATACGACTGAAATACGAGCAAAACTGTCCACGATGTTACCGATACAAAAACTATTTTTTTAATATTATACCTGTGATAATAGTGGCTTACAATTTGCATTGCAGTCTTTGAGGAAGTAAAACTGATAGTTCAAACTGAATCAACGATCAAAAGTCATTGCATTTCAGTCTTTAAGAACAAAGTGTTTCCATATTAGAATAAATTCTTCCTAAGTGTCAAGTCTTGAAGTCCTGGCAAGACTGATTGTAAAAAGTTCTTTTTATCTCAGAGTAGATTTTAAATTTCGCCGTACGTTCATTTCAATTTTCACTTAGCATTTGACATGTCTAACATTAACTCCTCGTCTCCTAAAATGCAACTGAAACAGAATTTGAAATGTACTTTCACGGAGGAAAAATATTAAGTTTTCTTGGCTGTACGTTCAATAATAAAAGTGAAGTCGTGAAAAAGGCAAAGATAATTTGAAATGTTGGCAGTCCAATACGTGTCAGGAGAAACACTGATATTCATTACACAACAACTGGTGACAGAGACCTTCGGAAACACTTCACTAAAAGAAATAAATATTGGACGAATATTGTGACGGGAGCGCTGATGATAATGAATAATTAAAGCTGGTATTACTAATAAAGGTGATATAACCCACAGTCCAGGCTTAACTAAAATATGTAATTAAAGTAAATTTAAGAGCCAGGGGAAACAGGATGAATGCCCATTTTCTAGCAAAATGAGATGATTGGTACTTAATAGATTGAAGGTGGGCGCTTTTAAATGGTATATGTAAAGGAGGCAAAACTGTAACAATCCTAAGATACCCTGACGGTCTAAGCGTCAGGGTATAAAAAGATGAATGTTCGATAGCGATATGCGCAAATTATAACTTGGTCAACCGATTTCTGTTCAGTACTCGTAATGAACACCAATTTGTTAAGCTAAGAGAGGTGTCAGTGACTATCTGATGATATTCCGTAACTCAGTAGTTAATTTTTAGCAACTGGTTAAAAATTTAACCAATTAAGTACCTATGTTAACAATATGGACTTTCATAATTTCTACCTATAGTCTATTCCATGAGACCAGGACTTCGAACCGGAGCTGAATTGAAAACCGGTAAAAATAACGGAGACATTCTGTTAGGTCCCACATAAGTTGAAACTTGACCCATCTGTGGGTATAATAATTTTAAGAAATGTCCAATCTAAGTTTCGAAATAAGATTAATACACTTTGTCATTCCAATAGCATTAGATGAGGTTTCAAACTTCAAAATTCGCGTAATGAAAAAACAAAATTTGATGTTGGAAAAACGATTTTTTCTTGGTTGAGAATGGCGGTTTTTAAAAATTAGCCCCGGGCTGCAAAATGTCGGCACTGGTAACCCAATATTAAATGGCGGAATACTTGTATAACATATTCAGTTTTTGCAAGTATAAAAATCCATATTCCCTTGGTTTATTTGGCCTCTAGCGTGGTTTACACGTCGGGTAACCTTGTAAACTGAGTCTCCCCCTCTTGCTTAAACTCGGCCTCTAGCGTGGTTGACACGTCGGGTAACCTTGTTTAAGACAGTACTATCCCCTTTGCTCCTGAAGATGCCCCATACGACTGCGGGCGAAACGTTGAGCTCTGACTCAAAATATGACACAGTCCATTCCCGGAAAACGAATATTTCTTATGAATCAGACTGTGGAAGCCTACGCCATTAATCCATCCAACAAGCCGAAAAAAATTGTAGAAATTTATATTTTGTTAGTTAATTTTAACCGGCCTATCTAATATAAGCTTGGGCTTGTTTGTGTCTTTGCAATTTTCAGTAAACTTAGTTTAAAAAGATTTGGATAACACGACGATTTTTGTTTTCTTTGGACAAAAAGTCGAACAAGCAATCCACCTCTAATCATCAGGACGTAACACGCCGCATCATGTCGAATCCTGCTCTATCCTGCTTTTGCTCTCACAGCAGGGCACAGCAGAGCTCAGCAGGATCTGATCCTCAAGTGTTTTATACAAGGTAACTAGACTGCAGTAAGCGGATTACGGTAACTTGGATCAACAAAGTAGTTGTAGTGGCCTTTTCCATACACTTGAAAGGGACTTCCATAAATTTGATACATTTCATATATGACATCTTTAACATTTAAATATTTGGGTCACCAATTTAATTCCGTTTTGGAAACAAAAGGAAAAACCCCTTGATGCTTGATCCCTCTGACAGGCGTCGGTAACAAATGCAACTCCACCGCATCGTTAGAGTGTTTTTGTTTCGAGTTAATAGCGATTCAGCTGTCACCTGCATAATACCTCCATGTAGATACAATTTATAATCAAGGGTTGTTACACATACGAGGGTGTCTGTGGTGTAATTTGAATGATGATGAGTAAAGTATGGCTTGTTGATGGTTAATTTTCCCTTAGGGTGAGACTAGCTCTACTTTACGGTAATTGTTGCTGAAATTAACTGGAGGACTTCAAAACTTGGGATGACAGTTTGTGAAAAGATGGCATTAGCTAATTTGTTATTAGCAAAGTTGAAATATTATAGGTTTGGCTGGAGCGCGTTACAGTGGTGTTCGAGTTATTTATTGAATAGAAACTTTAAAATTGCAATGAACTCAAACTCTCATTCAGTTTATTCCAGAATATTCCCATCAACCCGAGGAGTTCCACAAGGATCTATTTTAGGTCCACTGCTCTATTTATTGTATGTGAGCGATTTACCAAACACATTAAAATCTTGCACTGCGCATTCATATGCAGATGACACCCAGATTATAGCGACAATAAATAAAAGCGAAATTCATAATAATTTAAAGTATCTAAACGTTGACCTTCAAAATTTTTCTACTTGGGTAACAAATAACGGGCTGTCAATTAATGCTAGTAAATCTTCACTACTCGTATATGGCACAAATGAAACGCCTATAGTTGTTCTTAACGGTACAACGTTACCACGGAGTACTGTGGTCAAGACTTTGGGTATGCATTTTGATGAAAATCTTTCGTTTCGAGAACACTTATCAAAAAAATTAATTTCTGCTAAACTTAAGCTCAAAACGCTATACCAATATCGTAATTTAATTTCATCAGAGATAAAGCTTCGTCTTGTCAACTCGTTGATATTTCCTGTGTTAGAATATTGTGCTTGTGTTTACATACCTAACTTGAGTAAAAGTGATAAGCAGAAAATAAACCCTTTTCAAAATAGCTGTTTAAGATATGTTTACGGCGTTCGGAAATTTGACCATATTTCTCAGTACCGTGTTGCAGCTAATTTAAATGTGATTGAAGATCGCTTAAAAATACTATTTCTTTGTCTAATACATAAAATAAAGACTACGGGATGTCCAAAATATTTGTGCGATACGCTCGAATCAAAAAACAATAATTACAACCTACGTGACAATGAATTGTATTCACTGCCATCATTTAATAAAACGAAATTTAAAAGTTCTTTTTCTTATTTAGCTCCTACATTGTATAACAGTATTCCTAAAAATTTAAAGTCTCTACATTATAGTACTTTTAAAAACCATGTACAAAGATTGCTTATGAGTATATCTTGTTAGCTAATGATTTCATTTCCTATTAAATGTCAATTATTATAAATTATAACTGTATCTATGTATACGTTATTGTTGTTTTTTTCTCTCTCTCTCTCTTTCCGTTTCTCGGATTGATTGTTGTATTTATTTATTCGCTTATATTTTTACTGAATTGTATTTTATTGTAAATTGGTTAGGTGGAAGATCAGCCTTGGCTGAACCTCGCCATTGGGTCTTTAACTCAATAAAGTATATATTATTATTATTATTATTATTATTATTATTATTATTATTATTATTATTATTTACGAGAATCAGACAGGACAAAGACACAAGTTATATTAACAAAGAATTTTTGCAAACTTCAATACGCATGTAAATCGCTGTCTTTCACCTTTGTCAAAATAAATCTGGAAGAAATTAATTCTCTTAATGCTGAAAGGGTATGTTTGTCCACCCCTAAATTGCATTTGAAATTACTTCCCCTACAAAATGGCGGAGGATGAAATTAGACCACCCTTGTAGTTTGAGTACTGCTTTGTAATTTTGTCAAATTACTGCGTTATTAGAAAATTTAAATTATAGAAGGGTAATACCTAGATTCCATCGTCAGAACAAACGCTTTCACACCCTCAAAAATAGAGCAGCAGGTTAGTGCGGTTTTAATCAATAAAGTAATTTTATCTTTGAGGTAATTTATACCGGTTTAATAGCTTTTATTTATAGACGGGTAAATGTTATCTATTTCGATTTAATTAATCAATATTGGCTTATATCAAAAGGTGGTTCATTAATATTACTCAATATAAATCAATGTCCTACTAATGAAAATCTGATATTACAACGGAACAGCGTCACCACAAAATCGAAATATAATAGGAATAACTAATTGATCTAGTCCTATTTAGGACAATAAAGGCTACACACAAAACTATCTAAACATAGAACTTCGCCAGCTGCGTAGCTTCAAACACGTTCTTAAATATGTATTATAATTTAACATTGTATATTTGCAACCGGTAACTTTGATGTAAAACTACGAATTTTACTCTTGCTGACTGTTTCTTTCAGGGGGGGGGGGGTCAGGGGGCCAAACTCCCTCGAAGACAAACGAAAACCCCCCCCCAAGAAGATTATATTAAAAATGCCATATAATAGTTAATATGTGTTAAAAGAAACCATGGAAAACTTATTTATTTTCGTTCCATTATTTCTTAAGAATTAATGCAATGTAGACACGAATGTAAGGACCCAAACTTAACAACAATGGAGTAATGCAATAATTGACAAATATGGTCGTAAAAAACATCGCAGAATTAGATTAGACATTATCATTGTAACAGTGATTTATTACTTATTTTTAGTTTCATTTTTATTATACGTAATGTAGAATATGTTAAAAAAATATTTAAAAATTAAAACAAGATAATCATACAAAATTAGTTTTTATTCTCTAACTCATCCCGCTACTATACCACTCTGTCACCACCAAAAAAACTAAGACCATCGTCCAACCACCAAAGACACAAAAAGATCACGCTTATTAAGCTGTAATATTCTTTTTTAAAAAGGACTTTTGGCACTAGTATTCAAAGTGTTGAGAACTACCCCAATTACCAAAACTGAGGGTAGTGCAACAAAGAAAACGTCCCAGTCCTCAAATCGATGGTACAACAAAGTAATTATTCAGGGTCATTACATTTAACGACAGTCATGAATATCAACGTAGCCTATTAGCAAAAACAATTTCCACAGCCACCTATCAAATGCGCCTTAAAGCGAAACAATAATAGTTGTCAGCGACCGCGACATCGAAAGGGGTGAGTGTCAAACAAAAAGCTGACTATCGCACTGGGACATCCCCATGACAGCCGAAACAAAACACTACGCCATGTCTCAAGATTCCATTAAAACAACTGCTGGCAAAAACAAACTGGGTTATGACAAGGCATTTGTTTTGTATTGCAGACATGAATGTAGACTTTTATTTAGATTGGAGGACATTAAATTAATTCGCTTTTCAATTAAACCAAAAGCGGTCTCGTATATTTCCCCAGACATACGATTATAAAGTAACTAATTCTTATATTACTGCAGCCATTAATATTCTTTTGCTTTTGACAAATCAATTGCAATTTACTTTTGCTAACCCTGCGGCCAGTATGCAGGTATGGTAACCTAACCTAACTTTCATGGGCGAAAGTCCACAAATATTCTAAGGAAGAAATGTTTTTAGCAAAGAAACTAACGAGCTTCGAAGTTGATTAGTTTTCTTGAGGCATTTTTCAGGTTGATGTTAATTATAAAATACTTTCTTTAGATGTCGTAGCAAGTACAAGTTACACGAAACCACCTCTGCAGCCTGTCTTCAACTTTTACTAACTTTGTTACCGAGATATGAGTTTATGGTTAATTAAAACGGTTAAAAAGTTCAGAGGCGTTAAAGAAATAAATACTTATGACTAAATCCACAAGGACGCACATATTTAAAATCAGATTCTAATGACATTAAAATATGCTTACTTGTCGTATGACAAGACATTTGTTTTGTATTGGAGACATGAATGTAGACTTTTATTTAGATAGGAAGACATTAAATTAATTCGCTTTTCAATTAGCCAAAAGCGGTCTCGTATATTTCCCCAGACATCATACGATTATAAAATAGACAAGAATAAAATAACTAATTCTTATTATATTGCTGCTGCCATTAATTTTCTTTTTCGTTTGGCAAATAATTTGCAATTTACTTTTGCTAACCCTGCGGCCAGTATGCAGGTATGGTAACCTAACCTAACTTTCATGGGCGAAAGTGCACAAATCCTCTAAGGAAGACATTTTTTTAGCAAAGAAACTAACGAGCTTGGAAGTTGATTAGTTTTCTTGAGGCATTTTCCAGGTTGATGTTAATTATAAAATACTTTCTTTAGATGTTGTAGCAAGCACAAGTTATACAAAACCACGTCTGCAGCCTGTCTTCAACTTTTACTAACTTTGTTGCCGAAATATATGAGTTTATGGTTAATTAAAACGACTAAAAGTTCACATAGGAAGAACACGCAATTGGGAGAAACTGAAGTCAGGTATTGCACATCACGCTTGGACAGAACAACACCACATCAAATGGAATAAAGCCCACATTATTGACAGAAAAGATCATTGGTATAAAAGAAAATTCAAAGCAGCGTACATCACCAACAACAGTGGAGTATACAGCCATCCCAGCACAGATATTCGTACCGTGTGGAGCCCCCTAATTAGTCAACTCCATCATCTGAAACGGAATCGTCACAGCTCATCACATCCCTCCTAGTATAAAATGTCGTAGCTTTAAGATTATTGTTCAGTTTACACTTGATAACGATTGGAGATATCAATCGAAACGTCGTGTAGTATATTTTTTGTAAAAATAAAGACAATGTTCGAGATGTCAAGTATAAATAATCTCTTACATAGGAACTAGATTTAGATAGTCCTGGCATAATTTTAGCCTAAACTGTGCCATCTGAGCACACATTTTTTTCTTGTAAGCCCAACATTCTCTTCATGGTGCCATTTGAGGCACCTTGTGCATTGTTTTACAACCACGTCTCCGATATTCTTTTCAGATTATTTTTTTCTTAGTTTAATTCCTTTTTTAGCACCAAATTTATTGGGCCTTATTTACCTAAGGGTAGTAGGATTAACTCGAAAGTACTACAATAGGGCAGTGAAAATGACATCTGATTTACCTTTATATTTAGCGTTATCTACGATTGTGTAGAACACCACATCGATGAAACTAAAATAAATGTGATTTTCGGTTTTCGGGCCTTAATACACACTGGGCCTTATTTGCTGCAGGTATCTTACCAGCGAAAATATATAAACTATGAAATCTAGTGCAGAGTAATAACCGTCTCTGTTTTCGTCTAGGTGTCATGGTTTAGACCTCTAGACAAACCTGCGTGTAGGGTTGATCTTTGGTTATAGATGACATACGATACCCTGTACCGTTCAGATATACTCTCACGAAGATGTTTACCTTTTAACTTCTTTAGCCAGTCTGTGTTTGATACTAAAGACCAAAAGACATATAGGATCTCGACTCTAGAATGCAGAGATACAAATGTAATTCTGTAACAGTTTAGCTTCTTTGTTTCCTTATGTTTAGTTTAATCGTTAATAATGAGTTTGAATGTAAATATGTGTAAATAAAAATATCATCCTCGGTAAAAGCAGTAATCTCGCAAATGACAAACACCACGCCATTTGGTTTTTACATTTCCGTCTCATCAGTTGACAAATTGTCAAACAGATTTACCGTTGTATCAACCCATTAGCTTATTTTGAATGAAAAATAGACCTACACCGCAATGATTTGGTCTCCGTAGTGATAAAGAGAATTTCACATGTCACTTCGATGATATATACTCCTTGCTAAAATTAATACCTACTGTTCGATAACATCGGCACATAATAAATTTAATCCACGATGAAATTTCAGCAATTTCGCAATGAAATTTCGTATCGGAATGAAAAATGGACGTTATGAATTGGCAGAAACAGGAAATTCGATGCACGTGGCATTTCACATAGGTGGTGAAATTAGAAATAAAGTCGGACAATAGTTATTTGTATCACTAGTCTGCCGAGTCAGAGCCGAGGCCTTTAAATAAGAGTTCAATTCGCTCTATAATCTGTGTTCATACCTAATAGGAAAATAGATTTTTTTGCAACGAAAATGCACATGCAGACAACACCATTATTCTCAACGCCAATACTCGCGTTCTTTTTATCATTTGCTTTATCTCATCTCATCTCAAAATGAGATGTTTGACATGAACTGAGTTGAGATCAACTGAGATAAGAACGACAAAAAACAAATTTTGTTGGAAAGTTAAACAATTTTAATTTGACAGTAGCTTTTCAACGATCAACCACGATATTTTCAGGTGTTATTTTGGATCGCCCAAAACTATGAGTGGGCATTATTTGGGCTTTAGTAATTCTGTCGATTACATAATAACATTTAGTGCGACACATTCTAAAATGTTGTTTAAATTGTACGGTATTATAACTTCCACACAATTTTAAATTGTATGTACGTCTTTTTCATATTTACTATTTATCATATTAAATGAATAAACAAATAATCTTTACAGTAACCACAAACTAATTGTATGTGACAGTTCGTGACAGCAAAACATTCATCCCTACCATTTATGTAAGATTAAAAACTCAACAAGCACAACCTACAGTGGTGACTAAGAATCGGGAAGGGGGAGGAACTCTTCTCATTTAGGTCTCAGTTTATCTCACCTCCCTTATGATAAAAAGAACGGTCAAAATTAGTGAGACAACTGAGGTGAGCTGAGACGAATTGAGATCTCATGTAAAAAGTGGTAAAAAGAACGCGACTTATGTATACAAGCTTGTTGACAATTCCAAATTATTTCCTGAACAGTTACGACATATGAACAGGTACCTGTGTGGCCATTTTTGACAGTATCTTATGTCAAATTGCCACTAAATTAAATAATAGGAATTTTTCTGAATACACTGTAGTAAAAAATACGAAACAAGAAAATATGAGCAAAACACAAAATATTCAACAAATTTCTTAATAACAATGTACCTTCCGCATTGATTTAAATTTCTTTTGATGAATTTGCATATTTTAAGATTTCCCTCTTTTTCGCCCTGTTTTAATTCACAATTTACGCATTCCAAAGGGCGCATACTGCAAGAAAATTACAAAGAAAAGAAAATTAAAATAATTTCCCAAGGGGTGGTATTGTGTTTCTAAAAGAAAATTCTACCCAAATATCATCCATCTTCAAACATAGTTGTCAATAACACATCCGATATCAAGAAAAACAGGCGACAAAAAATACGGATGTTATGATATGATAGATAGATGAGACAGAAAAAATACGCGCGTGGACGACAAAATTGTACGTCTTAAATCATAAGATTTACTAATCCTATTTCAAAACCAAACTACAATTTAATCCCAAATAGAAACGTTTAACAAAACTTTCTCTATTTTTTGCTACTCTCTTGTAGGGATATTGGAAGCTCTGGAAATCTCCTCAACCCACACGTCTTTGTTTTTTCTATGCATTTGACGTTACCCGGACACATCGATACTGGAGAGCTCTCCATGTCCTGGAAATTCCAACCCGCCTTTCAAATAAGACGAACTACTCTCAGAATTTATAAATAACCTAAAGACCAAGTTGCAAAGAGGATACTTCGAGTACTGCCTTAAAGTACTGAAGTCTCAAAAGATTCTTTGCACAGCTGAAGGACTGCATAGACGTAGTAGATACAGTTTGAAGAGTATTGATTTTTAAAAGAAAATATGATAGGTAGTATGCAGATAAAAGTGCAAATAAATAAATCTAGTTCAATGGTAGGCATTAATAGATTACTTACAGTAAAATTACTTAAAGAAGTACCCCTATAAAAACTAAGTAAACGACAGAGTAGGCAGAGCTAAAATCTTAATTCATACAATTCATAGTTGACCCTGAATAGACTAAAAAATTACTGTACACACCTTGTCCCTTTGGTGTGTAGATCTATATAGTCCTATTTGTTAAGTAAGATTGACACAATATTCCTCATGAATCATCATCAGCATTAAGTAGATGGATGATATATTTTATATCATCACCTTGTACTAACATAAGTAAAGAGTGGTAGAGTATCATCTACTAGTACAGTTACTGTTTATAAACAATGGTATTTTGAAAAAGTCTACACATAAAATTTCCGTTTAAACAGAACTAAAAGTTGGAAAATATCTCGCAATGTTTTAGAAAAATAAACAGTTTTTTCAGTTTATTTTTACATGTTTCATCCACTTTGTTGTGGGTTTAAAATTAAAGAAAAATAGAACATGAACAATAGTTTTTTTACATATAGTATTTTTTATTTTCCATTGTTAAATTTAACACAGCATACTGTTTAATTTCGTAGATTTGGATATTAGAAAATTTATGCAAAACTATATTAATAAAAGTTAAGAAATACCCTGGGGAAATTATAGTTTCAAGAAGAGAACTTTAAATTTGAAACGATTCGTTGTACAATTTATGAATTGAATTTTTTTCCTCCATTTTGGGAAGCTAGGTATCACAATTTTTCTGCAATACAAGTTAGCACTTTAAGTTTGTCAATTTAATAAAAATTGTTTGTTCTCTGAGTAATTTTCCAAGTTGAGAAGTATGCAGTCTTCCACATATCAACATTTCTACTTAAAACTTGAAAATTTATACAACTTCTAGAAGTTGCAGAAACTTTTTAAATATTAGCTGTAAATCTGTATTAAAGCAGACATCAACTTTGCTAATAAGAAAACGGGTCTACGCAATTCAAGGGTGAGACTTTGGAAATATCAGTTTTTACACTTTGTAATAAAACTTCGAGGAGGAAGGTAGATTTGAGAGTTGAACTAGGGTTTGACTAAATACAATTTGACTAATACTATAAAAATGTAACTTTTAAAAATTTTAAATTCAATTTTCTCTGTTACATGATAGGCACAATAAAATATAACTGAGTAAGATGCAGAATTTAATTATGTAAAATATTTATTTGAAGCATTATTGTCTAAAATTAATAGACCACTTTTCGGCAACGAAAAACAGTTTTCCCATGTTAAACGACCATGGACCGGTTGTCGTATTACATCCTATTTATACATATACCTATATATTATTTTTGGTAAACAAGAAATTATACAATCCTTATTGTTATACACAAACAATAAAAATTTGATCCTTTAATCCCCATTATATTTGCCAAATTGATGAAACAGAAAACCTCCAAAAATTTACTAATAGAATAATCCATACAAACATTATTACTTAGTCGCATATGCTGCCCTTTTTGCAGAACAAACATTTCACATCCCTCGTTAATGAAAAATAACAATACCAAACGCTCCCTTCATTTCCTGCGTCC
This sequence comes from Harpalus rubripes, assembly GCA_963082715.1. NCBI lineage: Eukaryota > Metazoa > Arthropoda > Insecta > Coleoptera > Carabidae > Harpalus > Harpalus rubripes. The sequence continues at coordinate 39,848,224 of OY720464.1, forward strand.
GAATTGATTTTCGTTCATGAAACATTCAGATTCGTTGATGATAAATTATTTCTCTGCATACAAGTGAGTAATTATGACTGATGTTTCAGTAAAAACAGAGTATATCATCAAAGCGGTTAAGAGACAAGATTCCAGCTGACCATCTCATTCAGCTTAACCCTTTTATTATAGTGGTGGTTTCCCAAAAGGTATTTTTCCACTTAATAATATGTGGTGAAGACGAAATCTGTGTAACGAATGTAAAACTATGAAACTACATGAGTGCGTGATTTAATAACCGTCCAATTGTTTACTGTGAAACAGATTCAAGCTGATTCAACGAAAGAATCCACAAATGATATATCAAAAGAAATGCAGAAAATATAATTGAAAAACAAGACAATATCATGCCGATAAAATTTTTCGTAGAAGCACCAAAAGATAGAATGTCTGATCCAATCTGAGGCTCCTCGGTTCGAACCTACCGGCCGGCTAAGTGTGTAGTTTTCAAAATGCTAATATATCAGACATATCAGGCACTGGAATGAGACGACCTGACTAAATGTCCATGTTAAACATATATGGTACTAGCTGAAGGAGTATTTCCGCTGCATTATTGGTTACATAGTAATGAGAAAATTAGATGCGCCAAACAATACAATTCTGAGAAAAATCTTCGTAGAGGCTGCAAAAGGTAGTGTCAGAACCACGGCCAATGTTCCGCACATAAGCTTGGACAAAATAATTGATATAGAAAATGTGCCAAGAAACCTTCATTATATAACAGAGTATATAATAATCGCAGGAAGACAGATTCCAATTGTATTATCTGAGGAATCGACTGATGAAGAATCGAAAGAACCAACAAAAAAAATAACAAAAGGAATGCAGAGAATATACGTGACGGACCACCATCTCTTTCTTATACTAAAGAAAATACTCAGTCACATTAAAATGTTGAGAAAAATCTTCGTTGAAGCTCCGAAAGGCAGTGTCGAAACCACAGCCAATGTTCCAAATAAGCAATAAAGTTAGTCCAAATTTTAGATAATATAGAAAATAGTAGAAGTATTGTATTTAATCTCATTATTTCCGTTGACGCACTAGTTACAAAGTAATGAGTGATTGTCACTCGGATTAAGTACACCAACTGAACTATAATCGGTTACGAAACTCCGACGCCCAAATGGGTGTATAGATAAGGAGGAAGAAACTGGAGTTTTTACCGTTTAACCCTCATATTACGGGCGCATTTGAGCAACTAGAATTCTGCGGGCCAATGACAAGCACGGATTAAGTACACCAACTGAACTATAATCGGTTACGAAACTCCGACGCCCAAGTGGGCATATGGATAAGGAGAAAGAAACTGGAGTTTTTACCGTTTCACCCTCATATTACGGGAGCATTTGAGCATATATAATTCTGTGGGCAAATGAGAAGCACAGATTAAGTACACCAACTGAACTATAATCACTCGCGAAACTCCGACCCATGAATGGGCAAATGGATAAAAAGAAAGAAATTGGTCTTTACCGTTCAACCCTCATATTATGGGAGCATTTGAACAATGGGCATATGTATGAGGAAGAAACTGGAGTTTTTACCGTTTAACCCTTATATTACGGGAGCATTTGAGCATATAAAATTCTGTGGGCAAATGAGAAGCACAAATTAAGTACACCAACTGAACTATAATCACTCGCGAAACTCCGACCCATGAATGAGCAAATGGATAAAAAGAAAGAAACTGGTCTTTACCGTTCAACCCTCATATTACAGGCGCATTTGAGCAGTTAGAATTCTGTGGACCAATGAGTATCCAAAAATATTTTTGGCCTGATCTACTTCGCGGTTATGGCCCATACATTGTTGATCTTGTCACCTCGTATTTGTGTTCAAAGACAACTGGAATTTTGTGGGAGAATAAGTATCCAAATATATTTATGATCTACCCTATTTTGCGGATATAGCGCGTACATTGTAAATAGCGATAAAACACTGACATGTTCCAATTTTATGTATTTAGTACTAATACTAGTTTGCTACAAGAAAATTTACCAATAATTGTTCTTAACTAACTGACTGAGGTGGCTTGGTGATGATAGCGTATTAGCTTCACGGTTTTGGGTTCGAATCCTGAGCATTCAACGAAATTTGACCCACCCCTATTAATATCAATTGCAATAACGTAAATACGTTGATATAAGAATATTAACGATCACAGTATCCTCTCCAGAATTTGTGTACGTGCGCATATGCGAACAGACAACTCTGTAAATTATTTGTTGGTTTTGTCATCGCGTAAATCCATCAACAATTTGTAATCCAAATCCCAATGGACAAGAGTGGCGCTACAATTACCATTAAATAACCCGGTAACATCCTGATCGTCTGCTTGACCAGAAATGAGGCTAACCGCACTGGATTGCCAACCAACAACCATCCACAACCATGTTGGCTACACGCTTATCTGGACAGCTCAATCCAAAACCGCCGCTCGTGAATAATCGATACAGACTTTCACAGAGAACAGTATTCGGGAATGAACTACAGACATACAATTACACAAGGAAGAAAGGGTATAACAACGATAATCATCAATTTGATTTTGATAACACAAAGATTTTAGAAAGAATCTGCAGCACAATGTGCCACAACTTGAAACACGTATAATTTAGCGTATGGCATACATTCATCATAAAATTTAAATATAATTATCAAAAAATGATAAATAAAATAGTTGTTAGGCGAGGTCGCAGCTGAAATTAGCGCTCGTTGCAATGGGGTGGGTGAGACATTTGAAGAGTTAGTAAAAGGCGGCTTTAAATATAGTGAAGTACTATCTTATTTGGTCGGCTTGGTGGCTGAGCGGTTTAGCGCACATCTTGTGACGTCACCCGAATCATGGTCCGTGCGTTCGATTCCCGTCGACCACACTCGGCTGCTATAAGCTGGCCACTTATACATATTAAATAAATGTAGCAATGGCTGAAATCCAACCGGTAGTACGGCAGTGGTAAAACACTGCGGCTCGGTGAGCCCGGTTGGAAGAGTAAATGGCGACAGCTGTATTCAAGCCCTAAATAGATAGACTATATCTTATTTGCCCCAGTGGATCGCTGGAAGGTTCTATTCGCAGTATCTACGATTGTGTTTGAGCCATTTGACTTTTCATCTTCCAACTGCCCGTACGGATGTTTTGCTGCGATCACCAGTTTATTTAATGTGTAAACATGCTGATTTATTAATCGAAGACATTTTTGTGTAATTTGTATTTCCAGTTTACGTAAATACACATTTAATCGCCAGTATCTCAATTTTCTTATTAATATTAATATTATTTTATTCATTATATATGTATCATTATTTTGCATTTATTTGCATTACTATTGTATTTTACCCTATAATTGGAGTACTGTTGGGTAATAAATTACTATTATTATTATTATTATTATTATTATTATTATTATTTGATGAATGTAATGACCAGAAGATCTCGAGGTATGTCTGGTCGCCGATTAGTGCTAGTTCATTTAGCGTTACCCAGGGTGCACCACGAGGAGGCGAACTAGCTTTGCACCCCAACCTGAAAAAAAAAGAAAAAATAAACAATATAATTACTAATTAAAACTATTATAATTACCCCTTAACCTTAAAATTAATTTTAACAAAAACTATATACGTATTTCGAGAACTAAGTTCTCATCATCAGTAATACAACAAGTGAAAGTTAAACAGAGTAGTCAAGATTACTCAACATGTCAACCACGCCACAACTCTGAAAAACAAGGGATGGAACTGGGATTATATAGGGATGGGACTAAGAACTAAAAGACAAATTGACATTCGGTTTAAAGAACATTTTTTTCATCCAAAAAGCGGTAATCCAGAAAATTAATTTTAAGGTTAAGGGGTAATTGTAATAGTTTTAGTTAAATTTAACCTTAGACTCCATCTATTATTAATTTATAATTACTAATTGTTCGTCATGGGTGTTGTAACAAGTTTCTGTATTTGTACTTTTTTTCTTTACCTCGGCTATAAAAGATAATTATTATTTTTTTATATCATAGTGCCCTGATGAAAACTAATTTAAGAGTCGAAACTGCCTGTCCGATTATTTTCCTTGGATCCTTTATCCATTCTACAGTCGACCATCGCTGAAATTAAAATAAAATAAAAATTGACACTGTGTCAGTATTTTATTTTTCACGTATTTGGTTCTACATTTGCTAACCGTAAGCATATAAAACTCATCAACTAAATCTCTCGTTTAGTTAGTTAATAAAAGTGGCGTAAAAACGTAATAAACCACCCTCTTTTTGTGAAAAAATGCCCCTAAATTTGTCACCCTTCTCATTAACACTTAATACTTGTAAACGTGCATGAATAATACGCCATGCTGTCACAACCTCCCCAATAAGGAGATAAAACAGTGACTGACGAAATTTGAGAGAAGGGCTTGCATTAAAGAGATGAAAAACCAGAGGGGGGTTAGTTATTGATTTTAGAGTCAAATCTAATTAATTAATATACATAAATCAAGAGTAGCAAGTAAGTTAGGAACTGTAGTGTATCATCCAAATATATCATCATTACATTAATCCGAGCAGAAATTTTGAAATACGAATTTATTTTACAAATATATACAACTCGAATCCATATTTTATTGTTACGGATATTTCATTTTAAATATGCGTTGATATCATATTCCCTGTTGCTTTTAAGCAAAATAAAAGCTTTTTATAGCAGGTCATGGACACACATTCAAATGTTGAAGCCTCTAATTTACATAAAGAACACTCATCTTTTTTAGTTCTAGCAAGAGTACGAACTTTTATGATTTTAAGTTAATGTTGTTGCTTCCGCATTTAATAAAGTTTTCCTAACGCAACGGCATTTGAAGAATTATGTATCATTGCGCGCATATATATTTCACAATTTGTATTCATTAATACTTACCCAATATTGAAGGAATCCAAGTCGATTCTTCAGTTCTCTCCCTAATAATATTAAATTGAATTCCGATCAAACAAAACGAATTTGCTAAATGGAATGTTGTATCTGCAATAAATACTGAATATTTACGGTAGTATACCTATAATCAATGGCAATGTAGCCGCTTTAAAATCACACAACTCAGCCCGAGTATCTTTGACATGCCTCAGTCCTTCAGGACTTAAGAGAATCTTAGTCGATCCTTCAACCATCTTCCCAATGATGTTAAAGGTAATATACATCCAACTCCGAGAATTTCATGTCGAATAGATTGTTGTATCTGTTACTGCCATTGATTATGTATATACTACCGTAAGTAGTTTATGTTTCGGCGCGGAACAAAATCAAAATAGTTACGATATCAATACAATAAGAATTATGTCAAATATATATACACATTTTACCTTAGTCAAACCATACTCGAAGTCTCAGTCAAACCGGTGTTTCGATGCACACTTGCACCTCCTTCTGGGTAGGTAAGATCGTACATAGCCAGAAGAAACTACAAGTGTGCACTGAAACGTCGGTGTTGTAAATGCTATCCGACTGAGATTTCGAGTCGTTATTAACAATTAGTCGCATTTATATTTTATGTCCGTGAATTTAGCGTTAACATTACTGATTTTAATTGCCGGTTTCCAAATATTCCCTGCCCTCAAATAGTGTTCTGGGTCCATTAACTTTGGTCGAACTTAGCAGCAAAACTCTGCTGGATTGGTTCAATAAAACAGTCTCATCAAGCCCACTACACCATCCTTCCGCCGAGAACTTCGCAGACTAAAACATTATTATTTCGTTATATTTCACAATTTGTTGTTTTCCATTAGGTAATACTTACCCATTATTTGAGGGAATCCCAGTTGATTTTTCAGCTATATCCCCAATTAAATTGAATTCCGATCAAACTCCGTGACCTACACGAATTTGCTAAATGGAATGTTGTATCTGCAATAAATACTGAATATTTACGGTAGTATACCTATAATCAGTGGCAATGTAGCCGCTTTAAAATCACACAACTCAGCCCGAGTATCTTTGACATGCCTCAGTCCTTCAGGACTTAAGAGAATCTTAGTCGATCCTTCAACCATCTTCCCAATGATGTTAAAGGTGATATACATCCAACTCCGAGAATTTCATGTCGAATAGATTGTTGTATCTGTTACTGCCATTGATTATGTATATACTACCGTAAGTAGTTTATGTTTCGGCGCGGAACAAAATCAAAATAGTTACGATATCAATACAATAAGAATTATGTCAAATATATATATACACATTTTACCTTAGTCAAACCATACTCGAAGTCTCAGTCAAACCGGTGTTTCGATGCACACTTGCACCTCCTTCTGGGTAGGTAAGATCGTACATAGCCAGAAGAAACTACAAGTGTGCACTGAAACGTCGGTGTTGTAAATGCTATCCGACTGCGATTTCGAGTCGTTATTAACAATTAGTCACATTTATATTTTGTCCGTGAATTTAGCGTTAACATTACTGATTTTAATTGCCGGTTTCCAAATATTCCCTGCCCTCAAATAGTGTTCTGGGTCCATTAACTTTGGTCGAACTTAGCAGCAACACTCTGCTGGATTGGTTCAATAAAACAGTCTCATCAAGCCCACTACACCATCCTTCCGCCGAGAACTTCGCAGACTAAAACATTATTATTTCGTTATATTTCACACTTTGTTGTTTTCCATTAGGTAATACTTACCCATTATTTGAGGGAATCCCAGTTGATTTTTCAGCTATATCCCCAATTAAATTGAATTCCGATCAAACTCCGTGACCTACACGAATTTGCTAAATGGAATGTTGTATCTGCAATAAATACTGAATATTTACGGTAGTATACCTATAATCAATGGCAATGTAGCCGTTTTAAAATCACACAACTCAGCCCGAGTATCTTTGACATGCCTCAGTCCTTCAGGACTACTTAAGAGAATCTTAGTCGATCCTTCAACCGTCTTCCCAATGATGTTAAAGGTAATATACTTCCAACTCCGAGAATTTCATGTCGAATAGATTGTTGTATCTGTTACTGCCATTGATTATGTATATACTACCGTAAGTAGTTTATGTTTCGGCGCGGAACAAAATCAAAATAGATACTATATCAATATAATAAGAATTATGTCAAATATATATATACACATTTTACCTTAGTCAAACCATACTCGAAGTCTCAGTCAAACCGGTGTTTCGATGCACACTTGCACCTCCTTCTGGGTAGGTAAGATCGTACATAGCCAGAAGAAACTACAAGTGTGCACTGAAACGTCGGTGTTGTAAATGCTATCCGACTGCGATTTCGAGTCGTTATTAACAATTAGTCACATTTATATTTTGTCCGTGAATTTAGCGTTAACATTACTGATTTTAATTGCCGGTTTCCAAATATTCCCTGCCCTCAAATAGTGTTCTGGGTCCATTAACTTTGGTCGAACTTAGCAGCAACACTCTGCTGGATTGGTTCAATAAAACAGTCTCATCAAGCCCACTACACCATCCTTCCGCCGAGAACTTCGCAGACTAAAACATTATTATTTCGTTATATTTCACAATTTGTTGTTTTCCATTAGGTAATACTTACCCATTATTTGAGGGAATCCCAGTTGATTTTTCAGCTATATCCCCAATTAAATTGAATTCCGATCAAACTCCGAGAAGTCTACGAATATTTTGAATGCAATGTTGTATCTGCAATTGATACTGAATATTTACGGTAGTAAACATATAATCAATGGCAATGTAGTCGCTTTAAAATCACGCTACTCTGCTATGCCAAATATCTTTGACCTGCACGGACGGAAAACCAAAATATTTTCATGAGAAAATGTGTCAACTACATATTTCACCTCATACTTACCCATTATTTGAGGGAATCCCAGTTGATTTTTCAGCTATATCCCCAATTAAATTGAATTCCGATCAAACTCCGTGACCTACACGAATTTGCTAAATGGAATGTTGTATCTGCAATAAATACTGAATATTTACGGTAGTATACCTATAATCAATGGCAATGTAGCCGTTTTAAAATCATACAACTCAGCCCGAGTATCTTTGACATGCCTCAGTCCTTCAGGACTACTTAAGAGAATCTTAGTCGATCCTTCAACCGTCTTCCCAATGATGTTAAAGGTAATATACTTCCAACTCCGAGAATTTCATGTCGAATAGATTGTTGTATCTGTTACTGCCATTGATTATGTATATACTACCGTAAGTAGTTTATGTTTCGGCGCGGAACAAAATCAAAATAGATACTATATCAATATAATAAGAATTATGTCAAATATATATATACACATTTTACCTTAGTCAAACCATACTCGAAGTCTCAGTCAAACCGGTGTTTCGATGCACACTTGCACCTCCTTCTGGGTAGGTAAGATCGTACATAGCCAGAAGAAACTACAAGTGTGCACTGAAACGTCGGTGTTGTAAATGCTATCCGACTGCGATTTCGAGTCGTTATTAACAATTAGTCACATTTATATTTTGTCCGTGAATTTAGCGTTAACATTACTGATTTTAATTGCCGGTTTCCAAATATTCCCTGCCCTCAAATAGTGTTCTGGGTCCATTAACTTTGGTCGAACTTAGCAGCAACACTCTGCTGGATTGGTTCAATAAAACAGTCTCATCAAGCCCACTACACCATCCTTCCGCCGAGAACTTCGCAGACTAAAACATTATTATTTCGTTATATTTCACAATTTGTTGTTTTCCATTAGGTAATACTTACCCATTATTTGAGGGAATCCCAGTTGATTTTTCAGCTATATCCCCAATTAAATTGAATTCCGATCAAACTCCGAGAAGTCTACGAATATTTTGAATGCAATGTTGTATCTGCAATTGATACTGAATATTTACGGTAGTAAACATATAATCAATGGCAATGTAGTCGCTTTAAAATCACGCTACTCTGCTATGCCAAATATCTTTGACCTGCACGGACGGAAAACCAAAATATTTTCATGAGAAAATGTGTCAACTACATATTTCACCTCATACTTACCCATTATTTGAGGGAATCCCAGTTGATTTTTCAGCTATATCCCCAATTAAATTGAATTCCGATCAAACTCCGTGACCTACACGAATTTGCTAAATGGAATGTTGTATCTGCAATAAATACTGAATATTTACGGTAGTATACATATAATCAGTGGCAATGTAGCCGCTTTAAAATCACACAACTCAGCCCGAGTATCTTTGACATGCCTCAGTCCTTCAGGACTTAAGAGAATCTTAGTCGATCCTTCAATCATCTTCCCAATGATGTTAAAGGTAATATACTTCCAACTCCGAGAATTTCATGTCGAATAGATTGTTGTATCTGTTACTGCCATTGATTATGTATATACTACCGTAAGTAGTTTATGTTTCGGCGCGGAACAAAATCAAAATAGATACTATATCAATATAATAAGAATTATGTCAAATATATATATACACATTTTACCTTAGTCAAACCATACTCGAAGTCTCAGTCAAACCGGTGTTTCGATGCACACTTGCACCTCCTTCTGGGTAGGTAAGATCGTACATAGCCAGAAGAAACTACAAGTGTGCACTGAAACGTCGGTGTTGTAAATGCTATCCGACTGCGATTTCGAGTCGTTATTAACAATTAGTCACATTTATATTTTGTCCGTGAATTTAGCGTTAACATTACTGATTTTAATTGCCGGTTTCCAAATATTCCCTGCCCTCAAATAGTGTTCTGGGTCCATTAACTTTGGTCGAACTTAGCAGCAACACTCTGCTGGATTGGTTCAATAAAACAGTCTCATCAAGCCCACTACACCATCCTTCCGCCGAGAACTTCGCAGACTAAAACATTATTATTTCGTTATATTTCACAATTTGTTGTTTTCCATTAGGTAATACTTACCCATTATTTGAGGGAATCCCAGTTGATTTTTCAGCTATATCCCCAATTAAATTGAATTCCGATCAAACTCCGTGACCTACACGAATTTGCTAAATGGAAAGTTGTATCTGCAATAAATACTGAATATTTACGGTAGTATACCTATAATCAATGGCAATGTAGCCGCTTTAAAATCACACAACTCAGCCCGAGTATCTTTGACATGCCTCAGTCCTTCAGGACTTAAGAGAATCTTAGTCGATCCTTCAACCATCTTCCCAATGATGTTAAAGGTAATATACTTCCAACTCCGAGAATTTCATGTCGAATAGATTGTTGTATCTGTTACTGCCATTGATTATGTATATACTACCGTAAGAAGTTTATGTTTCGGCGCGGAACAAAATCAAAATAGATACTATATCAATACAATAAGAATTATGTCAAATATATATACACATTTTACCTTAGTCAAACCATACTCGAAGTCTCAGTCAAACCGGTGTTTCGATGCACACTTGCACCTCCTTCTGGGTAGGTAAGATCGTACATAGCCAGAAGAAACTACAAGTGTGCACTGAAACGTCGGTGTTGTAAATGCTATCCGACTGCGATTTCGAGTCGTTATTAACAATTAGTCACATTTATATTTTATGTCCGTGAATTTAGGGTTAACATTACTGATTTTAATTGCCGGTTTCCAAATATTCCCTGCCCTCAAATAGTGTTCTGGGTCCATTAACTTTGGTCGAACTTAGCAGCAAAACTCTGCTGGATTGGTTCAATAAAACAGTCTCATCAAGCCCACTACACCATCCTTCCGCCGAGAACTTCGCAGACTAAAACATTATTATTTCGTTATATTTCACAATTTGTTGTTTTCCATTAGGTAATACTTACCCATTATTTGAGGGAATCCCAGTTGATTTTTCAGCTATATCCCCAATTAAATTGAATTCCGATCAAACTCCAAGAAGTCTACGAATATTTTGAATGCAATGTTGTATCTGCAATTGATACTGAATATTTACGGTAGTAAACATATAATCAATGGCAATGTAGTCGCTTTAAAATCACACTACTCAGCTATGCCAAATATCTTTGACCTACGCGGACGGAAAACCAAAATATTTTCTTGACAAAATGTGTCAACTACATATTTCACCTCATAGATTATCAAGCTTTCTCTCTCACTGGGCCTATTACATAACGTGTGAACTTCAAAACATCTCATAATTCTGTTGCAGTTTTCTCCCCTTCTAATAATTTAATATCAACGATAACATAAAATATCCTTTTGAAGGCGCAAAAAGTGTCATCAAACAATTAATTTCCATTTGCCAGGCGTTGCATCTGGAGTTCATTTATGTATGTATGTATTTAATTTGAACCTGTTCTGATTCTGGATTTAATTCCAGGGAAGTGCGGTCATGGCAGTGCGTGTGAACAACTGTGTTACGAACTACATGACGGGATGTACGAGTGTGACTGTACGCCCGGGTTCGAGCTGAATAAGGATGGGTACAGCTGCAATGGTAAGTAAAAAATATATATACTGAGTACTTTATTAGATACACAGCATGTACTATATGACTGAACTGATTTCTTTGTTGGTTTATTCATGAAAATTCAACAATGTTTTTCAATTCAGAGACCAATATTTCAAACATTTTAATAGGGCAAACAAAAACTTTTACAGTTTGGAATTGAGGCATAAATTTTAAATTCTCCAAAATTAAAAACGTCATTCATATAGCCTGAATGTTGCGAGGACTGCAATATGACGCTTTATTCGATGGTTTAATGCAAATTCTGGAACAGTTGCATTGAAACACACTGCGTATACTTTATTTTTCATTGAATTTATACTCTTTGATTGAACTCAATTCCATTTACTAATCGGTAGATATTATATACTGGCGACGAAACTTTTTCAGCATGTAATGTTTTTGTTTGTAACTTATAAACAATTACCCAGGACAGAAAGAAAATAAACAACACATGTTTTCATGTGAACAACGACCACAAAGATTTAAATAAACTGGCGTTCCATGAAACTAACTTTACATTTACAGCAAAGCGCTTAATTTGTTTAATTATACCAGCTTTTAAAACCTTAGTTACGCGAAAAACATCGTTTCATATATGAATAACTCTTTTAGTTTTGTGTTAATAAACTTTTAAAATCTTGCGTATTATCTACGACAATGAAAAGTAAAATTCATTCACTTGAAAATAAAATATTTAAGAAAATTACTAGGAGTAACACTACCACTACGAGATACAATCAGAAATGAAATTATTAGAGAACTATAATGTAAGTCTGTATTGAACTTCATCGAGGAGAGAACTGCTAGCTTCGAGGGGCCATATGATCAGAATAAACGAAAATATGAGGAACTTTGTAGAAAAACAAAACGGAGGAACACCTACAGACAACTGGGATTAGGTAATATTGAAGATCTTGGAGAAGAAACAGCCAAAGAGATGCTAAACAAAAAGGTACAAGGGGTAAAGACCAAGAGGAAGGCCGAAGGGCAGATGGATTGATGACGTTGAAAAGGATCTGAAGAAAATTAACATGCCCAATTGGAGAGCAGTGGCAAGGGACAGAGAAGCCTGGAGGCGGAAACTAGCGGAGGTCAAAACCCTTAAAGGGTTACAGCACCAGTAGAAGAAGAGAAGAAGAAGAGAAGAAAAATACAATTCAAAACGCTAGAAAAGTGGCAATACACGATTATATATATACACCTTACACTTTTCGATGTAAAGGTAAATTGTCGAATATAAAGTACAGAGTACTTTTTCTACGTCGAAAGTGATTGCGGTACAATTTAACACAGTCGAATGCACACACTGGAATAAATTAGTAATTTTATTATACCTTCAGGAATTGTAATCTTTGCTAAAATTCTCTTCACATCCTGAAAGACAAGGGCGTTCGTAACAAATTACTTTAGGGTTGAAATAGATTCACTAATAAAACTTAAACTCCTTTGCGTCTAAGGTTTCCTGAATTATTTTTAGAGTTATCGGATGAATTTATAAAACCTATTGAAAACTAAGCAACCTTTTTTGAATAAACCTGATAGTGGTCAAACTATCTACGATTAAATTTACCCTACGTTGTGAACGCTTGGGTGTATTTACCCCTTACGGCACGTACGCCCAACGGCTCAGTGGCGTGCATGTCCCGGGAATCGAGGGACGCATACAAAGCTGCGTGGAATGTTTAAATTTTCAAGCGAACGGGCGGGTTATATGTTACGACCTGGATTAAAATGTACTGTTGTTGAAACTGTGATTTCCGGCGGTAAGATAAAAGGAAATACATAGAATAAAAAGAGGAAGATCAATAAACAATCCCATAAAATAAAAACATACATTGGAAAACTTCAACTATTAATACCAACCCAAACTTAAAAAACAACCCATCGATATATTTAAAAAAAACCTATCCTAATATTCTACGCTTCTTATTGATTTGCAGTTCAAAAATGAATTCATTAATTACTTAGTCTAGAAATATTTTACTGCAAAAAACATCACTATAAAATTATACGTTATAAAATTGCGATGAACAACAAATTATAACAAACAGCAGAGATTCAAGCACCCAGTTTCATATTTTTCTCGATATCAATTCTTTTATTTATTTACAAACAAGATATTGAAAATTACTGTTGGGAATATAGCCAATCCGCGTTGAGAAACCCCTGTGATCCTCAATGATTCGTTCTTCAGCAAATGCACGGATCTTGAATTCAATATCTCGCGACATCGCCGCATTACCAAGAACTATTCAGTATCCTCGTCTTCTCTGCGGAAAATATCAAATATTCAATCCTAAATCCAAAGATATACCTAGTGGAATATTGCTAGTCTAATACACTGACGACAAAGCGCGGATTAAGTGTAGATCCAAAAAATCAACAGAACAGCGGAACAATTTAGAAGTATGTTAATGTAAGTGTAAAGTTAACACACCTGTCAAGGAAAGAATTAAAATTGACAAATAAATACAAATATCTGGGAGTAAATCATTCCTCGCCAGGACTATAAACAAGTGACGGATGATTTAACAAAAAAAAAAAAAAAATGCAGGTATGATTAAAAGTACACTGATAAAAATAAAATCGCACTCACGGGACACATTGATGAAACTATAAAACACTGTTCTGTTCCCTGCAACGTTCTATGCTTCCGAGATTATTATCAATTAACTATAAAAATTAAAACCAGACGACACTACAAAACAATGACTAAGTCCCAACGACCAAGAAATAATATAATATAAACCCAATGATATATTACAAACAAAATGTACTGAACAATAAAATAACCAAATAAAATAATGACCTACGCACAACATCAAATTATAATAATTAAAATAAATAGCAACAATTCAAAATAAACAGCAACCTCAAAATAATAACCAAACAATATAAAAAACAACAAAAACGAAGAACAAAAGACCAAACAATGAGAAAACAACACATAATAATAACAAATAAATTAAATAATTGTTTAACAGCCGCTCTACCAGGCAAATTAAACAAACCCCCAACGAGATATTGCAATAAAATGTAGCAATAATTAAAAAACCAAATAAAGCAATGACATGATCCCAACAACTAAATTATAATTTAAATAAATAGTAACAATTAAAATAAACACCAACCAATAGAAACCCAAAAAAAACCAAGACCAAATAATGAGAAACCACATAATATTAACATGTAAATTGAATAATATTTTATCAGCCAAAAAACAATAAAACAATGACTTAGTTTCAATGGCCAAATTATAACAAATAAATAGCAAAATTTAAAATAAACAACAACCAATATAAACCCAACAAAAACCAAGACCAAATAATGAAAAACCACATAATATTTAACATGTAAATTAAATAATATTTTATCAGCCAAAAAACAAAAAAAAATGACTTAGTTTCAATGGCCAAATTATAATAAATAAATAGCAAAAATTAAAATAAACACCAACCAATAGAAACTCAACAAAAACCAAGACCAAATAATGAGAAACCACATGACATTTAACATGTAAATTAAATAATATTTTATCAGCCAAAAAACAATAAAACAATGACTTAGTTTCAATGGCCAAATTACAATAAATAAATAGCAAAAATTAAAATAAATACCAACCAATAGAAACCCAACAAAAACCAAGACCAAATAATGAGAAACCACATAATATTTAACATGTAAATTAAATAATATTTTATCAGCCAAAAAACAATAAAACAATGACTTAGTTTCAATGGCCAAATTATAATAAATAAATAGCAAAAATTAAAATAAATACCAACCAATAGAAACCCAACAAAAACCAAGACCAAATAATGAGAAACCACATAATATTAACATGTAAATTATATAATATTTTATCAGCCAAAAAACAATAAAACAATGACTTAGTTTCAATGGCCAAATTATAATAAATAAATAGCAAAAATTAAAATAAATACCAACCAATAGAAACCCAACAAAAACCAAGACCAAATAATGAGAAACCACATAATATTAACATGTCAATTAAATAATATTATATCAGCCAAAAAACAATAATACAATGACTTAGTTTCAATGGCCAAATTATAATAAATAAATAGCAAAAATTAAAATAAATACCAACCAATAGAAACCCAACAAAAACCAAGACCAAATAATGAGAAACCACATAATATTAACATGTCAATTAAATAATATTATATCAGCCAAAAAACAATAATACAATGACTTAGTTTCAATGGCCAAATTATAATAAATAAATAGCAAAAATTAAAATAAATACCAACCAATAGAAACCCAACAAAAACCAAGACCAAATAATGAGAAACCACATAATATTAACATGTCAATTAAATAATATTATATCAGCCAAAAAACAATAATACAATGACTTAGTTTCAATGGCCAAATTATAATAAATAAATAGCAAAAATTAAAATAAATACCAACCAATAGAAACCCAACAAAAACCAAGACCAAATAATGAGAAACCACATAATATTAACATGTCAATTAAATAATATTATATCAGCCAAAAAACAATAATACAATGACTTAGTTTCAATGGCCAAATTATAATAAATAAATAGCAAAAATTAAAATAAATACCAACCAATAGAAACCCAACAAAAACCAAGACCAAATAATGAGAAACCACATAATATTAACATGTCAATTAAACAATATTATATCAGCCAAAAAACAATAATACAATGACTTAGTTTCAATGGCCAAATTATAATAAATAAATAGCAAAAATTAAAATAAATACGAACCAATAGAAACCAAGACCAAATAATGAGAAACCACATAATATTAACATGTCAATTAAATAATATTTTATCAGCCAAAAAACAATAATACAATGACTTAGTTTCAATGGCCAAATTATAATAAATAAATAGCAAAAATTAAAATAAATACGAACCAATAGAAACCAAGACCAAATAATGAGAAACCACATAATATTAACATGTCAATTAAATAATATTGTATCAGCCAAAAAACAATAATACAATGACTTGGTTCCAATGGCCAAATTATAATAAATAAATAGCAAAAATTAAAATAAATACCAACCAATAGAAACCCAACAAAAACCAAGACCAAATAATGAGAAACCACATAATATTAACATGTCAATTAAATAATATTATATCAGCCAAAAAACAATAATACAATGACTTAGTTTCAATGGCCAAATTATAATAAATAAATAGCAAAAATTAAAATAAATACCAACCAATAGAAACCCAACAAAAACCAAGACCAAATAATGAGAAACCACATAATATTAACATGTCAATTAAATAATATTATATCAGCCAAAAAACAATAATACAATGACTTAGTTTCAATGGCCAAATTATAATAAATAAATAGCAAAAATTAAAATAAATACCAACCAATAGAAACCCAACAAAAACCAAGACCAAATAATGAGAAACCACATAATATTAACATGTCAATTAAATAATATTATATCAGCCAAAAAACAATAATACAATGACTTAGTTTCAATGGCCAAATTATAATAAATAAATAGCAAAAATTAAAATAAATACCAACCAATAGAAACCCAACAAAAACCAAGACCAAATAATGAGAAACCACATAATATTAACATGTAAATTAAATAATATTTTATCAGCCAAAAAACAATAAAACAATGACTTAGTTTCAATGGTCAAATTATAATAAATAAATAGCAAAAATTAAAATAAATACCAACCAATAGAAACCCAACAAAATCCAAAACCAAATACTGAGAAACCACATAATATTAACGTCAATTAAATAATATTATATCAGCCAAAAAACAATAACACAATGACTTAGTTTCAATGGCCAAATTATAATAAATAAATAGCAAAAATTAAAATAAATACCAACCAATAGAAACCCAACAAAAACCAAGACCAAATAATGAGAAACCACATAATATTAACATGTCAATTAAATAATATTTTATCAGCCAAAAAACAATAATACAATGACTTAGTTTCAATGGCCAAATTATAATAAATAAATAGCAAAAATTAAAATAAATACGAACCAATAGAAACCAAGACCAAATAATGAGAAACCACATAATATTAACATGTCAATTAAATAATATTGTATCAGCCAAAAAACAATAATACAATGACTTGGTTCCAATGGCCAAATTATAATAAATAAATAGCAAAAATTAAAATAAATACCAACCAATAGAAACCCAACAAAAACCAAGACCAAATAATGAGAAACCACATAATATTAACATGTCAATTAAATAATATTATATCAGCCAAAAAACAATAATACAATGACTTAGTTTCAATGGCCAAATTATAATAAATAAATAGCAAAAATTAAAATAAATACCAACCAATAGAAACCCAACAAAAACCAAGACCAAATAATGAGAAACCACATAATATTAACATGTCAATTAAATAATATTATATCAGCCAAAAACAATAATACAATGACTTAGTTTCAATGGCCAAATTATAATAAATAAATAGCAAAAATTAAAATAAATACCAACCAATAGAAACCCAACAAAAACCAAGACCAAATAATGAGAAACCACATAATATTAACATGTCAATTAAATAATATTTTATCAGCCAAAAATACAATAATACAATGACTTAGTTTCAATGGCCAAATTATAATAAATAAATAGCAAAAATTAAAATAAATACCAACCAATAGAAACCCAACAAAAACCAAGACCAAATAATGAGAAACCACATAATATTAACATGTCAAATAATATTTTATCAGCCAAAAATACAATAAAACAATGACTTAGTTTCAATGGCCAAATTATAATAAATAAATAGCAAAAATTAAAATAAATACCAACCAATAGAAACCCAACAAAAACCAAAACCAAATACTGAGAAACCACATAATATTAACGTCAATTAAATAATATTATATCAGCCAAAAAACAATAACACAATGACTTAGTTTCAATGGCCAAATTATAATAAATAAATAGCAAAAATTAAAATAAATACCAACCAATAGAAACCCAACAAAAACCAAGACCAAATAATGAGAAACCACATAATATTAACATGTCAATTAAATAATATTTTATCAGCCAAAAAACAATAATACAATGACTTAGTTTCAATGGCCAAATTATAATAAATAAATAGCAAAAATTAAAATAAATACCAACCAATAGAATCCCAACAAAAACCAAGACCAAATAATGAGAAACCACATAATATTAACATGTAAATTAAATAATATTTTATCAGCCAAAAAACAATAAAACAATGACTTAGTTTCAATGGCCAAATTATAATAAATAAATAGCAAAAATTAAAATAAATACCAACCAATAGAAACCCAACAAAAACCAAGACCAAATAATGAGAAACCACATAATATTAACATGTCAATTAAATAATATTATATCAGCCAAAAAACAATAATACAATGACTTAGTTTCAATGGCCAAATTATAATAAATAAATAGCAAAAATTAAAATAAATACCAACCAATAGAAACCCAACAAAAACCAAGACCAAATAATGAGAAACCACATAATATTAACATGTCAATTAAATAATATTATATCAGCCAAAAAACAATAATACAATGACTTAGTTTCAATGGCCAAATTATAATAAATAAATAGCAAAAATTAAAATAAATACCAACCAATAGAAACCCAACAAAAACCAAGACCAAATAATGAGAAACCACATAATATTAACATGTCAATTAAATAATATTATATCAGCCAAAAAACAATAATACAATGACTTAGTTTCAATGGCCAAATTATAATAAATAAATAGCAAAAATTAAAATAAATACCAACCAATAGAAACCCAACAAAAACCAAGACCAAATAATGAGAAACCACATAATATTAACATGTAAATTAAATAATATTTTATCAGCCAAAAAACAATAAAACAATGACTTAGTTTCAATGGTCAAATTATAATAAATAAATAGCAAAAATTAAAATAAATACCAACCAATAGAAACCCAACAAAATCCAAAACCAAATACTGAGAAACCACATAATATTAACGTCAATTAAATAATATTATATCAGCCAAAAAACAATAACACAATGACTTAGTTTCAATGGCCAAATTATAATAAATAAATAGCAAAAATTAAAATAAATACCAACCAATAGAAACCCAACAAAAACCAAGACCAAATAATGAGAAACCACATAATATTAACATGTCAATTAAATAATATTTTATCAGCCAAAAAACAATAATACAATGACTTAGTTTCAATGGCCAAATTATAATAAATAAATAGCAAAAATTAAAATAAATACGAACCAATAGAAACCAAGACCAAATAATGAGAAACCACATAATATTAACATGTCAATTAAATAATATTGTATCAGCCAAAAAACAATAATACAATGACTTGGTTCCAATGGCCAAATTATAATAAATAAATAGCAAAAATTAAAATAAATACCAACCAATAGAAACCCAACAAAAACCAAGACCAAATAATGAGAAACCACATAATATTAACATGTCAATTAAATAATATTATATCAGCCAAAAAACAATAATACAATGACTTAGTTTCAATGGCCAAATTATAATAAATAAATAGCAAAAATTAAAATAAATACCAACCAATAGAAACCCAACAAAAACCAAGACCAAATAATGAGAAACCACATAAT
The DNA here is from genome assembly GCA_963082715.1 of Harpalus rubripes. NCBI lineage: Eukaryota > Metazoa > Arthropoda > Insecta > Coleoptera > Carabidae > Harpalus > Harpalus rubripes. The sequence goes on from OY720464.1 coordinate 39,868,317, forward strand.
ATTAACATGTCAATTAAATAATATTATATCAGCCAAAAACAATAATACAATGACTTAGTTTCAATGGCCAAATTATAATAAATAAATAGCAAAAATTAAAATAAATACCAACCAATAGAAACCCAACAAAAACCAAGACCAAATAATGAGAAACCACATAATATTAACATGTCAATTAAATAATATTTTATCAGCCAAAAATACAATAATACAATGACTTAGTTTCAATGGCCAAATTATAATAAATAAATAGCAAAAATTAAAATAAATACCAACCAATAGAAACCCAACAAAAACCAAGACCAAATAATGAGAAACCACATAATATTAACATGTCAAATAATATTTTATCAGCCAAAAATACAATAAAACAATGACTTAGTTTCAATGGCCAAATTATAATAAATAAATAGCAAAAATTAAAATAAATACCAACCAATAGAAACCCAACAAAAACCAAAACCAAATACTGAGAAACCACATAATATTAACGTCAATTAAATAATATTATATCAGCCAAAAAACAATAACACAATGACTTAGTTTCAATGGCCAAATTATAATAAATAAATAGCAAAAATTAAAATAAATACCAACCAATAGAAACCCAACAAAAACCAAGACCAAATAATGAGAAACCACATAATATTAACATGTCAATTAAATAATATTTTATCAGCCAAAAAACAATAATACAATGACTTAGTTTCAATGGCCAAATTATAATAAATAAATAGCAAAAATTAAAATAAATACCAACCAATAGAATCCCAACAAAAACCAAGACCAAATAATGAGAAACCACATAATATTAACATGTAAATTAAATAATATTTTATCAGCCAAAAAACAATAAAACAATGACTTAGTTTCAATGGCCAAATTATAATAAATAAATAGCAAAAATTAAAATAAATACCAACCAATAGAAACCCAACAAAATCCAAGACCAAATACTGAGAAACCACATAATATTAACATGTCAATTAAATAATATTATATCAGCCAAAAAACAATAACACAATGACTTAGTTTCAATGGCCAAATTATAATAAATAAATAGCAAAAATTAAAATAAATACCAACCAATAGAAACCCAACAAAAACCAAGACCAAATAATGAGAAACCACATAATATTAACATGTCAATTAAATAATATTTTATCAGCCAAAAAACAATAATACAATGACTTAGTTTCAATGGCCAAATTATAATAAATAAATAGCAAAAATTAAAATAAATACCAACCAATAGAAACCAAGACCAAATAATGAGAAACCACATAATATTAACATGTCAATTAAATAATATTATATCAGCCAAAAAACAATAATACAATGACTTGGTTTCAATGGCCAAATTATAATAAATAAATAGCAAAAATTAAAATAAATACCAACCAATAGAAACCCAACAAAAACCAAGACCAAATAATGAGAAACCACATAATATTAACATGTCAATTAAATAATATTATATCAGCCAAAAAACAATAATACAATGACTTAGTTTCAATGGCCAAATTATAATAAATAAATAGCAAAAATTAAAATAAATACCAACCAATAGAAACCCAACAAAAACCAAGACCAAATAATGAGAAACCACATAATATTAACATGTCAATTAAATAATATTATATCAGCCAAAAACAATAATACAATGACTTAGTTTCAATGGCCAAATTATAATAAATAAATAGCAAAAATTAAAATAAATACCAACCAATAGAAACCCAACAAAAACCAAGACCAAATAATGAGAAACCACATAATATTAACATGTCAATTAAATAATATTTTATCAGCCAAAAATACAATAATACAATGACTTAGTTTCAATGGCCAAATTATAATAAATAAATAGCAAAAATTAAAATAAATACCAACCAATAGAAACCCAACAAAAACCAAGACCAAATAATGAGAAACCACATAATATTAACATGTCAAATAATATTTTATCAGCCAAAAATACAATAAAATAATGACTTAGTTTCAATGGCCAAATTATAATAAATAAATAGCAAAAATTAAAATAAATACCAACCAATAGAAACCCAACAAAAACCAAGACCAAATAATGAGAAACCACATAATATTAACATGTCAATTAAATAATATTTTATCAGCCAAAAATACAATAATACAATGACTTAGTTTCAATGGCCAAATTATAATAAATAAATAGCAAAAATTAAAATAAATACCAACCAATAGAAACCCAACAAAAACCAAGACCAAATAATGAGAAACCACATAATACTAACATGTCAATTAAATAATATTATATCAGCCAAAAAACAATAATACAATGACTTAGTTTCAATGGCCAAATTATAATAAATAAATAGCAAAAATTAAAATAAATACCAACCAATAGAAACCCAACAAAAACCAAGACCAAATAATGAGAAACCACATAATATTTAACATGTAAATTAAATAATATTTTATCAGCCAAAAAACAATAAAACAATGACTTAGTTTCAATGGCCAAATTATAATAAATAAATAGCAAAAATTAAAATAAATACCAACCAATAGAAACCCAACAAAATCCAAGACCAAATAATGAGAAACCACATAATATTAACATGTAAATTAAATAATATTTTATCAGCCAAAAAACAATAATACAATGACTTAGTTTCAATGGCCAAATTATAATAAATAAATAGCAAAAATTAAAATAAATACCAACCAATAGAAACCCAACAAAATCCAAGACCAAATAATGAGAAACCACATAATATTAACATGTAAATTAAATAATATTTTATCAGCCAAAAAACAATAAAACAATGACTTAGTTTTAATGGCCAAATTATAATAAATAAATAGCAAAAATTAAAATAAACACCAACCAATAGAAACCCAACAAAAACCAAGACCAAATAATGAGAAACCACATAATATTAACATGTAAATTAAATAATATTTTATCAGTCAAAAAACAATAATACAATGACTTAGTTTCAATGGCCAAATTATAATAAATAAATAGCAAAAATTAAAATAAATACCAACCAATAGAAACCCAACAAAAACCAAGACCAAATAATGAGAAACCACATAATATTAACATGTCAATTAAATAATATTTTATCAGCCAAAAATACAATAATACAATGACTTAGTTTCAATGGCCAAATTATAATAAATAAATAGCAAAAATTAAAATAAATCCCAACCAATAGAAACCCAACAAAAACCAAGACCAAATAATGAGAAACCACATAATATTAACATGTAAATTAAATAATATTTTATCAGCCAAAAAACAATAATACAATGACTTAGTTTCAATGGCCAAATTATAATAAATAAATAGCAAAAATTAAAATAAATACCAACCAATAGAAACCAAGACCAAATAATGAGAAACCACATAATATTAACATGTCAATTAAATAATATTATATCAGCCAAAAAACAATAATACAATGACTTGGTTTCAATGGCCAAATTATAATGAATAAATAGCAAAAATTAAAATAAATACCAACCAATAGAAACCCAACAAAAACCAAGACCAAATAATGAGAAACCACATAATATTAACATGTAAATTAAATAATATTTTATCAGCCAAAAATACAATAATACAATGACTTAGTTTCAATGGCCAAATTATAATAAATAAATAGCAAAAATTAAAATAAATACCAACCAATAGAAACCCAACAAAATCCAAGACCAAATAATGAGAAACCACATAATATTAACATGTAAATTAAATAATATTTTATCAGCCAAAAATACAATAAAACAATGACTTAGTTTCAATGGCCAAATTATAATAAATAAATAGCAAAAATTAAAATAAATACCAACCAATAGAAACCCAACAAAAACCAAGACCAAATAATGAGAAACCACATAATATTAACATGTAAATTAAATAATATTTTATCAGCCAAAAAACAATAAAACAATGACTTAGTTTCAATGGCCAAATTATAATAAATAAATAGCAAAAATTAAAATAAATACCAACCAATAGAAACCCAACAAAATCCAAGACCAAATAATGAGAAACCACATAATATTAACATGTAAATTAAATAATATTTTATCAGCCAAAAATACAATAAAACAATGACTTAGTTTCAATGGCCAAATTATAATAAATAAATAGCAAAAATTAAAATAAATACCAACCAATAGTAACCCAACAAAAACCAAGACCAAATAATGAGAAACCACATAATATTAACATGTAAATTAAATAATATTTTATCAGCCAAAAAACAATAATACAATGACTTAGTTTCAATGGCCAAATTATAATAAATAAATAGCAAAAATTAAAATAAATACCAACCAATAGAAACCCAACAAAAACCAAGACCAAATAATGAGAAACCACATAATATTAACATGTAAATTAAATAATATTTTATCAGCCAAAAATACAATAATACAATGACTTAGTTTCAATGGCCAAATTATAATAAATAAATAGCAAAAATTAAAATAAATACCAACCAATAGAAACCCAACAAAAACCAAGACCAAATAATGAGAAACCACATAATATTAACATGTAAATTAAATAATATTATATCAGCCAAAATACAATAAAACAATGACTTAGTTTCAATGGCCAAATTATAATAAATAAATAGCAAAAATTAAAATAAATACCAACCAATAGAAACCCAACAAAAACCAAGACCAAATAATGAGAAACCACATAATATTAACATGTAAATTAAATAATATTTTATCAGCCAAAAAACAATAAAACAATGACTTAGTTTCAATGGCCAAATTATAATAAATAAATAGCAAAAATTAAAATAAATACCAACCAATAGAAACCCAACAAAATCCAAGACCAAATAATGAGAAACCACATAATATTAACATGTAAATTAAATAATATTTTATCAGCCAAAAATACAATAAAACAATGACTTAGTTTCAATGGCCAAATTATAATAAATAAATAGCAAAAATTAAAATAAATACCAACCAATAGAAACCCAACAAAAACCAAGACCAAATAATGAGAAACCACATAATATTAACATGTAAATTAAATAATATTTTATCAGCCAAAAAACAATAAAACAATGACTTAGTTTCAATGGCCAAATTATAATAAATAAATAGCAAAAATTAAAATAAATACCAACCAATAGAAACCCAACAAAATCCAAGACCAAATAATGAGAAACCACATAATATTAACATGTAAATTAAATAATATTTTATCAGCCAAAAATACAATAAAACAATGACTTAGTTTCAATGGCCAAATTATAATAAATAAATAGCAAAAATTAAAATAAATACCAACCAATAGAAACCCAACAAAAACCAAGACCAAATAATGAGAAACCACATAATATTAACATGTAAATTAAATAATATTTTATCAGCCAAAAATCAATAAAACAATGACTTAGTTTCAATGGCCAAATTATAATAAATAAATAGCCAAAATTAAAATAAACACCAACCAATAGAAACCCAATAAAAACCAAGACCAAATAATGAGAAATCCCATAATATTAACATGTAAATTAAATAATTGTTTATCAGCCAAAAATACAATGAAATGTAGCAAACATCAACCAATAGAAACCCAACAAAACCCACGATCAATCAATGAGAAAACCCATAATATTAACATGTAAATTAAATAAATAGCCAGGTAGAGCACTTGTGACTCTCTTAACCAATTGATGAACCAAAGTGAAGCAGCCGCTATGGTGTGCCACCTTCTCGGCTGCCTGTGTCCCCTAGTCAGTGCACTACTAACAGCCCCCCATAGTTAGTACGGAGGCCAGTCCTAAAGGCTGGCCTACCTATACCCATCTGGGTTACCGCTTCGTCGGTGATCGACGGGGTTGTTGCCCCCCGCCGACAGCACACTGATTTCGGGGTGGCGGAAGTTTAGACTGGTGCTGCCCAGTAAGTGTATAGCTCGAGTCGTACCGGGGTTAAGCCGAATACCCGTCTTTACCATACACATACGCCGGTACAGCTATCCAGCTTCCAGCTCCTATTAGAGCCATCGCCACTTCGATTCAGATAATACGACTAATACGAGGTTGGTTGGTGGTATTGCCCTCACAGGCTCACACTCCGCAGTGTCTTCCGCCCTAATGCTGAGGGGCCAGCCGTCCCTGAACTAGGCGGATCGCTTAAAAGTTCTCCGTCGCTGTCAAGGGATATGGCTGGGTCTGCCTCTGCATCCGTAAGCGATGGATCGAGAGTCCATAAGAGAGTCATAGTTACTCCCGCCAATAGTATAGTGATAGTGTATTGTATATGCATAATCAGCCAATCAACAATGAAATGTAGCAAACAACAATTAAAAACCAAATAAAACAATGACTTAGTTTTAATGGCCAAATTATAATAAATAAATAGCAAAAATTAAAATTAACACCAACCAATAGAAACACAACAAAAACCAAGACCAAATAATGAGAAACCACATAATATTAACATGTAAATTAAATAATATTTTATCAGCCAAAAAACAATAATACAATGACTTAGTTTCAATGGCCAAATTATAATAAATAAATAGCAAAAATTAAAATAAATACCAACCAATAGAAACCAAGACCAAATAATGAGAAACCACATAATATTAACATGTAAATTAAATAATATTTTATCAGCCAAAAAACAATAAAACAATGACTTAGTTTCAATGGCCAAATTATAATAAATAAATAGCAAAAATTAAAATAAATACCAACCAATAGAAACCCAACAAAATCCAAGACCAAATAATGAGAAACCACATAATATTAACATGTAAATTAAATAATATTTTATCAGCCAAAAAACAATAATACAATGACTTAGTTTCAATGGCCAAATTATAATAAATAAATAGCAAAAATTAAAATAAATACCAACCAATAGAAACCCAACAAAATCCAAGACCAAATAATGAGAAACCACATAATATTAACATGTAAATTAAATAATATTTTATCAGCCAAAAAACAATAAAACAATGACTTAGTTTTAATGGCCAAATTATAATAAATAAATAGCAAAAATTAAAATAAACACCAACCAATAGAAACCCAACAAAAACCAAGACCAAATAATGAGAAACCACATAATATTAACATGTAAATTAAATAATATTTTATCAGCCAAAAAACAATAATACAATGACTTAGTTTCAATGGCCAAATTATAATAAATAAATAGCAAAAATTAAAATAAATACCAACCAATAGAAACCAAGACCAAATAATGAGAAACCACATAATATTAACATGTAAATTAAATAATATTTTATCAGCCAAAAAACAATAAAACAATGACTTAGTTTCAATGGCCAAATTATAATAAATAAATAGCAAAAATTAAAATAAATACCAACCAATAGAAACCCAACAAAATCCAAGACCAAATAATGAGAAACCACATAATATTAACATGTAAATTAAATAATATTTTATCAGCCAAAAAACAATAATACAATGACTTAGTTTCAATGGCCAAATTATAATAAATAAATAGCAAAAATTAAAATAAATACCAACCAATAGAAACCCAACAAAATCCAAGACCAAATAATGAGAAACCACATAATATTAACATGTAAATTAAATAATATTTTATCAGCCAAAAAACAATAAAACAATGACTTAGTTTTAATGGCCAAATTATAATAAATAAATAGCAAAAATTAAAATAAACACCAACCAATAGAAACCCAACAAAAACCAAGACCAAATAATGAGAAACCACATAATATTAACATGTAAATTAAATAATATTTTATCAGCCAAAAAACAATAATACAATGACTTAGTTTCAATGGCCAAATTATAATAAATAAATAGCAAAAATTAAAATAAATACCAACCAATAGAAACCAAGACCAAATAATGAGAAACCACATAATATTAACATGTAAATTAAATAATATTTTATCAGCCAAAAAACAATAATACAATGACTTAGTTTCAATGGCCAAATTATAATAAATAAATAGCAAAAATTAAAATAAATACCAACCAATAGAAACCAAGACCAAATAATGAGAAACCACATAATATTAACATGTAAATTAAATAATATTTTATCAGCCAAAAAACAATAAAACAATGACTTAGTTTCAATGGCCAAATTATAATAAATAAATAGCAAAAATTAAAATAAATACCAACCAATAGAAACCCAACAAAATCCAAGACCAAATAATGAGAAACCACATAATATTAACATGTAAATTAAATAATATTTTATCAGCCAAAAAACAATAATACAATGACTTAGTTTCAATGGCCAAATTATAATAAATAAATAGCAAAAATTAAAATAAATACCAACCAATAGAAACCCAACAAAATCCAAGACCAAATAATGAGAAACCACATAATATTAACATGTAAATTAAATAATATTTTATCAGCCAAAAAACAATAAAACAATGACTTAGTTTTAATGGCCAAATTATAATAAATAAATAGCAAAAATTAAAATAAACACCAACCAATAGAAACCCAACAAAAAACAAGACCAAATAATGAGAAACCACATAATATTAACATGTAAATTAAATAATATTTTATCAGCCAAAAAACAATAATACAATGACTTAGTTTCAATGGCCAAATTATAATAAATAAATAGCAAAAATTAAAATAAATACCAACCAATAGAAACCAAGACCAAATAATGAGAAACCACATAATATTAACATGTAAATTAAATAATATTTTATCAGCCAAAAAACAATAAAACAATGACTTAGTTTCAATGGCCAAATTATAATAAATAAATAGCAAAAATTAAAATAAATACCAACCAATAGAAACCCAACAAAATCCAAGACCAAATAATGAGAAACCACATAATATTAACATGTAAATTAAATAATATTTTATCAGCCAAAAAACAATAATACAATGACTTAGTTTCAATGGCCAAATTATAATAAATAAATAGCAAAAATTAAAATAAATACCAACCAATAGAAACCCAACAAAATCCAAGACCAAATAATGAGAAACCACATAATATTAACATGTAAATTAAATAATATTTTATCAGCCAAAAAACAATAAAACAATGACTTAGTTTTAATGGCCAAATTATAATAAATAAATAGCAAAAATTAAAATAAACACCAACCAATAGAAACCCAACAAAAACCAAGACCAAATAATGAGAAACCACATAATATTAACATGTAAATTAAATAATATTTTATCAGCCAAAAAACAATAATACAATGACTTAGTTTCAATGGCCAAATTATAATAAATAAATAGCAAAAATTAAAATAAATACCAACCAATAGAAACCCAACAAAAACCAAGACCAAATAATGAGAAACCACATAATATTAACATGTCAATTAAATAATATTTTATCAGCCAAAAATACAATAATACAATGACTTAGTTTCAATGGCCAAATTATAATAAATAAATAGCAAAAATTAAAATAAATACCAACCAATAGAAACCCAACAAAAACCAAGACCAAATAATGAGAAACCACATAATATTAACATGTAAATTAAATAATATTTTATCAGCCAAAAAACAATAATACAATGACTTAGTTTCAATGGCCAAATTATAATAAATAAATAGCAAAAATTAAAATAAATACCAACCAATAGAAACCAAGACCAAATAATGAGAAACCACATAATATTAACATGTCAATTAAATAATATTATATCAGCCAAAAAACAATAATACAATGACTTGGTTTCAATGGCCAAATTATAATGAATAAATAGCAAAAATTAAAATAAATACCAACCAATAGAAACCCAACAAAAACCAAGACCAAATAATGAGAAACCACATAATATTAACATGTCAATTAAATAATATTATATCAGCCAAAAACAATAATACAATGACTTAGTTTCAATGGCCAAATTATAATAAATAAATAGCAAAAATTAAAATAAATACCAACCAATAGAAACCCAACAAAAACCAAGACCAAATAATGAGAAACCACATAATATTAACATGTCAATTAAATAATATTATATCAGCCAAAAACAATAATACAATGACTTAGTTTCAATGGCCAAATTATAATAAATAAATAGCAAAAATTAAAATAAATACCAACCAATAGAAACCCAACAAAAACCAAGACCAAATAATGAGAAACCACATAATATTAACATGTCAATTAAATAATATTTTATCAGCCAAAAATACAATAATACAATGACTTAGTTTCAATGGCCAAATTATAATAAATAAATAGCAAAAATTAAAATAAATACCAACCAATAGAAACCCAACAAAAACCAAGACCAAATAATGAGAAACCACATAATATTAACATGTAAATTAAATAATATTTTATCAGCCAAAAAACAATAAAACAATGACTTAGTTTCAATGGCCAAATTATAATAAATAAATAGCAAAAATTAAAATAAATACCAACCAATAGAAACCCAACAAAAACCAAGACCAAATAATGAGAAACCACATAATATTAACATGTAAATTAAATAATATTTTATCAGCCAAAAAACAATAAAACAATGACTTAGTTTCAATGGCCAAATTATAATAAATAAATAGCAAAAATTAAAATAAATACCAACCAATAGAAACCCAACAAAAACCAAGACCAAATAATGAGAAACCACATAATATTAACATGTCAATTAAATAATATTTTATCAGCCAAAAATACAATAATACAATGACTTAGTTTCAATGGCCAAATTATAATAAATAAATAGCAAAAATTAAAATAAATACCAACCAATAGAAACCCAACAAAAACCAAGACCAAATAATGAGAAACCACATAATATTAACATGTAAATTAAATAATATTTTATCAGCCAAAAAACAATAATACAATGACTTAGTTTCAATGGCCAAATTATAATAAATAAATAGCAAAAATTAAAATAAATACCAACCAATAGAAACCCAACAATAACCAAGACCAAATAATGAGAAACCACATAATATTAACATGTCAATTAAACAATATTTTATCAGCCAAAAATACAATAATACAATGACTTAGTTTCAATGGCCAAATTATAATAAATAAATAGCAAAAATTAAAATAAATACCAACCAATAGAAACCCAACAAAAACCAAGACCAAATAATGAGAAACCACATAATATTAACATGTAAATTAAATAATATTTTATCAGCCAAAAAACAATAATACAATGACTTAGTTTCAATGGCCAAATTATAATAAATAAATAGCAAAAATTAAAATAAATACCAACCAATAGAAACCAAGACCAAATAATGAGAAACCACATAATATTAACATGTCAATTAAATAATATTATATCAGCCAAAAAACAATAATACAATGACTTGGTTTCAATGGCCAAATTATAATAAATAAATAGCAAAAATTAAAATAAATACCAACCAATAGAAACCCAACAAAAACCAAGACCAAATAATGAGAAACCACATAATATTAACATGTCAATTAAATAATATTATATCAGCCAAAAACAATAATACAATGACTTAGTTTCAATGGCCAAATTATAATAAATAAATAGCAAAAATTAAAATAAATACCAACCAATAGAAACCCAACAAAAACCAAGACCAAATAATGAGAAACCACATAATATTAACATGTCAATTAAATAATATTATATCAGCCAAAAACAATAATACAATGACTTAGTTTCAATGGCCAAATTATAATAAATAAATAGCAAAAATTAAAATAAATACCAACCAATAGAAACCCAACAAAAACCAAGACCAAATAATGAGAAACCACATAATATTAACATGTAAATTAAAAAATATTTTATCAGCCAAAAAACAATAAAACAATGACTTAGTTTCAATGGCCAAATTATAATAAATAAATAGCAAAAATTAAAATAAATACCAACCAATAGAAACCCAACAAAAACCAAGACCAAATAATGAGAAACCACATAATATTAACATGTCAATTAAATAATATTTTATCAGCCAAAAATACAATAATACAATGACTTAGTTTCAATGGCCAAATTATAATAAATAAATAGCAAAAATTAAAATAAATACCAACCAATAGAAACCCAACAAAAACCAAGACCAAATAATGAGAAACCACATAATACTAACATGTCAATTAAATAATATTATATCAGCCAAAAAACAATAATACAATGACTTAGTTTCAATGGCCAAATTATAATAGATAAATAGCAAAAATTAAAATAAATACCAACCAATAGAAACCCAACAAAAACCAAGACCAAATAATGAGAAACCACATAATATTAACATGTCAATTAAATAATATTTTATCAGCCAAAAATACAATAATACAATGACTTAGTTTCAATGGCCAAATTATAATAAATAAATAGCAAAAATTAAAATAAATACCAACCAATAGAAACCCAACAAAAACCAAGACCAAATAATGAGAAACCACATAATATTAACATGTAAATTAAATAATATTTTATCAGCCAAAAAACAATAATACAATGACTTAGTTTCAATGGCCAAATTATAATAAATAAATAGCAAAAATTAAAATAAATACCAACCAATAGAAACCAAGACCAAATAATGAGAAACCACATAATATTAACATGTCAATTAAATAATATTATATCAGCCAAAAAACAATAATACAATGACTTGGTTTCAATGGCCAAATTATAATAAATAAATAGCAAAAATTAAAATAAATACCAACCAATAGAAACCCAACAAAAACCAAGACCAAATAATGAGAAACCACATAATATTAACATGTCAATTAAATAATATTATATCAGCCAAAAACAATAATACAATGACTTAGTTTCAATGGCCAAATTATAATAAATAAATAGCAAAAATTAAAATAAATACCAACAAATAGAAACCCAACAAAAACCAAGACCAAATAATGAGAAACCACATAATATTAACATGTCAATTAAATAATATTATATCAGCCAAAAACAATAATACAATGACTTAGTTTCAATGGCCAAATTATAATAAATAAATAGCAAAAATTAAAATAAATACCAACCAATAGAAACCCAACAAAAACCAAGACCAAATAATGAGAAACCACATAATATTAACAAGTAAATTAAATAATATTTTATCAGCCAAAAAACAATAAAACAATGACTTAGTTTCAATGGCCAAATTATAATAAATAAATAGCAAAAATTAAAATAAATACCAACCAATAGAAACCCAACAAAAACCAAGACCAAATAATGAGACACCACATAATATTAACATGTAAATTAAATAATATTTTATCAGCCAAAAAACAATAATACAATGACTTAGTTTCAATGGCCAAATTATAATAAATAAATAGCAAAAATTAAAATAAATACCAACCAATAGAAACCCAACAAAAACCAAAACCAAATAATGAGAAACCACATAATATTAACATGTAAATTAAATAATATTTTATCAGCTAAAAAACAATAAAACAATGACTTAGTTTCAATGGCCAAATTATAATAAATAAATAGCAAAAATTAAAATAAATACCAACCAATAGAAACCCAACAAAAACCAAGACCAAATAATGAGAAACCACATAATATTAACATGTAAATTAAATAATATTTTATCAGCTAAAAAACAATAAAACAATGACTTAGTTTCAATGGCCAAATTATAATAAATAAATAGCCAAAATTAAAATAAACACCAACCAATAGAAACCCAATAAAAACCAAGACCAAATAATGAGAAATCCCATAATATTAACATGTAAATTAAATAATTGTTTATCAGCCAAAAATACAATGAAATGTAGCAAACATCAACCAATAGAAACCCAACAAAACCCACGATCAATCAATGAGAAAACCCATAATATTAACATGTAAATTAAATAAATAGCCAGGTAGAGCACTTGTGACTCTCTTAACCAATTGATGAACCAAAGTGAAGCAGCCGCTATGGTGTGCCACCTTCTCGGCTGCCTGTGTCCCCTAGTCAGTGCACTACTAACAGCCCCCCATAGTTAGTACGGAGGCCAGTCCTAAAGGCTGGCCTACCTATACCCATCTGGGTTACCGCTTCGTCGGTGATCGACGGGGTTGTTGCCCCCCGCCGACAGCACACTGATTTCGGGGTGGCGGAAGTTTAGACTGGTGCTGCCCAGTAAGTGTATAGCTCGAGTCGTACCGGGGTTAAGCCGAATACCCGTCTTTACCATACACATACGCCGGTACAGCTATCCAGCTTCCAGCTCCTATTAGAGCCATCGCCACTTCGATTCAGATAATACGACTAATACGAGGTTGGTTGGTGGTATTGCCCTCACAGGCTCACACTCCGCAGTGTCTTCCGCCCTAATGCTGAGGGGCCAGCCGTCCCTGAACTAGGCGGATCGCTTAAAAGTTCTCCGTCGCTGTCAAGGGATATGGCTGGGTCTGCCTCTGCATCCGTAAGCGATGGATCGAGAGTCCATAAGAGAGTCATAGTTACTCCCGCCAATAGTATAGTGATAGTGTATTGTATATGCATAATCAGCCAATCAACAATGAAATGTAGCAAACAACAATTAAAAACCAAATAAAACAATGACTTAGTTTTAATGGCCAAATTATAATAAATAAATAGCAAAAATTAAAATTAACACCAACCAATAGAAACCCAACAAAAACCAAGACCAAATAATGAGAAACCACATAATATTTAACATGTAAATTAAATAATATTTTATCAGCCAAAAAACAATAAAACAATGACTTAGTTTCAATGGCCAAATTATAATAAATAAATAGCAAAAATTAAAATAAATACCAACCAATAGAAACCCAACAAAATCCAAGACCAAATAATGAGAAACCACATAATATTAACATGTAAATTAAATAATATTTTATCAGCCAAAAAACAATGACTTAGTTTCAATGGCCAAATTATAATAAATAAATAGCAAAAATTAAAATAAACACCAACCAATAGAAACCCAACAAAAACCAAGACCAAATAATGAGAAACCACATAATATTAACATGTAAATTAAATAATATTTTATCAGCCAAAAAACAATGACTTAGTTTCAATGGCCAAATTATAATAAATAAATAGCAAAAATTAAAATAAATACCAACCAATAGAAACCCAACAAAAACCAAGATCAAATAATGAGAAACCACATAATATTAACATGTAAATTAAATAATATTTTATCAGCCAAAAAACAATGACTTAGTTTCAATGGCCAAATTATAATAAATAAATAGCAAAAATTAAAATAAATACAAACCAATAGAAACCCAACAAGACCAAATAATGAGAAACCATATAATATTAACATGTAAATTAAATAATATTTTATCAGCCAAAAAAACAATAAAACAATGACTTAGTTTCAATGGCCAAATTATAATAAATAAATTGCAAAAATTAAAATAAATACCAACCAATAGAAACCCAACAAAAACCAAGACCAAATAATGAGAAACCACATAATATTAACATGTAAATTAAATAATATTTTATCAGCCAAAAAACAATAAAACAATGACAGTTTCAATGGCCAAATTATAATAAATAAATAGCAAAAATTAAAACAAATACCAACCAATAGAAACCCACATAATATTAACATGTAAATTAAATAATATTTTATCAGCCAAAAAAACAATAAAACAATGACTTAGTTTCAATGGCCAAATTGTAATAAATAAATAGCAAAAATTAAAATAAACACCAACCAATAGAAACCCAACAACAACCAAGACCAAATAATGAGAAATCCTATAATATGCAAATTAAATAATTGTTGCCAATCAACAATGAAGTGTAGCCAAACAATAATTAAAAAACCAAATAAAACAATGACTTAGTTTTAAAGGCCAAATTATAATAATTAAAATAAATAGCAACAAATAAAATAAAAATCAACTAAAATAAAAACCATGACCGATGAGAAAACCCATAATATAAACATGTAAATTAAATAATTGTTGCCAATCAACAATGAAGTGTAGCCAAACAATAATTAAACAACCAAATAAAACAATGACTTAGTTTTAAAGGCCAAATTATAATAATTAAAATAAATAGCAACAAATAAAATAAAAATCAAGTAAAATAAAAACCATGACCGATGAGAAAACCCATAATATTAACATGTAAATTAAATAATTGTTGCCAATCAACAATGAAGTGTAGCCAAACAATAATTAAAAAACCAAATAAAACAATGACTTAGTTTTAAAGGCCAAATTATAATAATTAAAATAAATAGCAACAAATAAAATAAAAATCAAGTAAAATAAAAACCATGACCGATGAGAAAACCCATAATATTAACATGAAAATTAAATAATTGTTGCCAATCAACAATGAAGTGTAGCCAAACAATAATTAAAAAACCAAATAAAACAATGACTTAGTTTTAAAGGCCAAATTATAATAATGAAAATAAATAGCAACAAATAAAATAAAAATCAAGTAAAATAAAAACCATGACCGATGAGAAAACCCATAATATTAACATGTAAATTAAATAATTGTTGCCAATCAACAATGAAGTGTAGCCAAACAATAATTAAAAAACCAAATAAAACAATGACTTAGTTTTAAAGGCCAAATTATAATAATGAAAATAAATAGCAACAAATAAAATAAAAATCAAGTAAAATAAAAACCATGACCGATGAGAAAACCCATAATATTAACATGTAAATTAAATAATTGTTGCCAATCAACAATGAAGTGTAGCCAAACAATAATTAAAAAACCAAATAAAACAATGACTTAGTTATAAAGGCCAAATTATAATAATTAAAATAAATAGCAACAAATAAAATAAAAATCAACTAAAATAAAAACCATGACCGATGAGAAAACCCATAATATTAACATGTAAATTAAATAATTGTTGCCAATCAACAATGAAGTGTAGCCAAACAATAATTAAAAAACCAAATAAAACAATGACTTAGTTTTAAAGGCCAAATTATAATAATTAAAATAAATAGCAACAATTAAAATAAACACCAATCAGTATAAAAACCAAACAATGGAAAAAAACAAAAAAAATCAAGACCAAATAATCAAACAATGAGAAAACAACCCATAATATTAACAAATAAATTAAAAAATTGTTTAACAGCCACCCATCAGGCAAATTAATCAAACCCCGAACGATATATTTCAATAAAATGTAGCAAATAATAATTAAAGAACCAAATAAAACAATGATTTAATTCCAACGGCCAAATTATAATATTTAAATTAAATAGCAACAATTGAAATAAACACCAAACAATATAAAATCCAAACAATGGATAAAACAAACGAAAATCCAAGACCAAACGACCAAACAATGATGAAACCATATGAACAAACAAATTGAATAATTGTTTAACAGCCATTTTATCAGGCAAATTAAACAAAATTCATGAAATATTACAAAACAATGTAATAAACAGTTAAAAAACAAATAAAACAACAATTAATTGTTGAATTATTGATTAACCACCGAAGAATGTGTTGTTACGAGAAACGAAAGCAATGTGGACGACATTTTGTATCGTTGTTTGTTGTGAATAAATAATAAATGAATGAATATAACAGCTATTTAAATGATATCAATAAAAATAATACGACTGAACTATATACGACAACGTTATACAACAAATTATTAATAATTTAAGTTTTAATCGACGTTATTTTCGCAAATATTTAAAGATAGAAATGCGAATATGAGCAACACGTCTATACTCGTCAACAACACAGTGGCTAATGCACAAAGCAGGCTGATGCGGGTCGATATTGGACAAGACGCACACGATTGGTCGAAATGCTGTGGCGTGACTTTCATAGTCAATTGACGATCTACAATCGTAAAAATTAGTTTTTAATAATTATTATTATTTTCAATATATTATTAGCTGTAAATTAATAAATAGTTATAATATAATAATTTAGAATTTATGGGAATTTTATAAAACGTATTTACAAAAATAAATTGAAAGGTGAAAATTATACTTCTCTAATAATTTTTTTAAAATTCGGGAAAGTGTTTCTAAATTAATAGAAAATTATTCTAAAGCTATTTTTAATATATGAGGTTTATTTATGGCTTAATTCAAAAGTTTTAATTTTAATTTGCGGTGCGTTGTGTGATAATAGATGGCAGCACATGCAAAATGCAACCAACAACACATGGCTAATGCGATCGATATTGGAAAAGAAGCACACGATTGGTCGAAATGAAGTCACGTGACTTTGCTATTCAATAATATTGTTTATTTTCAATATATTATTAGCTGTAAATTAATAAATAGTTATAATATAGTTATTTAGAATTTATAGGAATTTTATAAAACGTATTAACAAAAATAAATTGAAAGTTGAAATTTATACTTAGTTAAGTTGTGTGATAATAGATGGCAGCATATTTTAAAAAATATTGAAAGGTTTATATTTTTAAGTAATAGCCATGATAATTAGTTAGTTATTGCAAATTTATTATTGTTCTTTTAAAGTTCAAAGTATAAAACATTGGTACATAACTATTATTACATTTACCTATTTATACAGCGTTACTTTCTAGTTATTTTGGAAACACAAAAAATCGTGTTTCGTGGAATAATTTTTAAAATAATTTCATCAGCTGTTTCATCAATATTAAATGAATAAATTTAGTATACAAAATATGATGAAATTAATTGAATATGTGATCGGTCAATAACAATATTCGGTTCTATTAATATACCAGTATTAGTTAATTCCTTCGTACAATAGAATATTATGGTTTCCAACAGTAATTCTCGGCCGTAATGCGTGCTGGTCGACATTTAGGCGTTATTGAATGACAAAATTTCAGCAAATTTAAACAATTTCTATTTTTGCATCAGTTGAAAACTTCTAAATTAATCTCCCAATTTCTGCCAAAACTGTTATAAATGCTAACCCTTCTCAACAAAGGTTTCAGTACTCTCTGAAATTCGCATACCAGAGCAATGAAATGTTCATTGATTCAACGAACATCTAACCCGTTTTAGTTTGTTAGTTCGTAGTCATGACAACCAGTTCCGGACTTTGTTTGGGGAACAATTTGGTGTTAATTTTTTACCTCCCGCTACCCTTGGTAAGGCAGGTATAGGGATCATGCAAAAATCGCATATAGAGATTTTGGTAAATGACCACGTTTTAACGGCCCTAGAATCCAATTTTAACATTTTCACGATGATGTCTGTGTGTATGTGTGTGTGGATCCTCCACTCTAACTCAAATAGTATCATTCAGAAAATTTTGAAACCTTGTATTTCGAAATTTTTCTATAATGGTAAGAGTCCGTTAGATTTTGGTGAAAATCGGATAACCGGAAAGGCACTTTACTAGAAGCTCAAAATAGTTTTTCTTCGAAAAATACCTTTAAATGTTATTTTTTCGAGATTAATATTTATTAAATTTTCTATAGATTTGCATTAATATTTTTTCTATATATTTTATGAATAAATTTATAAAATTATCTATAATTTAAATCCTAGAGCCTGGGCTTTAAACAAACAAAACGCAGTTGTTCATATGTATGTAACTGACAGATAAATGTCACTATCAAAATAATATTAGTAACGTTTTAAAAAGAACGTTTTAAAAAGAAAAAAGTAAATAGAACAATAAAAAAGGAATTCAATACAGTTTCCAGCATAAGTAAATATGTAGATTTAGATTAATAAAAATTAACGATTCACAAAAATGTTTAGCTAATCCTCATTTTTGGAGTAATGAATTCTATCTATCCCGGTATTTAAAATTTAATCTTCATTTTATTATAGCTACGCTGGCTCAATGGTTAGAGCAACGCCTCATGTCATGAGTGCCCTCGGGGTTATGGGTTCAAATCCCACTAAGGCATAGATGTGTGTGAATGTGAACCCACTCTGCAATTGGGATTTAATCCTGTTGAGGGGTTTAAAAAAAGGTAGTTATTTGGATTAGATTAGACTATGTTTTAAGAAATAAATTGTCAAAATTAGAGTAATATTCGCTAATCCAAAAATAAGGATTAACTTAATCTTTTTTGTGACTCGGGCTGTAAATAGAATATTTAACGATAGAATGCTGAAAACATTGTCTTTGCCCTCAAACTACTGTGATTTTTAAATCATTGTTTATTCAAATAAATAATTGTTATTGGTCCATCTTGAAGTGGTTTTATAATTACACCAAACATATTGCGTGGCCGTCCAGTGTGTAAGTGGATGGATGTGATTGATAAGGTACTAAAAGAGAGACATTTTCCGAGTGTGAAGAGAAGAAGAGCGTGTATGAATGCGATTATGAATGTGGCCGAGGCGAAAGAAGTGTGCTTAGACAGGAATGTGTGGCGAAGGATGATTGTTTCGTAACTATTATTGTGGTCCGGTTGCGGTATTTCACTACCGAAAATCGGTCACTTTAATATGTTAATATGATGTCAGGTTAGTAAGAATGTTGTTGAAAGAGAGACTGATTATTACCTTCCGTCACTTTTAGGTAAGGAAGGTATTGTCTTTGGTCAAAAAATTTGATGATGAGTTTTTAATCAATAAGCACGTTTTAGGGTCCCTAGAATACGAATTTACTATTTTTACGATGATGTCTGTATGTGTGTGTGTGTGTGTGTGTGGATGTGTGTGTGTGGATGTGTGTGTGTAACAAAATTTTCGTCTGCGATAACTCTAATACTACAGTTACAAAAATTATAATTTTTTCGTGTACTTCTTCGTTACATTCATATGAAGAGCTGATTAGATTTTTGTTACAATTGGTCAACCGGAAGTACCATCATTTGAAGATTTTAACAGTTTTTCTTGAAAAAACTATGTTAAATATAATTTTTTCACATTTGATGTTATTATAAATATTAAAGAATATTTTATTCTCTATACGATTTGACTGCATTTTATACTTAATATCAAATGGATATAGAGTTAAAAAATTATAAAGAAATTAAATTTCATAAAGTAGCCATAGCTATGGAAACAGCTACTATATTAAGAAAATTCTGATTGAAAGATGTCAGTGTCAAGTGAAATTGACATAGTGTGTTTGTCTTATAATTTTTACTGGAAATATATGATCTTTTGCTTTCTGTATGGAATTTGTATAAAATACATACAACTGCTTTAAGGTAATGTACAAGAAATAATAATAATAATAAATCTTTTATTTCTGCAGATACATTACACTGTATATAGAAAACGTCACAAAATAATAATTTTCTGTATGAAATTTGCATAAAATAAATGCAACTGTCGGAAGGTAATGTACAAGAAATAGAATATTTAATTTAGAAAAGAACTTTCCGTATAAAATTTGTACAAAATACATAGAACTGACGGAAGGTAATGTGCTGGCCACATCAGATTTTTTTTTGGATGATGTTATTTTTACCTCTCGCTAAGAGAGGTATTGTATTCATGCTAAAAATCGCATATCCAAATTTTAATGAATAAGCACGTTTTAAGGTCCCTAGTATCCGATTATAACATTTTTACGATGATGTCCGTATGTGTGTGTGTGTGTGTGTGGATGTGTGTGTGTGTGTGTGTGTGTGTGTGTGTGTGTGGATGTGGATGTTGGATTCACTATATCTCAAATACTATGAGACTTAAGACATTTTTTAACTACGGATTCCTCAATCTAACAATAATGGGAAGAGTCCAGTCAGTTTTGGTAACAATTGGACAACCGGAAGTAGTAGTTACAAGAAAAAAATCGTCTAAATATTATTTATCGAAAATTTATGTAAATACTTATATTAAAGAACGTTAAATTCTTTATTCGATAAATATAAATTCATTATTATATCTTCTATAGATTTAGAGATAAAGAAAGGCATATAAAATAATTTGATGTAAAAAATCTCAGATCAAACTACTACAAGGCAAGAAATTCAAATGTTTGTAATTGACACATAAATGTCACTGTCAAAAATATTTGTATGCATCTGTCAAAAATATTTGTATATTATATTATGAAGATTATGAAATTAAAAAAAAGTCAACAACGCAAAAGAATATACGTAAAAAAGAATATAAAAGGAATTTGCGAAAGAATGACGAATATAAAGAAAAAGAAAAGGAAAGTAGAAAATGAAAATTTCAGGATATTGAATATAAAGAAAATGTAAGTATTGTACATAATTTATTTTAAAATATCCCATAGATTTTGCAAATATATGTGAGAATTATTTTGTAGTGAGACATGAATATATGTATTTGTATTTAAAATTATTTTTCGTTTTATGCGTACAACCAGGCAAAATATCTGGCGAGAGGTTATGTGTTGGCCACATCAGATTTTTATTCTTTCGGGTTTGTGCTAACCCACTAAGTGGGAAATGCGTGAATTTATGTATGTATGTATGTATATTAAAAAAGAAATTATTGCAGATTACAATACATTGCAAATTGCAACCTTATTTATTAAGTGGTAACGTATGGCACGATACCTACATAACACCCCGTATGTATATATTGTGGAATGTGAATATTTCTTTGGAAATCCCATCTTAGCATTTAGTTCCGAGTTCCAGCAAGTTGAAATCTTTGCCTAATGCCCTCTGGCGAACTGCGTAAATGAATTAAGAGGGAATTTCGTACTATTGTCTATTCAGAACAGCGAACTTAGCCATTCACTGACAAGGGAAAGGTGAAAGTTAATTCGAAATGAAGGGACAACTTTCAAACTTAAAGAAAAAAAGTTTTGAAAGTAGGGTAATCCCTCTGATTCCATTCGTGTTGAAAAATAGACAAAATTGAAAATAAGTTTTAGTGGTTTTACAGCAAAGATATTCGTGGAAAATCAAAGTACTGTTTCATTTGTGCCTAACAATCGATAATTGAAAAGAACGGAAAGGTGTCGGACTCTTTCAAAGTGTTTTTATTTGTGCGCTCTGTAAATTAGCTAATTAAAATGTTGATTGAGAAGTCTACATCGGTTGTATCGAATTTAAATGCGTAGTTCTTCTTTAACTTCCAGCATTTTATTCTTGGTGACTTTCCATTAATTTAACAGAAGCTTCTTTCATCGTCTTCCGGTTTTCCGGGATTTTCTTCGTTTCCTTTTGCACGGAAATTTCCGATAAAAATTATTCTGGTAATGCATTCACTTTGTATTGCTTTTCCATCGCAGTCACGAGATCTCTTCGCACTTATAAAATATCATTTCATTTCTTATTGACGGCTCAAATAGATTGTAATTCATTTTTGCTTTTTGCTTGTCACGTTCCGGACTATATTTGATATTGTCGTTTGTGATTTTAATATATATGAAATGGATGTTTGCTCTTATGACATACAAATATATTTTTCATAATACCATACTGTTAAATGTGCTTTAACAGTACTGTATGCTCAACCGATATATGCATCAAAACAGCCACGGCCGTTATTTTTTATAACAGTACAATTATTAAAAATCATGTGTTCCTAAAAAAAATCTCAGCATCATGAAATTGTCATGAAGAGCTGTCACCTGTCAATATGCCATAGAAAATAGAATTTTAAGAAGATATTTTATGTTATTATGAAAAATACTAAACGTCACACGGCTGATATACAAATAACAGACACGGTTGATTATAAAATCTCGGCTATCGCCTCAATTTTACAACATTCAACCTCATCTGTTATTTGCTACATATCAGCCTTATGACGTTAATAACTATATCAATGGCGGCATATACTGTAAATGAAAATCTAAGGCCTCCTTAATATTCAGTTAAAATATGAAGCAGAAAGTATTTAAATTAATGTACATAAAGATGAAAAATAATGTACTACTCTTGCCCTACGGCTTGTCACCCTAATTTCTTTACTGGATATAAAAGTATATAGCCTCCTTAACATCCAGTTAAAATTTGAAACAGAAACTATTAAAATTAATGTACATAAAGATGAAAAATATCAGAACAGAACAGAAACTACTTAAATTACTTGTAGATCACCCCAATTTATATACTGGAAATGAGAGTCTAAGGCCTTAAATGTTTTAAGAGATTATTTAAGAGACATTGTATATAAGAATATGTAATTACAACACTTTTAACTTAAAACAATGATGATCGAAGTACAAAAGTTTACAGACTGGCTACAAACCAACTAAAAAACAAATACTTCGTATGAATTTGGTACCCTTAATATCAAATAATAGATATATTTTATTTAAATATAACTGCAAAACACTTAAAATATATTGTAATAATCTTATAAACAAAACAATATGAAATATATATTTGACTAAGAATTTTATCAGTTTTTTCTAACCTATCAGCACCGTGCCTGTCAGCGCAACTTTTCCCCCAAACCAAAGTTCTTAAAAATGAAATATATGGATTAAATATATACTCAAATTATAGAAGGGACTTCAACGAATCCAACGGTGTATCGTTTGTTGCGAAAAAGTCAATAGAAAGCTAGAAAATGGCGTTTTTTCGCAAAGGCCAAAAAAAATTTTGCGTGGGGGGACCTTAGGGTAAAAAATTTCCAAATTTTTTCCTTGCTTTTTTGACGATTAGAAAGGTTTAAGCCAATAATTTGAAATGGAAATCAATTTAGAAAAGTATAATGAATTTTTTTACATCAAAAAAGCGAAGAATTGAGGCAAAGTACTTCATTTTTCTTACCAATATTACCATATAACCTTTTACCTATATTACCTCCTCCTTGGGCAGTGGCTTTGGCACAGCTAAAACACTGGGAATAATCTTTTTCTTTTACAAAAATAAGTTACAATACATCTTAAAACTAAGAAATAAATTACAATACATCCTATTAACTAAATATATCTGCAGATGGTCTCGAAGAAGCGGCTGTTGCATCTCCAGGATTTCCAGGATCTTCCGATGACCACGGCTGGAAATATTTCATACATTAATGTCTTCTTACTACCAAATTGAATTTACAAGTTTTACCTGAATTTCAATGTCGTTCTGGAAGAAGCGACAAATGATTTTGTTTCTGTAACAAACAGAATTAAAATAAAATTTGGACTAGTTATTAACTTAAAAACTACTAGGGCCTATCAAAGACAAACCGGGATACATTCTACCATTCATAGGGCGTCCCACACACACAATCAATCACACAATACCTAATATTTCTTGGAATATTCTTCAGAAGACTCCGTTGACTTCTTATCTTCGATTATAGCTTCCTCAGCAAACAACAAGTCATTCCAGATCTGTAACAGACTCAAACAAACAGAATTACAATTTAATATTGATTATTTATTAAATTATAAACTAATAGTAGCCTATCAAAGAGAAACTTGGATACATTAGGGCGTCCCACACACACACACACAAACAGTCACACAATACCTAATATTTCTTGGAATATTCTCCCGCTTCTCCAACCCTAGATATGTAGAATTGTCCGCGTGTTCACCATATCCATAATGAATTTGTATCTGTAACAGACTCATCCGGAGAGAATTAGAATTAAGTTTTAATTATTTATTAACTTATGAACTAAAAGAGACCTAACCATTCTCAACATTCATTGGGCGTCCCACACATACACACAGACAGACACAAAATACCTAATATTCTTCAAAACACTTGGTTGATTTCCTATCTTCGATTATTTCTTCTTAAGCATCATTCCAGATCTGTAACAGACTCAAACAAACAGAATTACAATTTAATATTGACAATTTATTCATTTATAAACTAATAAGATTAAAGAGCAACCGCGATACATTCAAACAATCAATTGAGCGTCCCACACATTCACACAGACCGACACTCAATACCTAACATTTCTTGAAATATTCTTCCATGTAGAATTTATTGCAGAATTACCGTACCCAATGAGTTTGTATCTGAAACAGACCCACACGAAGAAAATTAGAATCATATTTTAATAATTTGTTAACTTAATCTAAATACATTAAAACCTAACTACAATTATTACTTCCTACACGTTTATTTAAAGACGTAATTTCAACAGCCACACCTAAAAACATGAAAAGAATAATAGTTTTTTTGTTTTTACCAATATTCTTATTGCAAATACATTCAAAAGTATTTTATATTACTTACATTTTATGTGCACAACATTTCCAAATACACAAACACACAAACATATTTTATAATATCTGCACCTACAAATTATGTTAAAATGACCGTAAACATTCACTGAATCGATTTTTATACGATTTGTAATTGATTCCAATAATTTAATACACAAATTCTGCACAAATATTCACTAGAATCACACTGACAATCACTTCAACAATGGCAACGATGAAAAGACTTGTTTAAACAATTGATTTGTTGGGCGGCGTAGGAATACTATTGAAATGTAGTACGATAAATTATTAATAAAAATGTCTGTATGTTTTATGAATAGTAACAAATACATATATTAAATCTAATAATATATATACAGTGTGTCTACGGCTCGGGTTCTGAAGAGGCAGAACTTTTATATTTTAAATTTTAGTGAATAATATTATTCTTTATAAATAAAAATGCCTTGTGTAAAATTAATAAAACTCTATTTAAATTTGAATTATACAGTATAGTGTGGACACAAATCAAAATTAAAAATTATAAAATACAAAAACTATTTTCTGTTTTATTTTTATATTATTATACAGTACAGGTTGGACATAAATCAAAATTAAAAATAAGAAAATACTTTAGTTATGTATGATAAATGTTAAAAGTGACATTTTATTTTGCGAGAAGGATGTTTGGAACACGGCGCGAAGCGGAGTGGTCCAAACCTCAGGCTCAAATTTGAAAATATCACTAAATATCCATTAGATATTTTACAATTATTGAAATTTGTGTAATATTTGAAAAAGTCACGCGATCTAAAAGAGACTGTGACGTCACAGTACATACGGTTTAACATGTGACAATCTATAGTCTGGCTTTTATTTATATATATACAGGATACATTCAAGCAGTCACAGACACTCAATACCTAATATTTCTTGGAATATTCTTCCATTTGTCCAGTACTAGAAATGTAGAATTCCCAAGTCCAGATCCGGATCCAAGTTCAGATCCGGATCTAAGTTCAAATCCGGATCCAAGTTCAGATCCGGATCCAAATTCAAATTAATTTTCGGAGATCCGCTTCAATATCCGAACATCGGATGTCCGAGGATCCTACTTTGAAATCCAGGTTCTCGGCTCCAAGTTGTGTCGGATCCTCACAGCACTTATAGAAACCGTGAGAGATGTTTTTGAGCAACGGTTTTCTTAGCCACACATTTTATGGTAATGTGGAAATTATTGAACAATTCAACATTCAAATATGAAATGTTTCCCAACAATGCTACATCTCATTGCAGTTTCGTTTAGACTTGAAATGAAATGAAATCTAATTTGAAACTTAATTAAATTGGAAAGCACTGCGGGCAATAATCGATTTTAAGTAACGGGTCCTTAAGGAGAATATCTTAGTGATCTGATCTTATTTTGTATCGAACTTTACAAAATTACGTTAATTCGTAATTATCCTAACACCGTTACCATGTACCGCATTATCTTCGGGCCATCTTGTTAGCTTCCAGCCATTTTCCTGAACACGAAATATTAAATCCTTTGATTGCGGGAAAGTTGCTTCATTCGTAAATCCATAAAATAAAAAAATAAAATAATTAGCGGCAGTAATAGAATTAGTAGCGTTTAAATAGTAAAAATTCTTTCCGTTCACAATGAAAAATTATTGAAATTATACTACTAGAATCGCTTTCTTTTTACCATAAAGATTAACTCCGAGTAGCAAGTATCTGCCTTATAAACAATTCATTTTAAAAATGGATAAATGATGTAAACATTTGATGAGAAATATTCGTTTTCCGGGAATGGACTGTGTCATATTTTGAGTCAGAGCTCAACGTTTCGCCCGCAGTCGTATGATGCCCAATACGTTGAGCTCTGACTCAAAATATGACACAGTCCATTCCCGGAAAACGAATACTTCTCATGACTCAGACTGTGGAAGCCTACGCAATTATTTCATAAACATTTGATATTAAAATGACAGAAATAGAAGTAATTAGTTTGAATCAAAAACAAAAATATGTTTCGCCTTAAGAAATGGGTGTACCTATAGTCTATTCCACGAGTCCTTTCATTAAATCAGGGCTTCGAATCGGAGCTGAACCGAAAACCGTGTACCGTAAAAACCGTTATTTTTTCCGGAAGAAAAACTGGAATCCGTTTTCCTTCTGGCAAAAAAACCGTTTTTCCGGCTTACGATTTTCGATTCACCTCCGATTTGAAGTCCTGCTTTAATGAAAGGTCTCGTGGAATAGAATATACATCCATATGTAAACACTCAAATGTAAAATGCATACAATAGAATAATCTTTTCAATACTGCTTATTTTATCAGATGTCAATAAACGTCAACAAATTAGGCGGTAGCGGTAGTGGCAACGTAGGAGTTTGCAAACTTCTACCTTTGCTGTTGCCCAACGCTACTACAAATTTTCTTAATTTTTACCTTCCGTCACACCTTTAGGTAAGGAAGGTATTGTTTTTGGTGAACAAATTCGATGGTGAGTTTTTAATGAATAAGCATGATTTAGAGTCCCTAGAATACGATTTTACTATTTTTGCGATGTATATGTATGTGTGTATGTGTATGTGTGTGTGTATGTGTGTGTATGTGTGTGTGTATGTGTGTGTGTATGTATGTGTGTGTGTGTGTATGTGTGTGTGTGACGATTTTTCTCCGACGATAACTCCAACACTACAATTCTAAAAATTATAATTCTTTCGTAATCCTGTTCGCTACATTCATATGAAGAGCTAATTAGATTTTGGTTTTAATTGGTCGACCGGAAGTACCCTCATTTGAGGATTTTAACAGTTTTTCTTGTAAAACGCTGTTAAATATCATTTTTTCACAATTTAATGTTATTATAAATATTAAAGAATATTTTATTCTCTATACGATTTGATTACATTTCATACTTCATATTCAATTGATATAGAGCTAAAAAATTATAAAGAAATTAAATTTCATAAAGCAGCCAGCTATGCATTAACACTGGATACAGCTAATATAAATAAAAAAAATTCTGATAGACAGATGTCAATGTCAAATGCGATTGACATAGTATGTTTGTGTTATAATTTTACACTACAAATAGAATCAGTTCTAAGAAACTTTCTGAATGGAATTTGTACGAAATATATAAAACTGAGGGAAGGTAAAGTACTGGAAATACATAATCTTTCGCAAGAAACTGTCTGTATGGAATTTGTATAAAATACATATAACTGACAGAAGGTAATGTACCGCTGCTGTAATGTTTTTGTTGTGAACGATACTTTATTCCATTTATTGTTGGGAATTTAATCTCGCCATTTTTAAGAAAATGATTACGCGTGTTTTTTTCTGTGTCTGTGCGTTCTTTTTAGCTGCTGTATTGAATTTAGTCTCCCTACAAACTATCTCGATATAAAATTCGCGGCTCGTTTATTCTCAACATATCTGACTTTTTTGCCACGTTGTTCCGGAAGAAAACGTTAGCATTACGTGTACAGAATAATTCTAAATAGCGGGAAAACATCCTTAGAATATTCCTACAGAACGGCTTAAAGACATTTAAACAGCTTGTGGAAATTTAAATTAAGCTTAATGGCATTATGCTTTCTCATAAAAAAGTAAGAATTTAAGTTATTTTTTATTTCCATTGCGAAATGTAAAGGGTCTTGGTAAAAGCTAAGTCTGGACTAGAAGATGGCCCTTAAAATGCTGGTTGAAATATTATCACCCGTCATTTGACCCAGTTTTTTTTTTTAGTTTTAGATCTATATTTAAATTCACCAAAACAATTTTGTATAAATTTCTAATCATTTGTGTATTGTAGGAAGAATGTTGTTAAGAGAGTAGGAATGAGCCAGTTGAGATGGTTTGGTCATGTGGAGAGCATGAAGAGTGAACGGCTTGTAAAGAGTATATATCTTGGTGAAATTGAGGATGTTCGATTGCGTGGCCGTCCAGTGTGTAAGTGGATGGATGTGATTGATAAGGTACTAAAAGAGAGAAAGTTTCCGAGTGGGAAGAGAAGAAGAGCGTGTATGAATGCGATTATGAATGTGGCCGAGGCGAAAGAAGTGTGCTTAGACAGGAATGTGTGGCGAAGGATGAATGTTTCGTAACTATTATTGTGGTCCGGTTGCGGTATTTCGCTACTGAAAATCGGTCACTTTAATATGTTAAGAATGAGGAATATATGTTGTACCTATGATGTCAGGTTAGTAAGAATGTTGTTGAAAGAGAGACTGATTATTTTTTGGATGATGTTATTTTAATTCTTTCGGGTTTGTGCTAACCCACTAAGGGCCACTTTTACAATCATTAGATAAACCTCGTATAACGCTATACCAGGTATAAAATTGGAAATTGTATTTTACAAACCTCGGATAAACCTCAGATAGAATAAACACCAGTATTTCTTATCCCATGGAAATCGGTCGTATAAACCTTTGATAACTTTATCCCTGGGTTCTTATGGAAACGATGTTTTGTTATTCATTCGTTTGACAGATGTCAATCAAGTATTTCATCATCACTGTCAGAATCAAAAATAACATTTATATCATCTAACAACGTGAAAAATGCAAATTAGAAGGCAGAAATAATAACAATATTGAAGAAAAATAGTCTAGCAAAAAGATAATTTTATTGTGACAATCACTTTAGGCTGGTATTATACCAGCCTAAAGTGATTTATTGTAATTCCTGCTATAAATATCTGACAGATAAAAATGCATTGTAAAAGACAGTCTTGTTTATCGAAGGTATAATTGCTAGGATAAAGTTGTACCTCCGATAGCTATACCATAGTTTATCCATCAATTGTAAAAGTGGGCCTAAGTGGGAAATGCGTGATTTTGTGTATGTATGTATTTGTGTATTTCACGGGCGCCTTCCTTTTGCACGAACTAACAAATAATGAAGCTTCATTAATGGCTACCGTCTTAAGAATGTGTACTATTAATCTCATCATCTCATCAGATTTTACGAGGATGCCATGTTTTACATCGCAACACGTCCATGCTTGTTTACTCCGACTTCTTCACAAGTCAGGACACGAGATGAGCTAGGAAATCTGCCCATAAACAATGTTATCTGTCGGAGATGTGTCACAGCAAAACAAAACAAGTGTTCATTGCCCGAAAAGAAATGATAGTGAAGAAGAGAACAAACTGGGAATAATTTGTTTTGTCCACTGAAAAGTATTGAAACATAAGTTACCCCTCTGTGTATTATTTTGTATTTTAACGGATGTTTGGGAAAAGCAAATGGCAAAAAAATATCAAATTACAAGTCCTACACATGTATCCCCACTAATGACATTTTGACAGCCCTGGGAAAAAAGGGAAAATAGAAAATAAAGCCAAGCTTCGTTCAATTTGTTGCCGTGTATGGCTGCAGTGCCCAATAACGCACAGTGTAATTCGGTTACGGCGTGAAATTCAAGTTTAATTGAAACTTAATCAGCATTCATGAGGGACCGGAGTTCTGACCGCGAAAATGCACCTAACAATATCGGTTTGTTATAGTTGTGTTTGTGTTTATTCGGAAATAATTTTGTTCGCATCAAATTTTGTTTAAAATGCAAACATTTAGCCGATGTTCCCGGTAAATTTATCATTTATTTATGATAAATCCCGACTTCGAAGGAGGAGGGGTTTTACATAAAATTAAATCCCTATGTACGCACATAACCGTCAACACTCTGTATATGTATACCGTGTGTCTATTTTAAAGGTGTATGTAGGAGATTAACATGTGAAATCAGTTTTTTGCAATTTCCTGCTCGCCTAATTATTTTAAGTAAAAATGCGTCAAATAAAAGTTTTAGGGTATAAAATTCTACATCTAAAACAATACACAGAATTACCTTTACATGCTTTATAACGACAGAAATTAAATATAATGTCGAAAATTAAGTTAAAAATATCGACAGCCATGGAATTGAACAAAAAATAAATAAATGCTTGACGTTTTATCTGTCACAACAAAGTTATGTATGATGCTGTTATGCACTCTCAACTCATTTCCAATACATCTACCTTAGTACTACAGAAGGGGTCTACACTTATCATTCCTAACACTCTTTCTTAGAGTAACGCATGTACTGCTATATTCTGATTACGCGGCTCACGTGTATTTTTTGAAGACACATTAGCAGTCTTTTCAAATTTTGTCACGAATTTAACTCTTCATTCGTATAAATGTTCATTTTTTAATCATTTCAAACAATAGAGACAAATTGTCAAACGTCAAATAAGTTATCTTACGTTGTGACAGATAAAACGTCAAGTATTTATTTATTTTTTGTTCAATTCCATGGCTGTAATTCTGTTTATTACTTTAGATGCAGAATTTTATGCTCTAAAACTTTTATTTGACGCATTTTTGCTTAAAATTATTAGGCGAGCAGGATATTGCAAAAAACTGATTTCCCATGTTAATCTCCTATGTATACCTTTAAGACAGACACACGGTATATATATATATATATATATATATATATATATATATATATATATATATATATATATATATATCCTGTTTTCCCATTATACCTTGCGATGTTTTGAAGTAGCATCTTTTGCTATTAAATTAATTTCTTGTAGAAATCAATAGTAGAAGAATACTTCATTGTTTTAGAAAGATTACCAAGGCTTTTCTCATTTTGTTGGGAACAATACCGTCTGCTACAGTCTTTGTACTATGAAATATTTAATGATTTAAGTGGAATCAAGCAAAAATATCCATTTGAAACTAATTAATGTATATTTAAACTTAAAATCCTTCGCAAGACTATACGCAAAAGCAACAGTTACAAATTTTAAACTTATTACAAAATGTTGTTAACTGACAGAACTTTAATCATAAATCTCGTATTACTATATTTATATTCCAGTTTAATTTCCGCTGACAAAGAATTTGAAAAACTGGATTAAAATCGCATGGTAAAATTTGATGTGTTGGACACATTACTTCCTGTTCCATTTTCTCATCGCTTTCATATACTAATAGCAAGTGTTCACATCGGCTACCAATTAATACACAATCATCCTCTGACTTCCAATGAAAATCATGATATATGTGACGGCTTACGCCCAAATCTCTGTAATACGTTTAATATATGATAGGACAAACATGTCTTATTAATAATCCAGATTGAAAATAGAGCCATATTTCTCCAGAATTTATCTCTCCAACATTTACGTTGTCATAAGTAGCTGTTCATCATCTGACATTCTGCCTACATTGCGCTTTCAATTATCTTGAACAAGTGAGTGTTAAACAACGCCAACTTGGGTCTTTAGGGATACGTTCCTCACATGATAATAGCAACAAGAACGTTGGTGTTACTGTTGTTAGGAGACGAGCATTGTTATAGTTACAATTTCATTGTTGTACATGGGAAAAATTTACTCCAAGTCCCTGGGTAGAGAATGTGGTATTCCCTATTGGTTCATTACATTTTCCTGAAGTATTAAAACCCTATATGTAAAGAGTTAAATAAATTCAAATAATAATTACTGCGTACAATTAAATTTTCCTTTTCTGATTCTTTTATTTCTCGGAAAGTTGATGAAGTGAAGTAAGAAGTATACAGTTTTATTATTCACAGTCGACAAGTTTCTGAAACCTTTCATTATTGTGATCTCCTTATCTTCAACGCGAAAATTAATATTTTGCAATTTAAATTATAAATTCTGTATGCATTTTATGAGGCTAAACGCAAGGCGTGTTAAATTGAGAATCTCGCTGTGAAATAAAACCAACAAACATATCTTTTGAAGATATTACGTTGTAGAAAAACGAATCACTGTCATAAACCATTGTAAAAATCATTATTTTTCTAACAATTTTCGTGTCATTTTTCTTCGCTGGAACAATAGTGTAGGAAAGAATGCAATTTGAAGATTTATTGGATTCTTAATGACACTTTGACGTGAGAAATTCCAAGTTTTCCTGCAACCCTTTCATACAAGCACCAAGTTAGGGAATGCACATTCATTTCGGATATTTGTAGGGGGTGCTATTCTCTATGTACTTTCATTAAGAACGAGGCATTTCTTACCGGTAAAGACTGATTTATTTGAATGCAGAACTTCGCATTTATTATTCGAATCTAATAGATCTTTTCTCGGCATTTATAACATATATAACATAAGTTTCCGGAAATAATTTGATTGGACGATATTGTGCGTTAACGATTTTTTTTTATACGACTAAGTTTAGTTTTGAGTTGCCCTATGAGTCTTTGGTGAGTTATAAAATTTATTTTGCATATTTTTCAACAGAGTCTGATCTAGTTATTTTAACACCTGAAGCAAAAGGAAATTTTAAACCCCCCCCCTCCCCTGCTAATAAACATTAAATAAACAATCCTTCCATGCGAATCATAAGAAATATATATTCTTACATTACTTAATTGTTGTTTAGGGGCGCTTAACCCAAAACCGGGTAGTGGGAAAAAATTTTCATTTGCAGATTCAAAATCCTCAGGCATTTCTACATATATGCACCAAGTTTCAATATATTCTAAAGCTTGATACAGATTTTGTAAAAGATTATTTGAAAAATGAGCTCGTATCAAATATTTATTAATTTTATAAGGGGTATATTTGTCTTTTCGGGTTTATAAACCCCAAATTACGGGTTGGACACTTTTGTACCATACATATTTTGATTCTACGGACTTTTTTACATATGTTCACCAGGATTCAGTCAAAGTGATGAGGGATCCATTTTTGCTATGAAACAATAAAGATAAACATATTTTTAAGGGTTCACATTCCCTTTTTGGGGTTGTATCTCCGTACCCTGTTGAAATTCATAAAATCTGTGACCGTCGTTTAACTCGCCACCCTTTAATTAGTATGTGCACCAATCATGGGTGAAGCTAGGATATTATCAATGAATTTTAAAATAACAATATTTGATAAATTTATGTTGGACAGATTCAATCTTAGTTATATATTTATGATATATTGGATTCCAGATATATCTCATTTTATTTTATAATTTGTCTATAGTCGATTAATAATAGTTAATCTGCCAAGCTGTAGGGCAAGAGTAGTACATTGTTTTTCATCTTAATTTAAATAGTTTCTGTTCTGGTCTGTTATTTTTCATCTTTATGTACATTAATTTAAATAGTTTCTGTTTGAAATTTTAACTGGATATTAAGGAGGCTATATACTATTATATCCAGTAAAAAAATTGGGGTGACAAGCCGTAGGGCAAGAGTATTACATTATTTTTCATCTTTATACACATTAATTTTAATAGTTTCTGTTCTTTTCTGATATTTTTCATCTGTATGTACATTAATTTAAATAGTTTCTGTTTCAAATTTTAACTGAATATTAAGGAAGCCATATACTTTTATATACAGGAGTGACAAGTCGTAGGGCAAGAGTAGTACCTTATTTTGTGAAACTTAGCCAAGTATTAATTATTTTACCTTCAAAAAAACTTGGAGTGTATACATTTCTTAAACCTAGTTCAGGGATAAGAACACCCTTGTAAACCAAGTTCATTAAACACTATTTTAATTATGGAATAAACTGCATTCTTCTTATAATTTATAGTCACTTTCCGTAACAAATTAGTTGGAACAAAAACTTAAAGTGTCAGTTTTTATCTTGAAGTACACGAACAGTTTGTAAGGGCCTTCATTACTTTTTGTATTATAACCAGAATTTATTATTTATAAAAACTTTAATGAACAAACAGTTAGTGGCAGACATAATTAATTAAAGCCCAGCAAACTTAAAAAATTTACACTGAGAAGTAGTGGGACCTTAAGATTATTTCTTTAGACAAAGATCTAATTATTTCCTAATTACGTAAAAGGTTTTCTTGCCTACAAAAAGACTAACAAACGATGCATTCAATCCGTTAATTGTCAATATTTATTACCGTTCTGTCAATTCCGTTTAACGTGATTCACTTGGATCGAAGAAGTGATTTACTTTAAGAATCAGCTTGGGCAACGCAGATTGCCCAATCTTTCTAGAGAAACCCGCGGAAAAAGTTACCACAGAATGGGTGATTATCCCGTAATCCAATGGGAATTATACCCAGGAACTATGTCGTTTATACCACACTTGAGACCAGCAGTCGAATAGGATGGATAAGACTGTAAAACATATAAGAAAGCAATTTTGAAGATGATGTTTTGATGTTATAATTGCACACAATCTTTATTTTCTTGTAATTTACGGGTTAAATACAAAGTGTTATGTAAGTAACGTACCATACGTTACCACTTTATAAACAAGGTTGCAATGTATCGTAATCTGCAATAACAACTATTTATTTAAATAAAAAATCTGATGTGCTGACGCACGTAACCTCTCGCCAGATATTTTACCTGCTTGTACGCATAAAATGAAAAATATTTTTAAATACAAATACATATATTCATGTCTCACTACAAAATAATTTTCACATATATTTTCAAAATCTATGGGGTATTTTAATATAAATTATGTACAATACATACATTTTCTTTATATTCAATATCCTGAAATTTTCTTTTTCTACTTTCCTTTTCTTTTTCTTTATATTCGTCATTTTTTCGCAAATTCCTCTTATGTTCTTTTTTATTCATATTCTCTTACGTTGTTGACTTTTTTTATTTTCATAATCTTCATAATAATGTACAAATATTTTCGACAGCGGCATACAAATATTTTTGACAGTGATATTTATGTGTCAATTACAAACATTTAAATTTCTTGCCTTGAAGTAGTTTGATTTGAGAATTTTTACATCAAATTATTTTATATGCATTTCTTTATCTCTAAATCTATAGAAGATATAATAATGAATTTATATTTATCGAATAAAGAATTTGACTTTCTTTAATATAAGTATTTACATAAATTGAAGAGTGATGCTATAGAAGCGTGTAATTAATGTATTACTACTAAGATAAATTGTACAATTTACATAAATTTTCGATAAATAATATTTAGATAATTTTTTTCTTGTAACTCCTACTTCCAGTTGTCCAATTGTTACCAAAACTTAATCAACTTTTTCCATTCTTGTTAGATTGAGAAATCCGTAGTTAAAAATGTCTAGGTCTCATAGTATTTGAGAAATCGTGAATCCAACACACACACACACACACACACACACACACACACACACACACACACACACACACACACACACACACGCACGCACACACACACACACACACACACACACACACACACACGCACGCACGCACGCACACACACACACACACACACACACACACACACACATATATATATATATATATATATATATATATATATATATATATATATATATATATATATATATATATATATATATATATAGGGAAAACTTGATTTTTAGGTTTTTTAATTTATTAAGCTGGGTTCGTACACAATCCTACTGCCTGCGCCAATATTATAAATTTCAAGTACTGAACAAGTTCATCGATATTAATGCTAACAAAAACCATTGTGTTGCAAATTTGTTTTAGTTTATCTGCTTTAAAATGAAAAGGATTAATTAAAATACTATTATTTATTTATGTATTATAAATAACATCGAAGCTCTTTAATGTAAATATGCATTATATTGGTAATTACTTTTATAGTGATTTGAAATTATGTACTCATACATCCATAAAATTTATGTAGGGAATAAAAATTAAAAAGCAACCTATGAATGTGACAATTTGTTTTTTTATAATTAATGAATGTAAATTACAAATATCTGTTTGTACATATACTCAATATATTTAGTTTGAAATTAAATAGATAATGAAACATTCATATTACACACTTCATTAATAAATGACAAACAATATTTATACATTTTCACAAGTTAACAACCATATGCACCATATTGGTGTGCACTCTGTTTTCTGCAGAGACCTCGTGACCATTTAGGCACAGTGAATATTAACGTTTCAAATCATGTGGGTCGAACAGGGGCGCAGCTACAATGTGTTTAAATACGGCGTTTAGCGTTTTTAACTTCAAATTTGCAAATGTGACAATGTGATTATAAAGTAAACTACAAAAGTTGTGAATGATGCATTAGAATTTTTGATTTTTTTTTAAAAACTTTTTTGGCAGTGACCCAAATGGTAGACATAGTATGTGGTAAAAAACACATATTTTTAAATCGGACCGCGTCTACCAATTTGGTGCACATTTTTTTTTTGTTAAAAACTTCCTATCAACATATTATCAAAAGAAAAAATATTATTAAACTCCCTTTTAATAAATTCAACGAAAAACTACTCTGGTCCAGGAGTAGTTTTAACATTTAGCGCTGGTCGTTAACGTGTTAAACAAATTTCGTATCAAACGATGCTCGCTTCTTCTGCAAAGATTAAATACGTTTACCTCTTTGACGTTGAAAATGTGACAAAACTATCATCAATTATTATACATTAAAGTGATCTCTATTAAGAAATAATTGAATCTATTAGTTTCTCGTCAAAATCACACATGGTTTTCATTTGATGACGAGCGTACATATCGAATTACGGAACACTCGTAGTTTACCAACCCGACAGTGTAATTTACTTACGACGTCATACCGTCATACGGAATCTGATTAGTAGTGAAATGAACTATTTTTAAACGACGTTTGATGGAATTAATATCGCTTCTTTTGTGGAACACAATTACTCGGTTTGCCAAGCACTTTCCTCTGGGGAAAACGATAGAGAAGATTAGGTTTTAATAAGAATTTCACGAAGTAAAGATTGGTTTGATATTTTAACAACGTTTTTTATAAATAGGCAAATGTCCAGTTCCTATGTTTTCTCGCAAAACCTAGAGAGTTACTTCGGTAATATTCCAGTGGTAAACATGATCTTCTGATAAATTATTTCGTCTATAAATTGGTAAACTTCAAAAAACCCTTCAACATGATTAAATCCCAATTTCAATGAGTTCAGTTTAGATTATCAAAAAAGAAATTATAAACTTACGCAAATGGTAAGAAATTTCTACAAATACAAAGGTCGAGCGTCCTGGGGCCCGATTCTTGAAATCATGCGAAAATTTTCGCACGCGACAAAATTCGTGAGGTTAGTTTCGTGCACGAACAGTACTATACATTTGAGCGGTATTCTTGAATACCAAACGAAACTCGGCCGAAGCCTACGCATACGATTCTCGAAAGCAAGCGAACGTAGTTTGTAGCAGCCAATATAAACGAAACATTTGTACCACGTGAATGCTTCATCATATAATTGTTTTTTAACTGTCACTGTCAACCTGTCAACCAAAGCTGTCAGCCGTAGCTATCAACGACGCTCTCATAAGCCATAAGTGTTGTAATTTTAATATTTAAAATTTATTATTATATATATATATATATATATATATATATATATATATATATATATATATATATATATATATATATATATATATATATATACATTATATATTTGATATAGTAGGTATTATTTTTCTTAGTTTACAGTATGTACGTACATAATATGGCAATATTAATATGCAAGTGTTATGTAATAATAATACTCTAATTTTGCTAACCATTTCAGATTTGGAATGCAAAGCTCGTTAAGTGGCGCCTAAAATTCCTTTCTAACAATCCATTGCATCGTTCTATGAATGCACGAGCACACATTTGTAGAATATTATAACGATACTCAAGTGTATAGAGATTCTAGATTTATAATTGGTGTCATTATAAAATCATAAAACGTACACGAAATTATATAAACTCATAATTTGATTTATATCATCTAAGTAACAGTGACAGACACAGTTTCGTGTGCGAATGATACTTTAAAGTTACTCATACCATGCGATGTAATTGCGCACGGAATATTCACCTACGACCACACGATTTCGTTTCAAGAATACCAAAATGCAGTTTGCATGCGCATCTCTCCCATTTACGTATGCGAAAAATTTCAAGAATCGGGCCCCTGGGTGCTTGCGCGAATCTGGGGAGCCGGGTTCGATCCCTTTGCGACATTCAGTGCCTTATTGTGCTTCGAGCGAGAAACACAAAATAAAAAAAAAATAATTAAAAGATGTTTACTAAATTACCCAGCGTGGGCGATGAAAGAATTGTTAAACAGGCGCATCCTGTGTCTATCTCCCTAATTATTTAAGCCTGAGGGCCTCGTTTGACACTCTATTTAATTTCACTGAAACTGTGTTGTGAAATATGCAACAACTCCATTTAATGAGACTGTAGTCTTAATAAATAATTCCCGGCACCAGATTTCTAATTACCACATTGCGTTGTGGCCCCGTTCGCCATTTTGAAGTTCGTTTGTTCGGTTATAGTTTAATTGTTATTCCGATTGGTGTAAATGTTTAATGTGAAAATTAAAGCCCTTGCTTGTTCTATCTTAATAAACACAGCAGTGTACTTTACGATCGTGAGCTTCTTAACTGTTTGAGAAGATTATATTCTGTACAATTCTACATGGATTACAAGTACGAACGGTTGAGATGTGATGCATGAGTCAAATAAGACAATATTTACATATTATGTTATATTGTTAAACCTTATAAATATATTCCTCTATCATATACGCTAATATGGAATAATAAATATTATACCAAGCTGTCCAGCATATTTCCTTTTCCGTTGGCAACTACATTGTCGTTAGAGGTAAAGCCAGAAATGAAATTAGGCTGGCATCGGTAGAAATGAATTGAAATAAAATCACTGCAATTGGATTGTTGCAAAGTCCCACAGGATTACGTTGCGGCTAATGCAAGTACTTCAGGGGTGTAGCGACGAAGGGGGGGATGGTTACAGGACACGAATCTCTCGGGACATGGAGCTTCTTTCAGGAACACATTACGGGCGGTATCAACTGGGAGTTTTATTTCAGACTAGAGGATATTGGTAAGTATATTCCAAGGAAAAGTGCACTAATAACATGGAATCAATTTCAAGTTTTTAAATTGTATATCAGTATTTCTAGGTCTGTTTGATGCAAAGGGTGGTTACAGTGTTACCTTTTTAACACTGAAGCGTTTTATGAAAACGTGCAATTTCAGAGTTATTCACACTTATCTGAACCGACTTGCGAGGTAGTACAGATAGTGCAGATAGGAATGAGGCTACTAAATGTCAGATTTAAAGCTCTTTTGGTTAACCTGAAATTTGTTGTTATTTTTCTTATTAATTATTTCCAGATTACAATTTCTGCCAGCTACTAAACAACTTAGTAGTTCGTTCATTCGCCTGTTGAACGTATCGTATTTTTTGACAAACTTATCGAACATACATAAATAAATAATATACGAGTAAATAAATATATCATCACGGCATATTACCCATTGCTGGGTGTGCCATTCTGCTTTGTACGCAAATTTCGGTAATGATGACATATTCATACCGTGCGGGCGTTTACCAGGCGTCACCTCACGGGCACTTATTGCTGGCGTGGAGAGTCCACCACAGGGGTCAATTTTGTGCCATTTAAAATTCGAAACATACCTTCTGTTGGAATTACAAGCACAACAATAACTTAATTTATTTGAGAATTACCGAACTTGGGGCTATGGAAAACTAGCTTAAGAGTGTTCGTTGGGATAACCCAAAGGGAGATGGAAACATCGTCCAGAGATCTGATTGTACAAAGGTTTGAGTTCCCTGGAATTCTTTAACAGGGTGTTAGGGTTTGGAAGGTATACATCAGCAGCTGTCTAAGATATTATACAACCCGACAGCGGAACCGTTTATAATGTCGGACTCCCGTAATAGTGTTCTTGGGGTAACGCAAAGTGACCAGGAGATCTGAATGCATAAGCGTCCGAGTTCCCTGGAATCCTCTAGCAAGGAGATTGCGTTTAAAACACGAAGAGCACAACTGTTGTAGTTTTCTGAATCGTTCCCTCAGACTTGAAAATCCATCCTCGTACCCATATCCGCATCTCCAAAACGAGTAGAGCACGCAGCAGTGGAACCGCTCAATCTCTCGGACCCTTGTAAGAACGTTTTCGAGGCAAGTCAAAATACAAAGACTTTACAAGCGTTCGAGTTTACTGGAATCTTCTAAAAGGTATATAAGGTTTGGAACGCGAAGAGCACAGCAGTTGTGGCTGTAGTCAGATCATTCCCTCGGACCTTGAAAATTCAGGTCATATGATATCGCGCCGATTTTTACTCATATCCAATTGATAACTTCTACGTAAAGACTGGCTTTGAGGATCGGGGTGTGTTGGGCTTAGTTGTGAATTGAGTTTCGTTTAACGTTCTGAGCATGGACGACGAGGCAAATTCTGTATTTCAGTATATTTTGCTGCAAGGGCGAGTACGATGCAAATATCAGCCGAGGTTATTACATCCACCAAGTACAAAGACTTTATTTAGAAGATTCGACCGCGATTATAATGCATCTCATAGATTAATATAATGACATAATTAATTACAGTTCTATATCAAAATACATGGATGACTTCCGACCCATATAATCGATAAACTAATATTATAATGTGATTAAATTCCTAGCTAAATGTTAAGATGATCAATTATTATTATTAATGATGCATCGTTATACGTGGGTATACTCTGCAATTTGATGTTGGTCAACGATACCCTAACTTGTTCGAAACGAATTCGTTTAAAACATTCAAAATCTATTAATTCAGTTATTTAGGTTAGGTAATTCGATTTCTAGGGTTGCAGACAGGATAATCTTTAATATTCAATTAATTGTGAATATCCGATTAGAAATGAGACGGTTAACCAACCTATTGAAATATCCGATTTAGCTGGTTGAAATAATAATTAACTCACAGCAAATGAGATATTAAATAATATCTGTAGCTACGTACGTAAGAATTTAGCCAAATACTTCTTCGTCTTTTCTAGACGGCATGGCAATCAAGTCACGTACCTTCCATCTATATCAAATAATATTCTTTCTGTTTCGCATTCAAATTCCTGTTCGTAGTTTCGGTATGAATAAAATATAAAAGGCTTATGAAAACATACACGTCATTAAAAAAAAACTCTGGGTATAAATTTACAAAAGTCCGATGGAAGCAATCACGGACGAAATAAACATTTCACATAGTGGTGGTCATACTAAAATACATTCACGTGGAATAAATTGCAAATGAATATAAAAAGGGCAAAAATAATGATAATAGTCAGTCATGGGCAGGAAAATTTAACTGGGGCATGGAAAATTTATTGGGGGATTTATGAATTTTTAATAACTTTTATCTATGACATCATTCAGGATATTTATTTGCTAACCTTGGCGCTATGCCATTCGGAAGCAAATGGATTGTTACCCTTTATATATACAATACATACGGGAAGAGTATCGTTATTTGTAAAACTATGGAGTACATTAGAAGACCAAAATTATGAACACCATGCATTTAATGCCCATATAGTAAAATTTGTACCATCATGTCGGCTCTATTGGCCCAATCGTTAATATATATATATATATATATATATATATATATATATATATATATATATATATATATATATATATATATATATATATATATATATTATCTTTCACGAGCGTCACGGTTTTATAGAAGATGAAGTTCACAAATTTAGTGCTATCTATTATGTAGTGGGCAAAAGTGTAGTAACTTTATATTTATTTCAATACACAATAGAGTTATGAGTTTTTCTAAGTTTATAATGAAATACAACCGGTGCACACATTTTTATTTCTGGGGTGAAGTTATATTTCAATTAAAATTCCTGTTGAAATTTTATTTGGTTTTTAATTAAATTATATTAAATGGCGTGCATTAATTAAATTTCTAATTATGGCTGTATTTCAACCCTTAGAAATGCAATTTGTTTGGACTTTGTTTTACAAATAGAAAAGTTGAATAAAATGCAGTATTTCTTTTAACAAAAATGTTTGAAAAGGTTACGAATATCAAATACATATTTATCATTATTAATTTCAATTTAAAATTCTTTATTTAAATCTTTTGAGATTGCTGCCCTTAATTACAATTTAAATGCTAATTAGTTGTTATTAATATTTGAAGCTGTACAATGTATCTCACTAATTTTATTTAATGTTTTCCGACCATGTTTCCGCTAATTATATATTAATTTTTATTTATATTTGTACCAAATATAATTACGGCTTTGAAATATATGTGTACATGTTTTGTGATACATTTTACAAAATCATTAATTTTAATGTTATACAAACAGTCCATTAAATTTTAATTAATAAGAACATTATTATTTCAGCATCAGTTGGAATTTTGGGAGTACATTTTTTTTAACTAGAACCAGACAAAATAGAAACTGTACAGAAAACACTTGCCCTTGCTTCCACTCACATTAGTACATGGAGTTGATTCAAAAGTGTCCTACGGGTTGGCCGTGCTATAATTGTTCCTTGGGGTTACTATATTGAGTATTTAATGAGATATTCATTAGACATTAAACTATACAACTTACAAAAAATTATTAATTAATTTAATGTGACAGATTCAAATTTAAGGTTGATTTAAAAGTGTCGTACGGGTTAGCCGGATACGGCAACGTGCTAGGATAGTTTCTTGGGGTTGCTATATTGAGTATTTAATGAGATATTTATTAGACAATAAACTATACAACTTACAAAAAAATTATTAATTAATTTAATGTGACAGGCTCAAATTTAGGGTTGATTTAAAAGTGTCCTACGGGTTGGCTGGATACGGCAACGTGCTAGGATAGTTTCTTGGGGTTGCTATATTGAGTATTTAATGAGATATTCATTAGACAATAAACAATACAACTTACAAAAAATGATTAATTAATTTAATTTGACAGGCTCAAATTTAAGGTTGATTTAAAAGTGTCGTACGGGTATATATTTTTAAATAAGAATAAATATCTTTGCAAAAACTACTACGAAATATTTTATATTTATTAATTTTGTTCTCCAAGCGTTACGCTAGACTCGTAACTAGGAGATTTACAGATTCGAGTTCAGAAGTGCTTTTTTTGTAAATTTGTAACTCGATCAGTTTCGAGTCAATCGGT
This sequence comes from Harpalus rubripes, assembly GCA_963082715.1. Classification (NCBI taxonomy): domain Eukaryota; kingdom Metazoa; phylum Arthropoda; class Insecta; order Coleoptera; family Carabidae; genus Harpalus; species Harpalus rubripes. Next base: position 39,913,299 of record OY720464.1, read on the forward strand.
AGCTACGACTATATATAGTTATGAGTTTACGATCGTTGTGTACAGAATTGCAGTATAAGTAATATCTACAATATTTGTTATTCACTTTCATTATCTGCTAAATTATATTTTATTTTTATGCTTTTAATACATGCCTGCATACTTGATTGTCGTAATGATAGGCACCTTTTTTGCAATTTTTGTTATTCATTATATGTCTTTCTCTCGCACAAGCAACAAATATCAAATATCTCGCAAAATATGTATTAAGAAATTGTTGTTTTTTTTTCATCTTAATCGCTATATATTGAGTAATACATTAAGTATAAAGTGTATTTTATTATTGTTTGTTATGGTGCAGTACCCCATTATTCTTACTATAGGTCCTTAGTCCACGGGTGAAGTCGCCAGCTAGTAGCTAGTAAAATTGAATGGTCCAACTTTACTCATCACTGTCTTAGCAAGAATACTTGATAAGTATTTTTCTAGCCACTAGAGTTACATGTAGCTAGTTCATTTGCTGCCAGTAAACTAGCTGACATCAGCAAATATACTATCTTCGTGTAATCGAGACAGGGTTAAAAAATCATCAAATAATTTCATACATCTCAGTTTTAAATACAAATAAAAAGTGCATGACGTTAAAAATATTCTTGCATTCATGTATCTCATACATTAAAAAGTAAAATTTGAATTTCAAGTTTCCCTCTGCAAATAAAGAACTTCGCGTGCAAGATCCGTGTTCTAATATGATTCATGATGTTTACACAATTGAGAAAATAAAACTAAAAACATCCAACTACACGAGATCTATATTCGTCTGCTTGTATCTGCATTTAAATAAGCCCCGTACATACGAACATCTTACGTCTAACAAGTCACATTGAAAATTCCGCTTGAAGTTGTAATGTTATCAATGTGCCCGAGAAATTTCCACCTACAGACATGTAACTATGTTATCGCGAAGATAGAAGACTGGGAACGCGAGCTGTAAACAAAACTTCCACTGAGCAGTTCTTACGAAGTTGAAGTTATCCTCTTCACCTAAGGCGGAAGACGTGTTTTCAACTCGCCCATTGAGGTGTCGAAAGTATTGACACCAGGATAATTAATTAGAAATGGTGCATTGTCCACTATAGAAACATGGAAACATCTCTAATCGTCTCATCTGGAAAGTGTGTGACAAGATTTTGACAAAAATTTTACGCTCCAAAAGAATTACCAAAAAATAATCACTCTCTCTTTCAACAACATTCTTACTAACCTGACATCATAGGTACAACAGATATTCCTCACTCTTAACATATTAAAGTGACTGATTTTCGATAGCGGAATACCGCAACCGGACCACAACAATAGTTACGAAACAATCATCCTTTGCCACACATTCCTGTCTAAGCACACTTCTTTCGCCTCAGCCACATTCATAATCGCATTCATACAAGCTCTTCTTCTCTTCCCACTCGGAAACTTTCTCTCTTTTAGTACCTTATAATCACATCCATCCATTCACACACTGGACGGCCACGCAATCGAACACCCTCAATTTCACCAAGATATATACGTTTTACAAGCCGTTCACTTTTCATTCTCTCCACATGACTAAACCATCTCAACTGGATCATTCCTCTTAACAACATTCTTCCTAATCATAAATTCTTCATACACCAAATTATTCCTCACGCGATCCCGTCTTACATATCCACATACTCCACGTAAATACCTCATTTCCACGGCAGTCACACTCTTTTTATGCTTTCCCGTCCATGCCCAACATTCGCTTCCATACATCAAAGCAGGCACTAGCACTCCATTAAACACACTTAAACGAGCTTCTCTAGATACGTTTACGTTTCGAGCAAACGTGCCCATTACCTATCAATTCGACCATCCCTTGACATCATGCTACCCAAATATACAAACTCATTCACTTGCTCCAGTTTCACTCCATCCACCAACACATTGCATACGGTCACCAATTTACTCCTTTCAAATACTAACACCTTGGATTTATCAACATTCAACTCCAGATTCATACTTCTTCCAACTACATGTATTCTCTCTATCATTCTTCTGAGTTGCTCTTCATTTTCACCTAAAACAACTACATCATCCGCATACGCTAACGCAGGCACAATACTTTCACCAATTTGTACACAATCCATTTCACTCAATGCTTTCCGCAACAACACATCCATATACAAGTTAAACAACCATGGAGACATACCACAGCCCTGTTTCACACCAACATTTATACGAAACCAATCACTCAACCTACCGTGTATAAAGGAACTTATACAAATTTGAAATATGCAATGTGGACATTTCTTAGCAAAATATCAAAACGAACAATTGTTACAGACAAGAATATTTATGACGATTCGGGAAGTAGATTTAACAAATTCCATAGACAAATAAGGCATAAGGCAAGGTATTAGAAAACTGCGTCGCATTGGAGATAATGGTTCCCTAATAATGTTGTAAAATTAGATTTCTTATCTTTCTAGTCTATAAGAACAACCCCTTATGTCATCGTTTCACTAAAAAGTCCTGTGTACACCACCACGCGTAGAAATCGATACATTAAACCACTGGAGTTATTACTTAATTGTTATCTAACACGCACTTTCCCTAATGAAAGGGGTGCTGGCAAACAGGAAATGTTTTATTGCTTAGCTACTCAATCTCACTACAAGTAGATTGCTGATATGTGTTTATCAGCTTGTCAACAAATGGGAATTTGCTTTTTGCTAAGGGTTAACATGAGGCTTCCGTATTTTGAAACGGGTAATAAATATTAACGAACAAACGTCGAAAACAATTAAATGACTTATTTTTCTACAATTTTTTTATATACAACTGAGCATATTTCTCGGTCTTACCATCTTTACGATACAATGAAGTATTTGCATCATGGTAAATTTGGCCATAAATACGAAAACAATATAATAATAATAATTATTTCCTCTGAATTTTTACACAAAATTATGGAAGTCGTCATATAAACATAATACGATTAAAATTACAAATTTTTGCAGTGGTTTACATAGTCATTTGTAGAGGAAAATCAGTTTTCGATTAAAAAAAATCTGATGTGGCCAGCACATTACCTTCCGTCAGTTCTATGTATTTTGTATAAATGTCATACGGAAAGTTCCTTGCAAAAGATTATATTTCTTGTACATTACCTTACGGTAGTTGTATGTATTTTATACAAATTCCATACAGAAAGTTTCTAGTTATAGCAAAGCTGACTAATATATATGATATTTAATTTCTTTATAATTTTTTAACTCTATGTCCATTTAATATGAAGTATTAAATGCATTCAAATCGTATAGAGATTAAATAATTATTTAATATTTATAATAACATTAAATGTGAAAAAATGATATTTAACATCGCTTTTTCAAGAAAAACTGTTAAAATCTTCAAATGAGGGTACTTCCGGTTGACCAATTATAACTAAAATCTAATCAGCTCTTCACATGGATGTAACGAAGAGGAATACGAAAGAATTATAATTTTTGGAATTGTAGTATTAGAGTTATCGCATTAGAAAATTTTGTCACACACAGACACACACACACACACACAACACACACACACACATACACACACACAGACACACACACACACACACACACACACACACATACACACACACAGACACACACAGACACACGCACACACACACACACACACACATTCATACACACACATACACATACAGACATCATCGTAAAAATAGTAAAATCGTGCTTATTCATCAAAAGTCACCACCGAATTTTTTGACCAAAGACAATACCTTCCTTACCTAAAGGTGACGGAAGATAAAAATTAATTTATCTTTAAAACTTTTTATTGCTACCGATAACTTTATTTCAGAAGGTAAGCAATTGTAATATTGTACCCCTTTACATTCAGGAGAGTTTCTGGCAATCATTAATCGTTTATTTGACACTATGAAATGATTTTTGTTTCGAGTATTTCTATTATGTACATCCCAATGAGTCTTAAATTGTCCCTTCTTATTAAACACATAGACACAGATGTGGTAAATATATAGACACGGCAAAGTTAAAATATTATATTTTATAAAAAGTTCTTTGCAAGATGTTCGCAAGGGGGCTTTAGCAATACATCTGATTATCCTCTTCTAAGCAACAAATACGTCTTTGCTGTCCTTCATTTAAAATATAAATTAAATGTCTCACATGGAAACATGCTCTGTTCAGCACAGAGATAACGTGAGAGCAATAGGGCTTCCATATAAAATTTTCATCCATATGTAACCCTAGATATTTTGTTCGGGGTACTCTTTTGACAGAATTATCATTTACAATTATTGATAAATCAGTCTTACACGAGCTTTGATAAGTGTGGAATCTCAGATAGTGCGTTTTAGTTGGGTCCAGGTACATACAGTTACTAGAAAACCATGAAGATAACTGATTCATGGGTTCGTTGCAAATATCAACAAGATCCCTATCACATTTACTGGATATAGTTACTGATGCATCGTCTGCATAAAGAGTTATATAACAATCATTATGTACAAAGTCATTAAAATCATTTAAGTATAATATAAAGAGAATGGGGGCCAAAACTGGACCTTGTTCGACTCCCGTGTTTGAATAAAGATATTCAGAATGACAGGCTGAACCATTTTCAGTTTTGATGGAGACAAATTGTTTTCTATTACTAAGAAAACTATAAAGCCAATCCAAAGGCACACCCCTTATATTTTTTCAAGAGTATTAAGTAACCTATTATGACTTACACAGTCAACAGCTTTGCTAAGTCACAAAAAATGCCAATCGGTTGTTTACTCTTTTCGTCCGGGCATTAGACGATTAGACCTTTGGTATATTGAGAAAAATTGGGTAACTGATCCGTATTTTTGCCTTTAGAGCAGTGGTGGGTGCATTTGCCATTTTGGGGGCTTAATGTTTGAATTAATATTTAGGTTTCAGAATTTGTTTGTCGAAAATATAATTCGGCCGAACTATAATGAGTTTATTTTGGCACAGAATCTCTGCTCTTAGAAATAGGCCAATAAACAGTTTTTCTTGTAAAAGTTGTTGGACTTTCTGCTCTAGACGTATTGGCCTTCCCTGTTTTATTCAATAGAAATAATGTCACTCTTTTCCCTATCAATTTTCTTCTTCTTGCAGAACGTAACGCCTCGCACCACTTTGACGCTGACTCAAGCGAGGATATCCTCTATCAAAAGGATGCCTCGTTCAGTGCGGAGTTAGCATATTCCAATTCATCCAACTTGGATGAAGTCACGTCCCTCCAGCCCAATTTGGAGCAGAAACTACCTTGGACAGGGGGGAACGCGCAAAGAGCAACGCAGCCTTTAACTGCTACTCCCCAGCCGCAGTGCGGGAGGGACTGTGGACCTGCTGGAGCTTGTGCAGTTGACGAAGGGGGGGAGTATTGCGAGTGCTTGCTTGGAAGAGGCGGAGACTACTGCGAAAAAGGTAGGCAACCTATTCATATTTTATTAAATTGTGAATGAATTGCGCAGTAAACGTTCGGTAATTAAATTCTGTGCAGTCTGGGTCGCACAGAACGCGTTCGGTAATAACTGTGCTGTGTAGATTGAATATGCACAGTTTTACACTGATTTTTAACTGCTAAATCTATCTGTTACGAAAGTATTGTAACGTTTAATATTAGACTATTATTCTTAATTAAAATTAAGTGTTTATTAAACTATAATGAAAGTTACTATTACTAATATTAAACAATTATTAAAAACTAATTAAGACAAGACTATAATTAACTAGATAACACTAACACTAATACTATTTATTTAACCAATTAACACTACTATTTATTTTTACGATGTTACTAATTATTTATTTCACTACGCGATCCAATCTTAGACTGCCGGTCTGTTGCAGACTCTTGTAGATTGTTTACGCGAAATTTATGTCACTATATTTATATCATGTTCAACTGTCCGCCTACCTACGTCCACAGCGTCTATATACTCAACTGACTCAACAGCGTCTATATATTCAACTGCTCGGATAGATAGAACTCACATCTTTCACCCCACCGTCTGTCTATTTATATAACTAACTTTCTCCTTCTACAACCTCAGTATCACCAACTATCTGTATGCCACAATTCTTCAACACCAACGCCGAGTATCCACTCCAACTCGCTGTTACTGTCCTTGTATACCTAGCTTCACAATACTCGTCAACAATACCGAGTATTCACTTTCACAGCTATCCCAATATACCAGTAACTTCCCGAATACCTACTCGACACCAACTGCATACGCTCACTACCATACTGATGTGCTTCTCACTAACACTTTACTCTCTAACACTCCATGTGTCTCTATGACTCTGTATGTAACTGTGTCTCTCGAGCATAGCTACGTCCCTTATATACAGCTGCCATTATTTTCTAGAAAAGCTCTAGAATATTCGAACACATAAAAATGAACACAAAAGGTTCAGGCGACCGGAAGTAATTAAACACGTCGCGACCAGTCTGTTTACATCGGCCGGCGCGATTGCGTCACCGCTATTAATAGACACCCGCTTACAGTGGCGGCGACGGCGGGCGTTTTACGTTACAGTATCAAACGCACAGTTCCAATCTGCACATAATATATAGTGATCCCGTGACGCTACCATACACAGCGCAGCACTTTTCAAATTGGGATAGTATATACTTAGCAACCCTTAGCTATCGGGTATAGACTAAAAACTGTAACAAGGTCTTCCAGTGGACAGTTTGGCTGGGCAGGTTGCGTGGGCAGTTTGGGAGGGTAGTGGGCAATTTGGGTGTGCAACTTCATACCTGCAACATATTTTATAAAAGTACCTTACAATTGCCATCAAAACATCTTGCGAAAGCAAATGACAAAAAAGCTTAAACCGCAATTCCGTATGAAAAGGATCCCAATCTGCCTGATACGATTTGTAGCAAAACATCGCATTTTATAAACTAATAAAAGCGTTTCTTGTCTCTTAACACAACTGTCGCCATATATCTCGAACACTCTAATGCGGAATTCTTTACGTTTATCAGTCGGATTACAGTTCTCGGAAAGGCGAGGACATTTTGCTATTTTTCTTTCTCGTCTCTTCTCTTCGTCCATCATTCATAAGCCCATCACACATGAAATAAACCAGGAGCGAATTAGGTCGGTTTTTATATCGACTTCAGGCCTGAGAATACAGATAAGAAAAATAAATCGGGATGAACAAATACAAATATTTACATTTCTTATTCGGAACTTTTTTCTTTGCCCAAAAATTAAATAATAAACTAAAAAACTACTTAAATATAAATTTTAAGAATTTTTATTTTTTAAAAATTTCGACCCTTTTTTTAAACAACTACATCCTCATACCCACAAATGGGTGTGTGGTACACCTTCAACGACCTCACCAATAAATTCCTCGTGCCAAAAAACATATGTATACTAATTTTCATCAAAATATTCCAACGGATACATTTATTATTAAACATTCTTTAAAATCGTCAAAAACTGAAAAAATCACAAGGGGTACACCTTAGATTTTTTGCGATTTTTGCGTATTTTCAGACTTTCCCTTCTGGAGACTGTAATAGTTGTTCAAAAATTATGAAAATTGATATGCTTATGTAATTTTGCTCGTAGAATCTAATAGTGATATCGCCAGGGGTGTATAAACGACCATTTTTGGGATATGGCTTAATAATGGGCATTTTTCAGCAAAATTTTGAAGAGGAATATCTCGGAAATGAAAAGAGATATCGACCTGCGGTTTTAAAATCTCAAGTCTACACCCTTTAAACTACTTAAATACAAATTTTCAGATTTTTTAATTTTTTTAAAATTTTGACCCTTTTTAAATTGCTCCACCCCCATACCCAAAAATGGGTGTGTGGTACACCTTCAACGACCTCACCAGTGAATTCCTCGTACCAAAAAACATAAGTATACCAATTTTCATCAAAATATTCCAACGGATACATTTATTATTAAACATTCTTTAAAATCGTCAAAAACTGAAAATATCGCAAGGGGTACACCTTAGATTTTTTGCGATTTTTGGCCATTTTCAGACTTTTCTTTCTGGAGATTGTGATAGTTGTTAAAAAATTATGAAAATTGGTATGCTTATGTAATTTTGCTCGTAGAATCTAATGGTGATATCGTCAGGGACGTAGAAGTGACCAGTTTTGGGATATGGCCCATAAATGGGCATTTTTCAGCAAAATTTTAAAGAGGAATATCTCGGAAACGAAAAGAGATATCGACCTGCGGTTTTAAAATCTTAAATCTACACCCTTCAAACTACTTAAATACAAATTTTCAGATTTTTAAATTTTTTAAAAATTTTGACCCTTTTTTAAACCGCTTCACCCTCATACCCAAAAATGGGTGTGCGGTACACCTTCAACGACCTCACCAGTGAATTCCTCGTACCAAAAAACATAAGTATACCAATTTTCATCAAAATATTCCTACGGATACATTTATTATTAAACATTGTTTAAAATCGTCAAAAACTGAAAATATCGCAAGGGGTACACCTTAGATTTTTTGCGATTTTTGGCCATTTTCAGACTTTTCTTTCTGGAGATTGTGATAGTTGTTCAAAAATTATGAAAATTGGTATGCTTATGTAATTTTGCTCGTAGAATCTAATGGTGATATCGTCAGGGATGTAGAAGTGACCATTTTTGGGATATGGCCCAAAAATGGGCATTTTTCAGCAAAATTTTAAAGAGGAATATCTCGGAAACGAAAAGAGATATCGACCTGCGGTTTTAAAATCTTAAATCTACACCCTTCAAACTACTTAAAAACAAATTTTAATATTTTTTTATTTTTTTAAAAATTTCGACCCTTTTTTTAAACTACACCCTCATACCCACAAATGGGTGCGTGGTACACCTTCAACGACTTCACCAATAAATTCCTCGTGCTAAAAAACATAAGTATACCAATTTTCATCAAAATATTCCAACGGATACATTTATTATTAAATATTCTTTAAAACCCCAACAAAGTTTAAAAAGTTATTAGTTTTTAATGCCTAATTCTTACTACTTTCAAGTCTTCTGTCATTACCTTTTTCAAATTCAATAAAAGTAAAATAAATAACATTTGTTTGAATATATGCTGCCATGTCAAATAGAAAGCACATCTGATTGTATGGAAATGAAAGATATGTTGAATGATACAGACGAACTTTCATAAAAAAATCTGATGTGGCCAGCACATTACTAGAGATGGATCAATTCTTACAGGAAAATATGCAGGGCTTAGTGATAAAATGCCTAATAGAATTAAAACTGGTATTACTAATAAAGGCGATGTAACCCAAAATTAAATACTGCATCATTGTTTGGCACAAAACAACTTTCGAATTTAAAAGCTTCAGTTTCATTTTTTAATTTTGTTATAAGGAAGTAACCATAACAAAGTCTCAACATTGTGAAATTTAAATAAACGTCAGAAGTAAGAGAATAATTTATCCAGCAAAATTTAATTTAAATGTGGAAAATATTAGGTCTTTGTGGTTTCTACTGTGCAAACAATGAAAGTCAAATATTCAACAGTGTACATAATTACTGTTCATTAAATATTCCAAAGAAAATCTTCAAATCTTTTCACAATGAAAATACCAAATACTATTGTCTTACTTATACATTCTATAACATTAAACACCAAAGACATTAAGCATTATCATCATAACTTTCATCATTATTTTTCACTTATATATCATCACCATTATGTTTATTTATATCATTTATCGTCTTGAACGTGGATCGAAGGCGTGACGTATTCACATCAATAAAACGCGAATGTTAAGAATTTAATTCTATTGGATCCGTGAAGAAGTTTATTGAAAATGTACGAGAGGCAATACAAAACACTGAGACAAAAATAGACGAAACGGTTTTTCAAGGGGTAATCAATAACCGCAGACAGACTGATGACTTTTTTACCGGACTTTTATTGCTGGTAATGCTCCGGGTTTTTCACTTATAACTTAATTACTATTTTGCCAAAACCGTTGCTGCTCATCACAAAAAAGAACCAGGAAGCTGGAAGCTATGTTGTCGCTGAAATAGAGGCAAAAATTTTTCCAGGGGATCTTTGTAACACAATACAATATACCGGGTGTAATTTTTAAAACGGGTCTTAGGGATATAACAAGAAAACAGTTTTTTAGCTGCCAAAAGTTTCTATATTAATTCATGGAATAAAGAATGCAGTTGCTGACATAAAGAAGCTCATTAATAAACGTTTATTTGCAATTTATTTATTATATTTTTTATTATTTTGGTTTTTCTTCATGTTAGTAAAAAATGACAATATTTTGTTAGTCATTTTCATGATTAATGAGATTTTTTTAATTTTATATTTTGTGTCTTTATATAAAACAGATATGTGATGTGTTTGGTATAAAAAAATTCGTATTTTTTATACATACATACATACATAAAATCACGCATTTCCCACTTAGTGGGTTAGCATAAACCCGAAAGAATAAAAAAAACACCATCCAAAAAAAATCAATCTCTCTTTCAACAACATTCTTACTAACCTGACATCATAGGTACAACATATATTCCTCAATCTTAGCATATTAAAGTGACCGATTTTCGGTAGCGAAATACCGCAACCGGACCACAACAATAGTTACGAAACAATCATCCTTCGCCACACATTCCTGTCTAAGCACACTTCTTTCGCCTCGGCCACATTTATAATCGCATTCATACGCTCTTCTTCTCTTCCCACTCGGAAACTTTCTCTCTTTTAGTACCTTATCAATCACATCCATCCACTTACACACAGGACGGCCACGCAATCGAACACCCTCAATTTCACCAAGATATATTCGCTTTACAAGACGTTCACTCTTCATTCTCTCCACATGACCAAACCATCTCAACTGGCTCACTCCTCCTCTCTTAACAACATTCTTCCTAACCATACATTCTTCATACACCAAATTATTCCTCACGCGATCCCGTCTTACATATCCACATACTCCACATAAATACCTCATTTCCACGGCAGTCACTCTCTTTTTATGCTTTCTCGTCCATGCCCAATATTTTTCCTCAAATTAATATAGAAAACTTTCGGCAGTTAAAAAATTGTTTTCCTATGTTGTAACCAATGGCCCGTTTTAAAAATTTCAACCGATATATATATATATATATATATATATATATATATATATATATATATATATATATATATATATTTCTCTAGCGATATTGGTCCTTGGACACAAATCAATATTGAAGGATTCTTACGGAGTGTTATTAAAGAGAATGTATATACTTAAGAAAATGAAAATTTTATGCTTCATAAAATTTTTGTTGCAGATATTAACTAATTTTTATACAGCAACATTTTACTTCCATATAAATATATGATTTGGTCTGTCAATACAAACAAAAATATTTTTTATTGAATTTATATCTTGTAAACTATTCTTGTCTTTTAGTTTCTACTACATTTTTACCTCCCGCTACACTTGGTAAGTGAAGTATAGGGATCGTGCTAAAAATCGCATATCGAGATTTTGGTAAATGACCACGTTTTAAGGTCCCTAGAATCCAATTTTAACATTTTCACGATGATGTCTGTGTGTATGTGTGTATATGTGTATGTATGTGTGGATCATCTACTATTCTATCCCGGTGTTTAAAATTTAATCTTCATTTTATTATAGCTCCGGTGGCTCAATGGTTAGAGCAACGCCATGAGTGCCCTCGGGGCTCTGGGTTCGAATCCCACTAAGGCATGGATGTGTGTGTGTGAATGTGAACCCATTCTATAATTGGCATTTAATCCTGTTGAGGGGTTTTAAAAAAAGGTAGTTACTTATAGGTTAGACTATATTTTAAGAAAATAAACTGTCAAAATTAGAGTAAAATTCGCTAATCCAAAAATAAGGATTAACTTAATCTTTTTTGTGACTCGGGCTGTAAATGGTGGGAGGTATTGTGTTGGCCACACAAGATTTTTTTTTACTTAATACCTTTTTGGTATTTTCTTTGAAACATCCTTATTTCTCCTAAAATTCTTCAATCCTCGCCCTCCTCTTTCTGCCCCACAATCTTCTCCAGCCGTTGCCACATCTTAAAACTTTGTCTCCTTTTGCTCAAGAAACATTATATCTTTATTAATGAAAATAAAATATTTTTATGGAAAAGTCCTTGGTAAAAAGCATATCCTTAAAAGCAATCAATAAAAAAAAATATACTCTCTTTTGATAGAAATAATTTATAGTTATCGATTCCGAATATAAAGCCCTAAATAATTGAACAAACCAAATCAATAGAATGACGTCACTTCTATTGGCCATATAATTGATGACAAAGTTGCATGCTGAAGACTGTCATGTCCTCGTATGAATTATTTAGTGCTTAGCATACTTTGTGTTTTACGGTGTCCATTAGTAATGTATAGTGTTTGAATGAGGTCAATTTTGTACTTTGGTAAAAGTGAATAGATTTGAGGGAAAAATGATAAGCAAAATGTTTGTAATTAATCATAAAATTTTATGCAAATCAAACCTGAATAAAAATGAACCAGTTGATTAATTTATAATTAATTACTTATCTGTCGATTTGTCATCCAAATCATTAATTTCCTTTAGTCTGATTTCATTTCCGATAGAAATAATCAGCAATTTTTCTTTGGAAATGAAAAATGAGATGATATTGAATCCTTTAATTCGGCATTCAAATTAAAAGAGCTACCTTCCAACTCAATACCAAAATAGCTGCAAATATATATATATATATATATATATATATATATATATATATATATATATATATATATATATATATATATATATATATATATATATATATCCAGGTGTCCGGATTCCAAAGGTAACCATTGGGATCTCATACGTTCGTAGATAATAGCGGAAAACTGAATTTGGTCAAATTTTCATTTTGATATTACTTTTAAACAATCAATAATCGAGAAAAATTGTTCAAATAAACAAGTTAGATACTTTTATTGTCTGTCTATCAGAAAATTTTCAACACGTAACACAAACTTAAATTTTTTAAATGGAACTCTAAAAAATACTTATTTTTTTTCTCTTATGGCTGGTTTATGATGGACTTAATTTATAAATTTAGATGTACAAATTTATATTTGAAATTTACGATTTACCTTGCTGGACTAGTGAATTTAAAGATATGAAATATGCCCAATCTACTTATATTGGGTCATATGGTTTAACACAAATGGGATGACAGTTATATGATATTTATCACTTTTATCATAATCAATCTGTATTGTTCTACAGATAATCTTTGTAATATATCCATATTTTCGGAATCCATATGTCAAATCAAAATTAAAATGTTTCAACTGTCACTTGAAACTGTCATTTTCTTCACCAGAATCATTCACCCTTATTCTGCAACTCAATCGATAACTTTTATCGATCGATAATAAGTTTTAACCAATAATTATTTCAGACACTGAATAAAGTATGAAACTGACAGATGATACATTTGTTTCTATTTGTGAAATTTATTATCGCTCGATAACTATTATCGATTGAGTTACAGAATAGGGGTGATTGTTTGAAATACTGTGAAATGATTGGACGCATTTACAAATTTACATTTAGAATATAAAATAGGGTGATATTTTAAATGTAAATTCTAAATCACAAATTTCTTAAATTCATCATGAACCAGTAAAAGCACAAAAAGTAGACTGAAGAGCAAAAAATTGTGGTCAATTTATCATAATATTAAATTATTATTATTATTATTATCATCATTATTATTATTATTATTATTATTATTATTATTATTATTCGTGTCCAAACGATATACATAATATAAATAATTAATACACAATAAATGTATAAAACATTCCGACAAATATTTCTCACTCCTTAGATACTGAAGTGACCGATTTTCGGTAGCGAATTTTAAATAAACAATAATTGGAATTTTCAAATTATACAAAGTAAAGTTTTAAACAGTAAGTTATTGGAAATATTTATTGTTTAAAACATTTTTCTTGGTATAATTTAAAACTTCCAATTATTATTGTTTATTTGAAATAATGATGTATTTCAAAATGTCCTCAATTTTTTTCTCGTTAGTATATATTCAAAAAGTGCATTTATATCATGTGTTGTCCTAATTCTTTTTGGGATTTTTCCAACCCTTGTCATTTTTGTTATGGTTATAAACTGAGTTCCGTTTTGTGAGTTGCTTAATAGGTATTTCATTCCGTATAATTGCAGCACATTTGTGTATGAACTACCGTCCGGAGTCCGCAGAAAATGACTACATAAATAATTTTACAGAGTAATTGTACTCTAATTTGAATGTGGGGCCTTTATATTTGTTACTAATTTATTGTGGCTTTGGGAAAGTTTACTTCATGAGATGTACCGTTTACAGTTTAATTTTTTTAATGTCTGTAAAGGATGGGTTGACCAATTTGGGTCCTTTACTTTTCCTATTATTTATCAATGACATCACAGATGTTATCCATTGTGGTAAGTTACTCTTTGCCGACGATCTGAAAATTTTTCACCCGATTTCTTCACCTTCTGATTGTGACATTCTTCAACGTGACCTAATTAATATTTCCAACTGGTGCTTGTCCAATAATTTGTTTTTAAATCTTGATAAATGCCAAATAGTTTCATACTACAGGAAATTCTCTCCAATTTTGTTCAATTATTCCCTAGATAATAAAATTCTAACCCGTAATGATCTCGTTACTGACCTTGGAGTAAAATTCGACAAGGAATTAACATTTGTGCCACACATAAACTTTATCTGTAATGCTGCCTTACGCTTACTAGGTTTCATCATTCGCAATACACGTTCTTTTACTAATGTAAATGCAATCGTTTGTTTATTTTATTCCTTAGTACGATCATAATTGGAATACTGTTGTCTTATTGGGAATCGCATAGACACTATTAAAAAAAAAGTTCCTTAAGTTTTTATTTCTTAAAACAGATGGAACATATCCCGACCGTTTCATGTCTTATCACCAGTTGCTACTTACATTTAGCTTTTTAACTCTTTGCGAGCGACGTAATATTTATTCTGTTTACCATCTTTCTAAGAAAATCCACAACAATGTTGATGATCCACAGTCATTAAATCTTATTAACTTTCACGTACCTATGTACCTCATTAGATACTCATTTACTTTTTATTTACGAGCAGCACGTACCTTCTTCTCTTCTCCTATTAATAAAATGTGTCTTTTATACAATTCTAGATTTTCGTCTCTAGATATCTTCCTTCTATCGTCTAAGCAATTTTACCACTGTCTTCTGAAGTTTTCCGTTGGTCAAAACCACAACCCCTCGTTATTACCTCGTTAAGTTATTTCTTTACCCACCTACTTTGTTGCTCAACCTAGTTTTCCTCTGTACTGTAATTGGGCTCTGCCTGTTGTATGGAGTATTTAATAATAATAATAATATGTATCTCTTAAGAAATCTGCTTAGTCTATAAATCTAATGCAGTAATCCATCTTCGATATTGTCAACAATGCAGTTAATTAGATATTGGCGCAACATTATGCCTGTTTGCATGTAATCAGACTGGAATTCTATCCATATCCCGGACTAATTCCGAACCAACTCCTCCGTTTCCTGTTCTGGAACATGCCACGAATTCAGACATATGTACACGTTCCAATCACATATTGGAAACACTGATTCCGCATTCGATTTTCTTGCAAGTTTTAAATGCATTATCTAAATATAGTAGTCAAAAAAGTGCTTCATTATTTTTAGAATGTAATAAAGTTGCTGCTAGAGTAAAAAAGTCTGTAACGTTTTGGTTGTTTTTCTGTGTAGTTTCAAAGGACTTTTACTCGCTTAAAAATAAAAGTCCAGAGGTCAGATTTTAATTACGAGTAGGTAAATAAAGTGTCAATTCCTCTTGTAGCACTTTGACTTTCATCCCGTGTCAAAGAACTTTAATTAGACGACTTTAAAATCGACGAACTTTTCAACAGATTGAAACTCTGATTATTCCTTCGTAATTAAATAATAAAACTCCTACTCGTAAAATAACCATTAAATTGCAGCCCTAATAGAGTAAAAAGAATCAGCAAAAATGAGTAATTCTGTGAAAATGAAAGATCGAGCAGATATGCCACAAAGAATCCACTGGAGCTGGTCTTATCTAATGGCCAAAGATACAGACAAAGTTCCTTTCACACTCAACCAAAAATTTTAAGAAGGTTTTGTAGTATCCATATATGTATACAAATCATGACAATTATTGCTCTTTGACAGACAACAATAAAACGTTTTAACAATTACTCGAAATTTCAATCAAATAGCATTTATTCTTGCAAAACTGACGATTCGGTGCACATTTACACCTTCTTCAAGATCTACAACATAGTACATATAACATAACAATAAGATCTTACAGATTGTTACATATCATATACACAAAATACATTCGTACCTAACATTCAGTTTTTATGCTGGATTTATACAGCGTAAGCCGTAAAGTAACGTACCGTGCTGTGGCGTATTGTAACGTATCGTAACGTATGATTTTTCTAGGATATTTTATACAGACCTTTTACGCTACATTTTCGTAAAAAGTATACTAATGCTGTATCGATAAAAGTGTAGTGTACATCAGATTTGTATTTAGCAGGTTCGTTAGTTTATTCGCAATGTACTACAAGGAAAAATAACGGAGCTGCAGTCCCTTCTAGTTGAAATTTTATTGAAAATTAAACATATACCAACGTTTCGATCACAATTTGATCATCATCAGGGTCTGTTTTATATGTGGTGATATATGTGTGTCTTGTTGATTTAAATTGGATTCCATTTTCGACCTTGATCCTCCGAAGGTGAAGATAAATAATAAGGAATGATTCGACTGTAGAAATTATTAATACAGGGAAAAATGACGGAGCTGCAGTCACTTCTTGTTGAAATTTGATTGAAAATTAAACATATACCAAACGTATCGATCACAATTTGATCATCATCAGGGTCTGTTTTATATGTGGTGATGTATATATAAAACAGACCCTGATGATGATCAAATTGTGATCGAAATGTTGGTATATGTTTAATTTTCAATAAAATTTCAACAAGAAGTGACTGCACCTCCGTTATTTTTCCCTATATTTATAAATTACGTTAGATTTGTCGTTCTTGTCCACTGGCTCCTTAAGTTTGCTGTAATGCCTACTCTCGAAAAAATATCTTTAAAACTTTAGACTTAGAATAATACAATGTTGATCCGCTAATTCATTATCATTGAATTCTCTAAATATTGTCTTCAGAATTCACTGATTCGTCGAGAATAAAAGCGACGACAACTACAGGAACCTCAGGGTTTAAACATTGAATAATGCTTATTGTAGCGAGCGTAGCAGATAGTGTGCTCCGAAATTATAGGAAAATGTCTCGTTATTAGGACTGGTGTTAGTAATGGACAAACTGCATAACTGTACATCGAAGAGATTATTAGAAAATTAGATAGTTACTGGCTAACATAAACTAAACAAGATAAAGACATTATGTTAGTGAAGTAGTCTTCAAATTTTAGTGTGTAGTTTTTTGATGGCTAGACTGTAAAAGAAATTGAATTTTGTAGAGAATGCAGTACATTTAGTTTGGAAAATAGGTATTTTAATACAGTTCGTGTTTGAACGCCGTTTCTTATCTCTAACCGACATCTTAATAACCTTTTCGTTTTATACACAATCTACGTACAAACCGACTGCTGTGGAAGTTAGTATCAGCATTATGCAGTTTGCCTTTATAATTAGATACCTTGACACACAAAAAATAGTAATGCAGCCATCACGAAAATATTTCTTACTTTGTCTCTTAAAAGATGACAAATAGTAATTTCTGAGTAACGGCACTTCCTACAAAGTTTCCACCGTGTTTAATATTCTTTTGTATCAGAGTTCTTAATGAAGAGAAGTGGTCCCTTCTTATTTGATCAAAGTTATTGTGGTAACCAGCAAAAATATTTTTGTTTCTGACTGTTTGGATTTCATTAAAAAGTTGTAGGCAAACTAGCCTAAGGGGACGCGTTAAATTTGTCAGATTCACGCACCCTACTGTCGTAGGGGTAGGGGAGCTACAAGAAATCTGGTTAATAAATTGCTGAATATATTTATACGCTTGTTTCACCTGTGGCACCCCTTCAATTTAAATTCAGACATGTTGGTCTGACATGGTACATTATAAGTACTTGGTCTTTTTACCAGGAATCAGTATTTAATAAAATTAAATATCTGAATACTTCCAAACCCGAATTTTACCATTTCAACTTACATACATACATAAAATCACGCATTTCTCACTTAGTGGGTTAGCACAAACCCGAAAGAATAAAAATAACATCATCCAAAATATCAGTCTCTCTTTCAACAACATTCTTACTAACCTGACATTATAGGTACAACTTATATTCTTCACTCTTAACATATTAAAGTGACCGATTTTCGGTAGCGGAATACCGCAACCGGACCACAATAATAGTTACGAAACAATCATCCTTCGCCACACATTCCTGTCTAAGCACACTTCTTTCGCCTCGGCCACATTCATAATCGCATTCATACACGCTCTTCTTCTCTTCCCACTCGGAAACTTTCTCTCTTTCAGTACCTTATCAATCACATCCATCCACTTACACACTGAACAGCCACGCAATCGAACACCCTGAATTTAACCAAGATATATACGCTTTACAAGACGTTCATTCTTCATTCTCTCTACATGACCAAACCATCTCAACTGGCACATTCCTAATCTCTTAACAACATTCTTCCTTCATGCACCAAATTATTCCTCACGCGATCCCGTCTTACATATCCACATACTCCACATAAATACCTCATTTCCACGGCAGTCAATCTCTTTTTATGCTTTCCCGTCCATGCCCAACATTCGCTTCCATACATCAAAGCAGGCACTAGCTCTCCATTATACACACTTAAACGAGCTTCTCTAGATACGTTTACGTTTCGAGCAAACATACCCAGAGCACTCATTACCTTACACCCCGCACTCACTCTCCTTTCAATTTCTCTATCAATTCGGCCATCCCTTGACATCATGCTACCCAAATATACAAACTCATTCAGTTGCTCCAGTTTCACTCCATCCACCAACACATTGCATACAGTCACCAATTTACTCCTTTCAAATACTAATACCTTGGATTTATCAACATTCAACTCCAGATTCATACTTTTTCCAACTACATGTATTCTCTCTATCATTCTTCTGAGTTGCTCTTCATTTTCACCTAAAACAACTACATCATCCGCATACGCTAACGCAGGCACAATACTTTCACCAATTTGTACACCATCCATTTCACTCAATGCTCTCCGCAACAACACATCCATATACAAGTTAACCATTTCAACGGATATTATTCATTAGAATTGAACAACATCAATTATTTTCCTTCCACACATTTTTTCTTATACCAAGTATTTTTAAATATAAATAAAAAATAAAAGTTTGTAAAATTTGCAATCATGAACTTAAATTTTCTTTGAAGAAATATGGGGACTTCAGAAGTTTTTCTTTTTTCAGTTGTATTTCTTTATAAAAATCTCATCTTGTTTATAACGTAGATTAAAAATTAGCAATAAATTCCAATAACTTACGATGGTCGAATGCACTATCAGTATTTCTTCTCTGCCGATATTTCCCCGTATAAATATTTCACATGTTGAGCATGTCTCCTACAGTAAGGTTTGTAAAGACGCCTGCTGGCGTCGCTGGCGATCAATAGACATTCCAACGTCTGCGCCACTGAGCGCCGTGTTTGTGCGAGGGCAATTTATACGGATTATAGTTATTCTCTCGCCCCCTACACACGGACGCCTATGAGTGTAACAAATAGACGCACGCGGAAATTACTAAACGAAAATGAATATGCCTTTCCGAACTGCTGACTTGATTTATTTATAGTTTTAATTACAACAAGATAGCAAAAGATGATGAAGTGTTTGTTAATGAACTTCACAGACAATGAATTATTCAGGTCATGCAATATAGACTATATTTTCAAGGAATTTTTAGTCAGGTAAATTGGCATTATATATGAAATAATTGCGTAGGCTTCCACAGTCTGAGTCATGAGAAATATTCGTTTTCCGGGAATGGACTGTGTCATATTTTGAGTCAGAGCTCATCGTTTCGCCCGCAGTCGTATGGGGCATCTTCAGGAGCAAGGGGCAGAGGTTATTCTAAGGATTTTTTTCCACTGCACATAAAGGAAAAAATAGCTTTAGATTTATAATATTTTAGGGAGAGATCTTTGTTTAACTCAATTCAAGTTGGATTTTGACGAAATACTAGAACATCCACAAATAGAAAAGTTGCGGAAACTGACGCTTCCAGAGTTAGTTAAGTTCTTAACTATTTCTTCGGAATTCCTTACAGCAACTAAAATTTTCGCGCGGATTTTGGCTGCCAAACCGCATATGTGGAAAGACTTATAAATACGAGTAAGACTCTAAAAATTATATTTCGGAATAGCTTGTTTGTAGATTCGGAAAATGCGTTTTTGTTTATTTATTACAACATGCCTTCTCTGTCAGAGTGAGATCCCCGGTAAGCCACAATGATTTGATTAAATAAGCGTGAGCACAGAGTCAAGGCAACCCCTAAAGTCAAACAATAAAGATGGTACAACGGTATTTTTGATGAGGCCAAATCCAATGATGAAGATCAGGCAAGCGAAGAGTCTGTAGATAAGGCTGAGGGAAAATCTGGCACAATTTTAGTGCTTATACAGAATGTTTCTAAACCTGTGTCACAAATTTGAAAGAAATATAGTACTGACCAAAATGAGTAAACAAAGCTGAATCATTATAGGTCTGATCTTCAATTGTTTCCGAGAAAAACGAAAAATCGAAGAAAAACTGATAAATATAGTGATGGAACAAAATTTTGTATATGCCAGTAAATATTGGCCAAGGTCACCACAACATTTAAAGTAGTACAATTATTATTAATGAAAAACAAAAGTCGTAACTTATAGTTTTCGAGATAGCAGAGGTAACTCAGTAAAAACTCATTTTTCACTGCCTAGTATTTCAGAAAGTATTGAATATCGGACCTATGCTGATTAAGCTTTATTTACTCATTTTATTTTTAGTTTACGTTTTTCTTAAATTTTATTTGGTTTATTCGTAATAAATGAAAAATAACTGTACAAATTTTAATTTCCTACTGCACAATTTGCTTTTCCTACTGCACATTTTGTGTCCAACTGCACGTTAGAATAACTCTGGTAAGGGGGATAGTAGTCTTAAACAAGGTTACCCGACGTGTCAATCACGTTGCTTAAACTCGGCCTCTAGCGTGGTTGACACGTCGGGTAACCTTGTTTAAGACAGTACTATCCCCCTTGCTCCTAATATTTCTCATGGCATTATAAATGTTTAGGTAGAAGTAAATATTAAAATATTCAATGTCAAACGAAACCACTTTACTTATTGAAAATACTTTTCCTGAACCTCACTTATTTAAATAACTACCGCCTTAATGACACCTAAAAACAATTTTATCAGCCTTCATCTTATTGCGGCTAAACTTTTAAACTTCTCCGAAACAAACCTTGAAATACTTTGAAGTGTGACTGGCCCAAGTCAAGCATGTAATTTAAATACGACCAATCACTTGTCAACTATTGGTGGAAGCGAAGAGAACAAATGAAAACTTACTGCTCGACTTCAACTTGTCTTCCGCCGGAACCCTGTTTCAAGCATTGTCATTCACAATTGACAGATTTATCTGCGGCATCCTTTCAACATATTTACAAAGAAATAATAGAATAGACAAAATTCATTAGAATTTTAGCTAAACGAGTACAAAGTACAAATGCTATTCTAAGGTCTTCTCGGCATGTAAATGTTTATTCTCTTAACATTTGTTAGCCCGAGTAATGAATTCCGCATATACAATATACTGTCAAGTGTCAAACGGTGGTTGAAATTTCGCTAGTCTGTATATAGGACTAACGCTTAACATGTGTAACTGCTTGGCAGTACGCCAGTCAGCCCATCTAATTACGAATTTCAATGTATCATGGCACAAACACGTGGCCTTTACCTCGCGCGTTTGTAATTTCCAAGCTAAATGCTAAATGTTAAATGCTAAATGCTAACGCTAAGCATCAGACGTCACTTAACATGTGGATTTTATTATAACGCTTTGGGAAAATGTGGGGCACTTTGTACAGCGAAATTAAAGCAGGCGAGGGTTATTAATACTGGATATTAGTTTTTCACATGCCAGCTTTAATTAAAAGTAGGCTTTGCATTAATTCTGCATTGTGATTTTTAAAATAGAATAGTTTTCTTATTTCTTTTTTTAACACAACCATAGGCGTAACTAGAGGGGTGCCAGGGTGGACGCGGCTTACCCCAGAATAATTTTGTGGTGTGGTGTAAATTGATTAACCGACAAGAATTTTTCGATGTGATCAATTCTGATTATTCCGGAAATTATCCTTAATTTTTTTCAACAGTAAAACAAGCCTTTTATACTTTACATCCTTACCGTACTATTCTTAAATTCACTGTATTTAACAATCCACAGTATAGGTAATAAATAATAATAATAAATATTTATTTTCTGAGGACATAATACAATTATGTATAGAAAATGTTAGGGTGTACATTACATTGAAGATTAAAATTTTTAGAATACAAAAAAGAAAGATATCTATTTTACAGACATAAACTCGTTTAGGTAATAAAAACAATGTTGCAGAAGAAATAATTTTAAATCATTTTTAAATTTCTTTTCAGTTTCCAATGCTTTAAGTGACTCAGGTAATTTATTGAATATTTGTAAACCAGCTCTGTCGGGAGAGTGTTTAACGACTTTTAATTTAGTTCTTGGAATAAAAACATTGTTTTTGTGTCTAGTGTTGTGATCGTGAAGATCTTGTATTAAAGTGTACGAGGGTTTATTTTTATAAATCAGGAGACTTACTTCATAAATATAAATAATAGCTAATGTTAGAATCTTATGTTTTTTGAAGAAATCCCTGCAGGATTCGTTATACTTTAAACGTACCATACATCTGATAATTCTCTTTTGGGAGACAAAGACATTGTGCGAAACATTCGAAGAGCCCCAGAAAGAAATTCCGTACCTCAATCTAGACTCTACACAAGCATAATAGAACATTAAAAGATGATTCATATTTAAATATTCCTTAAGATATCTAATTTGATAGCAGATACAATTAAGTTTGCTTACAAGTTCATCGCAATGAGGTTTCCAACATAGGTTATCCGTAACTAGCATTCCCAAAACTTTGACTGAATCATCATTATTCTTTAATGAATCACCAAACTGAATCTGAAGTGTTTGATCATTATTATTATGATGCGTATGAAAGTAAAGAATTCTAGTCTTAGTATCATTTAAGTTAAGAACAAATTGTTTTCATAACACCACATAGATAACGAATGTACATTTTGATTACATTTGTACACCAGATTATTTTTGTTCCTATCAGAGATGATCAGAGTAGTATCATCTGCGTACATAATAGGTGTGCAATCATTAGTAAGAATACTGGATAAGTCATTTATATAAATTGTAAATTGTATTGATAGTTAAATATTTTGGAAAGTTCGAAAAGGCTCTAATATGTTACAAAATGGTTTAAAATGTTCAGAAAAAATTCAGAAAGTTTTTCATAATGTTCCATAGATTTCTAGAATGTTCTTGAATATTTCAGAAAGTTCATAATGTCGAGAGTACTGAAATTTTTCATGGAGTTCCAGAACGTTATAGAATTTCGTTTTCTATAAAGTTCATGAACGTTCTAGAATGTTTCTGAAAGTTCCTGAAAATTATGTCTGTGTTGCTATTTAAAACAACAAACAACAATATTTGGAATATATGGATTTTCAAGACACATTTTTAGGCTTGATTTACATTAGCGGTACAATGACGGTACGATGACGGTAGAGTAACGGTATGTAAATCAGTAAATATCAAAGGGTCGTCAGCGTACCGTCATTGTACCGTAAACGTAGATGTAAATGGGCCCATTAAAATACATTGGAGCAAGAAGTATCCGTACCGTCATCGTACCGTCATTGTACCGCTAATGTAAATCAAGCCTTAATGTGTACATGCGACAAATTTATTTTGCATTTTAAACATCAAGGGCCTGATCCCCCCCCCCCATAGAAAAAAATAGGTATGACCATGAACCGAACTAGTCTAGGATGGAATATAAGCTAATAACATCTGCTGGTATCTTCTATCATAATAATTGTCGAGTACTTGCTCTAAATTTTCATTTTCTTCTACGGGAAATAAAATATGTCGAAAGTTAATCAACTAATCTTTGCCGTCTCGTACCGTCTCATATTCGAATCATTTATCAATAGGGCTTCTCCCTATTTCCAACTTTCTTTAATTAAGAATTATGTGTCCAAGAACTCCGAACTTCCATAATAGATAACTTTATAACTTGTTAATAATAGAATGTATTTCTGAGTGGGTATTAACTATGAACTGGAAGTCTGCTTTCTGGAGACTTCGAAAGTGAAATAATGGAAGTTGTTAATAGCGCTATTAGATTAATGGTGGGCTTAAGATGTGTGGACAGCTTTAGTTGTTGATTGATGGTTGCAGAAATTAACCGAAAGAAAACAAGACACTCCGCGGCATAATATTTGACCACTACTGTACTGCTACCTTAATTGGGCACATATACTATTCGCTTCTAGAAGGAAGCTTCGGCAGTGACCATTCCTCCATTATGTCATTTGGGCAATGACCTCCCAAATTTACCAAAGCAGAAACAAAAAAGCGAAAGAATAAAAATAATAAAATATATTGAATTTAATAATTTTTAATAGTTCAAAGCAAGACAACAAATTGCGTGAGTACGCTGGTTGCTTGTCTCGCATCAAAGTGCTGGACATACAAGCCTATGCGTCAGACAAAAGCAAATGAATTGTAATTAGTAATGCACGACCGAGGCAAGAATACTCTCGCATCTCTTCTCGTCTCGTTGCATTATTCGAGACGAGAACGAGAGCGAGATTGCAATTTAAAATTCGAGGCGATATCGATATAACAACTGCGAGAAGCAAGATAACTCGCAAGATTCTCGCGAGAATCTCGCAATAAAAAGTATTTTTAACTTTATAGCTTTGATTCATAAATTCAATTTAAAATGCACCCTACAGGGAGTGGAGTCAACAGTCGTGCATAGAACACGTGAATGTGAAAATTATATGAATTGACTATATTTTTTTAAATCTATCTAGAGTCGAATGATATCGGTCACAGAGTGAGGAAATACAAAATAAAGACTAAATCTGTTTTACATCTAATAGAACTTATTTTTCTCCAACATTTCAGCCCCTAATTCATCCCAGTTAAAACTATGGTTAATAAAATTCTTGTCGTCCCTGAAAAGAAAAGGATCTTATATTAAGAGTCGATAGGAGCCAACACAGAATGAAATCTTACTTAAATAGTGGCATATAGTTAATGATAAAGTGTAGAAACTTTTAGTTACAAAAAAGAATGTTTTAAATGTGTAATTAGTTTTACTGATGACAGAATGTATTAACAGATGTTCGTATTGAAATAATTTGGTGACTAGAATTTAGTGTTTCGTCTACTTATTATAATTATACGACTGTAAGTAAATACACGGAAGACGGAACGATTGGTGTGAACTTATCTTTTGTACTTCAACTGATACGTAAATACCGAGGTAAATAGTTAGTGCGCAAGCGCTTATTTTTACAGCGAGACTCTCGCGCGAGAACGAGATGAGACCCAAAAAAATGTGCGAGAACGAGAGCGATATCGAGATTGCAGATCTGAAAACAAGACGAGATCGATATTTTATATTTCTCGTCTCGTCTCGCCTCGCGCGCATCACTAATTGTAATTTAGCTTGTGTTATACGATGACAACCACCACTTTATATGCTTACACGCGGTCAGTAATCAAGATATCTAGTAGCGGACACTGACAACGTAAGTTCAGTTGTATGTTTTATCATGGCAGAAATTTAAAAACTAAAAAGCTATAAGTAATGTGTTAGAGTGGGTTAATTTACGGTGATTCAATCCGGCTCGAAAGTCCATGAGATGATAAAGTCACGCAAACATTCATACTACACCAAAAACGTGTCTTAAACCCCCGAGATATTTCGCGCTGTTGCATCCCTTATCTTACAGTGTTGCCACTCTAGCAAAGCTTCCTCGGACGTGCGCATTGTTGCCTTAAACCCACGTGACAAAAGAAGACAGATGACAGCATTGTTTCGTTAGAGACCGGACCCTGGAAAACTGCTTCTAAATAATTTACATCCTATCTTAATCATTGTTGACCATTGTAATTCCTTCGCCGTGCTTGGAGTTTTACTAAGCCGATAAGAAGGAGAAGAAAAAAGTAAATTAATGCTAGAGCAATCCTTGAAAGTCAATGGGGTGGAAAGGCATTACATCGTCATGAGGCTATGTTACCCTTGTCCTTATGTGGAAATAAACCCAGAGTTTACCCTTCGAGATTAAGATTGGCTATTGATAATGCGAATTGATTTAACGTGAATTTGAACTTGGAGTTTCGTTGCGATTTTTTATTACAAGGAAATTGTTAAAACTTTTGGGACATACGTTATTATGCCGAAAACATTGTAACAAATATCTATCCCATCATCTTTGCTCTAAATCACAAAATTATACAAAGTCTTTTGATATAAAATCCTCCAATACTTGAAAACATGAAGTAACCAACCAATCGCAACGATACTACACCGTTATGGAGAGAATAGCGTTCGCTACATTGGATGTCCGCTATCAAAATACAATTTCCAGAAAGAAATAAAACCAATACACCGTCGTAAAAATTATTACAGCGAGTAAGAGAAGAATAAGTATTGACCGCGTTTGAAACACAGACAATAGTTTTCATAAAAAATACTGTTTTCGTAGTTTTTATTCTGTTATCTAGAAAGACTCGTTTTGTTGGATTTATAATCTTGCAAGAACTTTCTTAAAATTGAGTTTGAGTAAATCGGATAAAGAAAAGTTTTAATTTGTCTGGTTTTGCAATTAAATATGGTTTGTACAAAACACAAAACTTCCCAGCCTTTTTGAACCTACGGCTTTTGTCGGGTAACTATTAATATTTAGGGCTTTTTAAACACAGATTACAATCTTTAAAACGTAAAAAATTAATTCAGGACGTGAAGATTTTGTGAATGGAGTTAATACCAATGTAATGAAGAATAAACGAAATTCGTTCCACTTGTTTCCAACCCTTCATAGAGTGAATACGTTAAGCTCAAGGGTCAAGGGATGACGGTAAAATGTCTTACTTAAGGGCTCTTATCATTATACACTTCTTTACACTGTACAACCTTCAAAAAGAACAACAGTAAATAAAAATAAAACTATAGCATGAGTTATTAGCTATTAACATACTGCCGCAGATGTCTGTTTGAAATCCGTACTCGTAGAGCGAGGATTTTAAGACATCGAAGGCTTGTTATGACTCATAACATCCGTGGTTTGTTCAACAGTTTATCGGTTTCAGAAAATGAAGACATTATTAATCAATATCAATTTTGAAAATTCTCTCATTAATGCTACTTTCAGATTGTTGTGGTTAACAGAACAATTATTTTGACATATGTCAATATGATAAATATTCAAATTACGTGCTTTATTCGTCATGTTTATTATTTTAGAATAAAGTAAACCGTATTTAGAACGATACGCTAACGTTATCTGTATGTATTTATGAAGAGCATTATACTTTCATTGTATTTTATTTTCATTTTGTAGGCCGTTTTTGACAAGTCAGTATGGTAATAATATTACCGTAGAAATACAGTTATTACTTAGTTACCAGCCTACTTTTCTACATGTAAACAATGGATTAATATCCTGAAAACGGTAATATAATTGATATGACACCAGTTTTTATTAGTATATTACATCCGAGGTATATACTATTTTATTAACAACAACCTTCTTTTTAAATCAATATTTTTCAAAATAAATAATGGAGTTGTAACCTTTAATTTTATTAATATTTTTCGACAGTTCTATTAAAATTTGTTTAGCCTACTTTATTATAGGGATCTATGACAATGTTTCTAGGCAACCCCTACATAACATAAACACTTCGAGCCCGTGGGGTAGAAGCGTTTTGTCATTTCCCACCCAAGAAATTTTAATTGCAGTTAAAAATCGACGTATTACCATTTTACCATAATGATAATAGCTATTGACATACTTAGGAATGTTATGCATATCTTAACTGCCGCAGATGTCGGTTTGAAATCCGAGCTCGTAGAGCGAGGATTTTAATACATCTAAGGCTTGTTTTGATTCATAACATCCGTGGTTTGTTCAATAGTTTATCGGTTTCAGAAAATGAAGACATTATTGATAAACATTATCTTTTGAAATTTTCTCATAAATGCTACTTTCAGAATGCTATGGTTAACAGAACAATTATTTTGACATATGTCAATGTGACAAATATTCAAATTATGTGCTTTATTCCTCTTGTTTATTACTTTAGAGTAAAGTAGACCGTATTTAGAACGATACGCTATCGTTATCTGTATGTATCAATAAAGAGCATTATATTTTCATTTAATTCTTTTTCATTTTGTAGACCGTTGTTGACTAGTCAGTATGGTAATAAAATTACCATACAGATACAGTTATTACTTAGTTACCAGCCTATTTTTGTACATGTAAACAATGGAATAATATCCTGAAACCGGTAAAATATTTTACCATAGTGGAAAGTAGAAAGTTGAACCTTACGCCCGCCGAGCGAAATTATTACTAAGGTTTCGAGTTCAAATCCCCATTGGGAGACTGCAATAAATATCACTCGGTTAGGATTTAAAATAGAACGAAGTTATTTTTATTCTGTCCCTTTATTAAAAATGAAGCGTCCATATTAAAGCCCGAAATAAATCCAGGATAAAAAACCACCCAATTAAATGGCCCGTATCAGATTAAGCTGTCAGGTTTGCAGGCCTGGAAACAACAGAGCGAAACAGTTTCCCATTTCCGGCGCCGTCTTAGCTCCGCCAACTTCCGGCCAGTGTGATGACGTCCGTGGCTAACCTTACGATCTATCAAGGGGCGAAAGCGACTTAGCAACACTGTACGCGAATAAGACAAACTAACAATCCAATAGCATTCAACTAACTTATAACTGGCAACGTTGTAATGGACCAAGTCACGCGAAAGGAGGGCGAAGGCATGCGACTTTACTGCCATTTTGGGTACGGCACGCACGGTCGCAAGGTGGTCAATATTTTCGGAAGGACACAACTTAATGAGCAAGAAAAAGCATTATCACCATCGCCTTAAAGGCGATACACCGAATTATTAAATTTTCTTTCTATAATTCACATCATTCATCAAATTAATTACCTATGTATCTTGAGATTTATCGCAGCTCAAACAAATTTCTGACGTGAATAACAAGGAGCTTCTTAATAATTTATCGAGTGTCAAATAGCAAAAACAAGAAAAAAACCAGACACTATTCACCTTCAAGCAACAAGCATACAATCATTCATTATTCTCTGAGCAAACAGCTCGCAGATGGCCTATTATTCACCGTAGTTTGCGAGGGTCTCATCATTTTATTACGAAACAAGTAAAGAGAAAAGGTTTTTCATCATCTGCACATTTTGAACGAAGTAGTCAGTAATTGAAAAGAAGACTGCAAAATCTTTAGAAAAGATATGGGGTAGGGCAATTTAATTTTGAAACAGAATTATACAATCTGGCTGGGCAGGTTGCGTGGGCTGTTTTAGAGGGCAATTTGGGTGGGCAGTTTTAGACGGCAGTTTGGTGGGAAGGTTGCGTAGGTAGTTTAAATCGGCAGTTTAAGTGCCCAGTTTTAGAGCACAGTTTAAATTGAGTTGAATTTTTGTCTAGCTCATTTTCTTTATTTTTATCTGTAGCTTCTAAACAGTTAAAGATAGCAACGTGTACGTTGCAAATTTGGAATCTACATGAAATTTTATATAATACACATCAGCAGCGATATTTGTATATTGGCTGTTCCAATAGTTACAGGCTGTTAAAAGTACACTTATTTTTGAATAATTTTTATTATAAACAGTTTATGTCTAGCTCATTTTCTATATTTTTGTCTGTAGCTTTTAAATGGTTAAAGATAGCAACGTGTACGTTACAAATTTGGAATCTACATGAAATTTTCTATAATATACATCAGCAGTTATATTAGTATATAGGCTGTTCCAATAGTTACAGGCTGTTAAATGTACAGAAGTCAAAAAAATCTTGTAAGTTTACATTAAAAATAAAAATTTCTATTTTGGATTCTGAGCCCTAGGGAATTTTTTCATTATTTTTCCCGTAACCAGCAGATCTGAGCTAAGGGAAAATGATATTTTTCATTTATATACAAGCTGTTTTAATTTTAAGTGCACTACTGAATATTTGTAGGTACAATTTTTTTGTTTTTTGCATTGTAATACAGTATCAGCAAAAAACAAAAATTGAAAATATGTTAGACATATGTAGAAAAGACCATAGAATCGAATGGCCTAACCCCGGTGCCTCTAACATTTAGTGTTCATTAGCTACAGACCGCCAAAGTCAAAAAATCATGTAAGTTTTCATTAAAAATAAAAATTTCTATTTTGAATTCTAAGCCCTAGGGAATTTTTTCATTATTTTTCCCGTAATCAGCGGACCTGAGTTAGTAGCAAATGATACTTTTCATTTATATACAGGGTGGATTAATTTTTAGTAGACTACTGAATATTTGTAGGTACAATTTTTTTTTAGACTTCAATAACTCCCTTAATATCAAACCCTGTGGGCCCAGATTTGGCTATTCATTAGTCCTTTGTCCCTAGTTAACGTGCACAATTTGAAACAAATCGGAGTTAAAAAGTTTTTTTTTGCCAAAAAAACTCCAAGGCTTCCACCTTTTAAAATTTCAATCGGGAAAATTTTTTTTGAGTTAGACATGGCAACCCCTTAATTCGACCCCAAGGATTTCGAATCCGGCGTCCAAATTGGGATTTGACGCTTAGATCTTACGTAATTCGTGTTTTACAGGCTGTTAAAAGTACACTTATTTTTGAATAATTTTTATTATAAACGATACATTTTTGTCTAGCTCATTTTCCATATTTTTGTCTGTAGCTTCTAAACGGTTAAAGATATCAACGTGTACGTTCCAAATTTGGAAACTACATGAAATTTTCTATAACATACATCAGGAGCGATATTTGTATATAGGCTGTTCCAATAGTTACAGGCTGTTAAAAGTACACCTATTTTTGAATAATTTTTATTGTGAACGATACATTTTTGTCTAGCTCATTTTCCATATTTTGTCTGTAGCTTTTAAACGGTTAAAGATAGGAACGTGTACGTTGCAAATTTGGAATCTACATGAAATTTTCTATATTATATTGGGAGTAATATTTGTATATAGGCTGTTCCAATAGTTACAGGCTGTTAAAAGTACACCTATTTTTGAATAATTTTTATTGTGAACTATACATTTTTGTCTAGATCATTTTCCATATTTTGTCATTAGCTTTTAAACGGTTAAAGATAGGAACGTGTACGTTGCAAATTTGGAATCTACATGAAATTTTCTATATTATACATTGGGAGTAATATTTGTATATAGGCTGTTCCAATAGTTACAGGCTGTTAAATGTACAGAAGTCAAAAAATCTTGTAAGTTTTCATTAAAAATAAAAATTTCTGTTTTGGATTCTGAGCCCTAGGGAATTTTTTCATTATTTTTCGCGTAATCAGCGGACCTGAATTAGTAGAAAATGATACT
This sequence comes from Harpalus rubripes, assembly GCA_963082715.1. Taxonomy (NCBI): domain Eukaryota; kingdom Metazoa; phylum Arthropoda; class Insecta; order Coleoptera; family Carabidae; genus Harpalus; species Harpalus rubripes. The sequence goes on from OY720464.1 coordinate 39,945,176, forward strand.
TTTCATTTATATACAGGGTGGTTTAATTTTTAGTAGACTACTGAATATTTGTAGGTACAATTTTTTTTTAGACTTCAATAACTCCCTTAATATCAAACCCTATGGGCTGAGATTTGGCTATTCATTAGTCCTTTGTCCCTAGTTAACGTACACGCAATTTGAAACAAATCGGAGTCAAAAAGTTTTTTTTGCCAAAAAAAACCCCAAGGCTTTAGTCCACCTTTTAAAATTTCAATCGGGAAAAACATTTTTGAGTTATACATGGCAATCCCTTAATTCGACCCTAAGGATTTCGAATCCGGCGTCTAAATTGGGATTTGACGCTTAGATCTTACGTAATTCGTGTTTTACAGGCTGTTAAAAGTACACTTATTTTTGAATAATTTTTATTATAAACGATACATTTTTGTCTAGCTCATTTTCCATATTTTTGTCTGTAGCTTCTGAACGGTTAAAGATATCAACGTGTACGTTTCAAATTTGGAATCTACATGAAATTTTCTATAACATACATCAGGAGCGATATTTGTACATAGGCTGTTCCAATAGTTACAGGCTGTTAAATGTACACCTATTTTTGAATAATTTTTATTATAAACGATACATTTTTGTCTAGCTCATTTTCCATATTTTTGTCTGTAGCTGCTAAACGGTTAAAGACATCAACGTGTACGTTCCAAATTTGGAAACTACATGAAATTTTCTATAACATACATCAGGAGTAATATTTGTATATAGGCTGTTCCAATAGTTACAGGCTGCTAAATGTACAGAAGTCAAAAAATCTTGTAAGTTTTCATTAAAAATAAAAATTTCTATTTTGGATTCTGAGCCCTAGGGAATTTTTTTATTATTTTTCGCGTAATCAGCGGACCTGAATTAGTAGAAAATGATACTTTTCATTTATATACAGGCTGGTTTAATTTTTAGTAGACTACTGAATATTTGTAGGTACAATTTTTTTTTAGACTTCAATAACTCCCTTAATATCAAACCCTATGGGCTGAGATTTGGCTATTCATTAGTCCTTTGTCCCTAGTTAACGTATACGAAATTTGAAACAAATTGGAGTCAAAAAGTTTTTTTTGCCAAAAAAACCCTAGTCCACCTTTTAAAATTTCAATCGGGAATTTTTTTTGAGTTAGACATGGCAATCCCTTAAATCGACCCTAAGGATTTCGAATCCGGCGTCCAAATTGGGATTTGACGCTTAGATCTTACGTAATTCGTGTTTTACAGGCTGTTAAAAGTACACTTATTTTTGAATAATTTTTATTATAAACGATACATTTTTGTCTAGCTCATTTTCCATATTTTTGTCTGTAGCTTCTGAACGGTTAAAGATATCAACGTGTACGTTTCAAATTTGGAATCTACATGAAATTTTCTATAACATACATCAGGAGCGATATTTGTACATAGGCTGTTCCAATAGTTACAGGCTGTTAAATGTACACCTATTTTTGAATAATTTTTATTATAAACGATACATTTTTGTCTAGCTCATTTTCCATATTTTTGTCTGTAGCTTCTGAACGGTTAAAGATATCAACGTGTACGTTCCAAATTTGGAAACTACATGAAATTTTCTATAACATACATCAGGAGCAATTTTTGTATATAGGCTGTTCCAATAGTTACAGGCTGTTAAAAGTACACCTATTTTTGAATAATTTTTATTATAAACGATACATTTTTGTCTAGCTCATTTTCCATATTTTTGTCTATAGCTTTTAAACGGTTAAAGACAACAACGTGTACGTTGCAAATTTGGAATCTACATGAAATTTTCTATAATATACACCGGGAGTGATATTTGTATATAGGCTGTTCCAATAGTTACAGGCTGTTAAATGTACAAAAGTCTAAAAATCTTGTAAGTTTTCATTAAAAATAAAAATTTCTGTTTTGGATTCTGAGCCCTAGGGAATTTTTTCATTATTTTTTCCGTAATCAGCGGACCTGAATTAGTAGAAAATGATACTTTTCATTTATATACGGGCTGGTTTAATTTTTAGTAGACTACTGAATATTTGTAGGTACAATTTTTTTTTAGACTTCAATAACTCCCTTAATATCAAACCCTATGGGCTGAGATTTGGCTATTCATTAGTCCTTTGTCCCTAGTTAACGTATACGAAATTTGAAACAAATCGGAGTCAAAAAGTTTTTTTTGCCAAAAAAACCCCAAGGCTTTTAGTCCACCTTTTAAAATTTCAATCGGGAAATTTTTTTTTGAGTTAGACATGGCAATCCCTTAAATCGACCCTAAGGATTTCGAATCCGGCGTCCAAATTGGGATTTGACGCTTAGATCTTACGTAATTCGTGTTTTACAGGCTGTTAAAAGTACACTTATTTTTGAATAATTTTTATTATAAACGATACATTTTTGTCTAGCTCATTTTCCATATTTTTGTCTGTAGCTTCTGAACGGTTAAAGATATCAACGTGTACGTTTCAAATTTGGAATCTACATGAAATTTTCTATAACATACATCAGGAGCGATATTTGTACATAGGCTGTTCCAATAGTTACAGGCTGTTAAATGTACACCTATTTTTGAATAATTTTTATTATAAACGATACATTTTTGTCTAGCTCATTTTCCATATTTTTGTATGTAGCTGCTAAACGGTTAAAGATATCAACGTGTACGTTCCAAATTTGGAAACTACATGAAATTTTCTATAACATACATCAGGAGCGATATTTGTACATAGGCTGTTCCAATAGTTACAGGCTGTTAAATATACACCTATTTTTGAATAATTTTTATTATAAACGATACATTTTTGTCTAGCTCATTTTCCATATTTTTGTCTGTAGCTTCTAAACGGTTAAAGATATCAACGTGTACGTTCCAAATTTGGAAACTACATGAAATTTTCTATAACATACATCAGGAGCAATATTTGTATATAGGCTGTTCCAATAGTTACAGGCTGTTAAAAGTACACCTATTTTTGAATAATTTTTATTATAAACGATACATTTTTGTCTAGCTCATTTTCCATATTTTTGTCTGTAGCTGCTAAACGGTTAAAGACATCAACGTGTACGTTCCAAATTTGGAAACTACATGAAATTTTCTATAACATACATCAGGAGTAATATTTGTATATAGGCTGTTCCAATAGTTACAGGCTGCTAAATGTACAGAAGTCAAAAAATCTTGTAAGTTTTCATTAAAAATAAAAATTTCTGTTTTGGATTCTGAGCCCTAGGGAATTTTTTTATTATTTTTCGCGTAATCAGCGGACCTGAATTAGTAGAAAATGATACTTTTCATTTATAAACAGGCTGGTTTAATTTTTAGTAGACTACTGAATATTTGTAGGTACAATTTTTTTTTAGACTTCAATAACTCCCTTAATATCAAACCCTATGGGCTGAGATTTGGCTATTCATTAGTCCTTTGTCCCTAGTTAACGTATACGAAATTTGAAACAAATCGGAGTCAAAAAGTTTTTTTTGCCAAAAAAACCCCAAGGCTTTAGTCCACCTTTTAAAATTTCAATCGGGAAAAAATTTTTTGAGTTAGACATGGCAATCCCTTAAATCGACCCTAAGGATTTCGAATCCGGCGTCCAAATTGGGATTTGACGCTTAGATCTTACGTAATTCGTGTTTTACAGGCTGTTAAAAGTACACTTATTTTTGAATAATTTTTATTATAAACGATACATTTTTGTCTAGCTCATTTTCCATATTTTTGTCTGTAGCTTCTGAACGGTTAAAGATATCAACGTGTACGTTTCAAATTTGGAATCTACATGAAATTTTCTATAACATACATCAGGAGCGATATTTGTACATAGGCTGTTCCAATAGTTACAGGCTGTTAAATGTACACCTATTTTTGAATAATTTTTATTATAAACGATACATTTTTGTCTAGCTCATTTTCCATATTTTTGTCTGTAGCTGCTAAACGGTTAAAGATATCAACGTGTACGTTCCAAATTTGGAAACTACATGAAATTTTCTATAACATACATCAGGAGCAATTTTTGTATATAGGCTGTTCCAATAGTTACAGGCTGTTAAAAGTACACCTATTTTTGAATAATTTTTATTATAAACGATACATTTTTGTCTAGCTCATTTTCCATATTTTTGTCTATAGCTTTTAAACGGTTAAAGATAACAACGTGTACGTTGCAAATTTGGAATCTACATGAAATTTTCTATAATATACACCGGGAGTGATATTTGTATATAGGCTGTTCCAATAGTTACAGGCTCTTAAATGTACAAAAGTCTAAAAATCTTGTAAGTTTTCATTAAAAATAAAAATTTCTGTTTTGGATTCTGAGCCCTAGGGAATTTTTTCATTATTTTTTCCGTAATCAGCGGACCTGAATTAGTAGAAAATGATACTTTTCATTTATATACGGGCTGGTTTAATTTTTAGTAGACTACTGAATATTTGTAGGTACAATTTTTTTTTAGACTTCAATAACTCCCTTAATATCAAACCCTATGGGCTGAGATTTGGCTATTCATTAGTCCTTTGTCCCTAGTTAACGTATACGAAATTTGAAACAAATCGGAGTCAAAAAGTTTTTTTTGCCAAAAAAACCCCAAGGCTTTAGTCCACCTTTTAAAATTTCAATCGGGAAAAAATTTTTTGAGTTAGACATGGCAATCCCTTAAATCGACCCTAAGGATTTCGAATCCGGCGTCCAAATTGGGATTTGACGCTTAGATCTTACGTAATTCGTGTTTTACAGGCTGTTAAAAGTACACTTATTTTTGAATAATTTTTATTATAAACGATACATTTTTGTCTAGCTCATTTTCCATATTTTTGTCTGTAGCTTCTGAACGGTTAAAGATATCAACGTGTACGTTTCAAATTTGGAATCTACATGAAATTTTCTATAACATACATCAGGAGCGATATTTGTACATAGGCTGTTCCAATAGTTACAGGCTGTTAAATGTACACCTATTTTTGAATAATTTTTATTATAAACGATACATTTTTGTCTAGCTCATTTTCCATATTTTTGTCTGTAGCTGCTAAACGGTTAAAGATATCAACGTGTACGTTCCAAATTTGGAAACTACATGAAATTTTCTATAACATACATCAGGAGCAATTTTTGTATATAGGCTGTTCCAATAGTTACAGGCTGTTAAATGTACACCTATTTTTGAATAATTTTTATTATAAACGATACATTTTTGTCTAGCTCATTTTCCATATTTTTGTCTATAGCTTTTAAACGGTTAAAGATAACAACGTGTACGTTGCAAATTTGGAATCTACATGAAATTTTCTATTATATACACTGGGAGTGATATTTGTATATAGGCTGTTCCAATAGTTACAGGCTGTTAAATGTACAAAAGTCTAAAAATCTTGTAAGTTTTCATTAAAAATAAAAATTTCTGTTTTGGATTCTGAGCCCTAGGGAATTTTTTCATTATTTTTTCCGTAATCAGCGAACCTGAATTAGTAGAAAATGATACTTTTCATTTATATACGGGCTGGTTTAATTTTTAGTAGACTACTGAATATTTGTAGGTACAATTTTTTTTTAGACTTCAATAACTCCCTTAATATCAAACCCTATGGGCTGAGATTTGGCTATTCATTAGTCCTTTGTCCCTAGTTAACGTATACGAAATTTGAAACAAATCGGAGTCAAAAAGTTTTTTTTGCCAAAAAAACCCCAAGGCTTTAGTCCACCTTTTAAAATTTCAATCGGGAATTTTTTTTTTGAGTTAGACATGGCAATCCCTTAAATCGACCCTAAGGATTTCGAATCCGGCGTCCAAATTGGGATTTGACGCTTAGATCTTACGTAATTCGTGTTTTACAGGCTGTTAAAAGTACACTTATTTTTGAATAATTTTTATTATAAACGATACATTTTTGTCTAGCTCATTTTCCATATTTTTGTCTGTAGCTTCTGAACGGTTAAAGATATCAACGTGTACGTTTCAAATTTGGAATCTACATGAAATTTTCTATAACATACATCAGGAGCGATATTTGTACATAGGCTGTTCCAATAGTTACAGGCTGTTAAATGTACACCTATTTTTGAATAATTTTTATTATAAACGATACATTTTTGTCTAGCTCATTTTCCATATTTTTGTATGTAGCTGCTAAACGGTTAAAGATATCAACGTGTACGTTCCAAATTTGGAAACTACATGAAATTTTCTATAACATACATCAGGAGCGATATTTGTACATAGGCTGTTCCAATAGTTACAGGCTGTTAAATATACACCTATTTTTGAATAATTTTTATTATAAACGATACATTTTTGTCTAGCTCATTTTCCATATTTTTGTCTGTAGCTTCTAAACGGTTAAAGATATCAACGTGTACGTTCCAAATTTGGAAACTACATGAAATTTTCTATAACATACATCAGGAGCAATATTTGTATATAGGCTGTTCCAATAGTTACAGGCTGTTAAAAGTACACCTATTTTTGAATAATTTTTATTATAAACGATACATTTTTGTCTAGCTCATTTTCCATATTTTTGTCTGTAGCTGCTAAACGGTTAAAGACATCAACGTGTACGTTCCAAATTTGGAAACTACATGAAATTTTCTATAACATACATCAGGAGTAATATTTTTATATAGGCTGTTCCAATAGTTACAGGCTGCTAAATGTACAGAAGTCAAAAAATCTTGTAAGTTTTCATTAAAAATAAAAATTTCTGTTTTGGATTCTGAGCCCTAGGGAATTTTTTTATTATTTTTCGCGTAATCAGCGGACCTGAATTAGTAGAAAATGATACTTTTCATTTATATACAGGCTGGTTTAATTTTTAGTAGACTACTGAATATTTGTAGGTACAATTTTTTTTTAGACTTCAATAACTCCCTTAATATCAAACCCTATGGGCTGAGATTTGGCTATTCATTAGTCCTTTGTCCCTAGTTAACGTATACGAAATTTGAAACAAATCGGAGTCAAAAAGTTTTTTTTGCCAAAAAAACCCCAAGGCTTTAGTCCACCTTTTAAAATTTCAATCGGGAAAAAATTTTTTGAGTTAGACATGGCAATCCCTTAAATCGACCCTAAGGATTTCGAATCCGGCGTCCAAATTGGGATTTGACGCTTAGATCTTACGTAATTCGTGTTTTACAGGCTGTTAAAAGTACACTTATTTTTGAATAATTTTTATTATAAACGATACATTTTTGTCTAGCTCATTTTCCATATTTTTGTCTGTAGCTTCTGAACGGTTAAAGATATCAACGTGTACGTTTCAAATTTGGAATCTACATGAAATTTTCTATAACATACATCAGGAGCGATATTTGTACATAGGCTGTTCCAATAGTTACAGGCTGTTAAATGTACACCTATTTTTGAATAATTTTTATTATAAACGATACATTTTTGTCTAGCTCATTTTCCATATTTTTGTCTGTAGCTTCTGAACGGTTAAAGATATCAACGTGTACGTTCCAAATTTGGAAACTACATGAAATTTTCTATAACATACATCAGGAGCAATTTTTGTATATAGGCTGTTCCAATAGTTACAGGCTGTTAAAAGTACACCTATTTTTGAATAATTTTTATTATAAACGATACATTTTTGTCTAGCTCATTTTCCATATTTTTGTCTATAGCTTTTAAACGGTTAAAGATAACAACGTGTACGTTGCAAATTTGGAATCTACATGAAATTTTCTATAATATACACCGGGAGTGATATTTGTATATAGGCTGTTCCAATAGTTACAGGCTGTTAAATGTACAAAAGTCTAAAAATCTTGTAAGTTTTCATTAAAAATAAAAATTTCTGTTTTGGATTCTGAGCCCTAGGGAATTTTTTCATTATTTTTTCCGTAATCAGCGGACCTGAATTAGTAGAAAATGATACTTTTCATTTATATACGGGCTGGTTTAATTTTTAGTAGACTACTGAATATTTGTAGGTACAATTTTTTTTTAGACTTCAATAACTCCCTTAATATCAAACCCTATGGGCTGAGATTTGGCTATTCATTAGTCCTTTGTCCCTAGTCAACGTATACGAAATTTGAAACAAATCGGAGTCAAAAAGTTTTTTTTGCCAAAAAAACCCCAAGGCTTTAGTCCACCTTTTAAAATTTCAATCGGGAATTTTTTTTTTGAGTTAGACATGGCAATCCCTTAAATCGACCCTAAGGATTTCGAATCCGGCGTCCAAATTGGGATTTGACGCTTAGATCTTACGTAATTCGTGTTTTACAGGCTGTTAAAAGTACACTTATTTTTGAATAATTTTTATTATAAACGATACATTTTTGTCTAGCTCATTTTCCATATTTTTGTCTGTAGCTTCTGAACGGTTAAAGATATCAACGTGTACGTTTCAAATTTGGAATCTACATGAAATTTTCTATAACATACATCAGGAGCGATATTTGTACATAGGCTGTTCCAATAGTTACAGGCTGTTAAATGTACACCTATTTTTGAATAATTTTTATTATAAACGATACATTTTTGTCTAGCTCATTTTCCATATTTTTGTCTGTAGCTTCTAAACGGTTAAAGATATCAACGTGTACGTTCCAAATTTGGAAACTACATGAAATTTTCTATAACATACATCAGGAGCAATATTTGTATATAGGCTGTTCCAATAGTTACAGGCTGTTAAATATACACCTATTTTTGAATAATTTTTATTATAAACGATACATTTTTGTCTAGCTCATTTTCCATATTTTTGTCTGTAGCTTCTAAACGGTTAAAGATATCAACGTGTACGTTCCAAATTTGGAAACTACATGAAATTTTCTATAACATACATCAGGAGCAATATTTGTATATAGGCTGTTCCAATAGTTACAGGCTGTTAAATATACACCTATTTTTGAATAATTTTTATTATAAACGATACATTTTTGTCTAGCTCATTTTCCATATTTTTGTCTGTAGCTTCTGAACGGTTAAAGATATCAACGTGTACGTTTCAAATTTGGAATCTACATGAAATTTTCTATAACATACATCAGGAGCGATATTTGTACATAGGCTGTTCCAATAGTTACAGGCTGTTAAATGTACACCTATTTTTGAATAATTTTTATTATAAACGATACATTTTTGTCTAGCTCATTTTCCATATTTTTGTCTGTAGCTTCTGAACGGTTAAAGATATCAACGTGTACGTTCCAAATTTGGAAACTACATGAAATTTTCTATAACATACATCAGGAGCAATTTTTGTATATAGGCTGTTCCAATAGTTACAGGCTGTTAAAAGTACACCTATTTTTGAATAATTTTTATTATAAACGATAGATTTTTGTCTAGCTCATTTTCCATATTTTTGTCTATAGCTTTTAAACGGTTAAAGATAACAACGTGTACGTTGCAAATTTGGAAACTACATGAAATTTTCTATAACATACATGAGGAGCAATTTTTGTATATAGGCTGTTCCAATAGTTACAGGCTGTTAAAAGTACACCTATTTTTGAATAATTTTTATTATAAACGATAGATTTTTGTCTAGCTCATTTTCCATATTTTTGTCTATAGCTTTTAAACGGTTAAAGATAACAACGTGTACGTTGCAAATTTGGAATCTACATGAAATTTTCTATAATATACACCGGGAGTGATATTTGTATATAGGCTGTTCCAATAGTTACAGGCTGTTAAATGTACAAAAGTCTAAAAATCTTGTAAGTTTTCATTAAAAATAAAAATTTCTGTTTTGGATTCTGAGCCCTAGGGAATTTTTTCATTATTTTTTCCGTAATCAGCGGACTTGAGTTAGTAGAAAATGATACTTTTCATTTATATACGGGCTGGTTTAATTTTTAGTAGACTACTGAATATTTGTAGGTACAATTTTTTTTTAGACTTCAATAACTCCCTTAATATCAAACCCTATGGGCTGAGATTTGGCTATTCATTAGTCCTTTGTCCCTAGTTAACGTATACGAAATTTGAAACAAATCGGAGTCAAAAAGTTTTTTTGCCAAAAAAACCCCAAGGCTTTAGTCCACCTTTTAAAATTTCAATCGGGAATTTTTTTTTGAGTTAGACATGGCAATCCCTTAAATCGACCCTAAGGATTTCGAATCCGGCGTCCAAATTGGGATTTGACGCTTAGATCTTACGTAATTCGTGTTTTACAGGCTGTTAAAAGTACACTTATTTTTGAATAATTTTTATTATAAACGATACATTTTTGTCTAGCTCATTTTCCATATTTTTGTCTGTAGCTTCTGAACGGTTAAAGATATCAACGTGTACGTTTCAAATTTGGAATCTACATGAAATTTTCTATAACATACATCAGGAGCGATATTTGTACATAGGCTGTTCCAATAGTTACAGGCTGTTAAATGTACACCTATTTTTGAATAATTTTTATTATAAACGATACATTTTTGTCTAGCTCATTTTCCATATTTTTGTCTGTAGCTTCTGAACGGTTAAAGATATCAACGTGTACGTTCCAAATTTGGAAACTACATGAAATTTTCTATAACATACATCAGGAGCAATTTTTGTATATAGGCTGTTCCAATAGTTACAGGCTGTTAAAAGTACACCTATTTTTGAATAATTTTTATTATAAACGATACATTTTTGTCTAGCTCATTTTCCATATTTTTGTCTGTAGCTTCTGAACGGTTAAAGATATCAACGTGTACGTTTCAAATTTGGAATCTACATGAAATTTTCTATAACATACATCAGGAGCGATATTTGTACATAGGCTGTTCCAATAGTTACAGGCTGTTAAATGTACACCTATTTTTGAATAATTTTTATTATAAACGATACATTTTTGTCTAGCTCATTTTCCATATTTTTGTCTGTAGCTGCTAAACGGTTAAAGATATCAACGTGTACGTTCCAAATTTGGAAACTACATGAAATTTTCTATAACATACATCAGGAGCAATTTTTGTATATAGGCTGTTCCAATAGTTACAGGCTGTTAAAAGTACACCTATTTTTGAATAATTTTTATTATAAACGATAGATTTTTGTCTAGCTCATTTTCCATATTTTTGTCTATAGCTTTTAAACGGTTAAAGATAACAACGTGTACGTTGCAAATTTGGAATCTACATGAAATTTTCTATAATATACACCGGGAGTGATATTTGTATATAGGCTGTTCCAATAGTTACAGGCTGTTAAATGTACAAAAGTCTAAAAATCTTGTAAGTTTTCATTAAAAATAAAAATTTCTGTTTTGGATTCTCAGCCCTAGGGAATTTTTTCATTATTTTTTCCGTAATCAGCGGACCTGAATTAGTAGAAAATGATACTTTTCATTTATATACGGGCTGGTTTAATTTTTAGTAGACTACTGAATATTTGTAGGTACAATTTTTTTTTAGACTTCAATAACTCCCTTAATATCAAACCCTATGGGCTGAGATTTGGCTATTCATTAGTCCTTTGTCCCTAGTTAACGTATACGAAATTTGAAACAAATCGGAGTCAAAAAGTTTTTTTTACCAAAAAAACCCCAAGGCTTTAGTCCACCTTTTAAAATTTCAATCGAAGATTTTTTTTTGAGTTAGACATGGCAATCCCTTAAATCGACCCTAAGGATTTCGAATCCGGCGTCCAAATTGGGATTTGACGCTTAGATCTTACGTAATTCGTGTTTTACAGGCTGTTAAAAGTACACCTATTTTTGAATAATTTTTATTATAAACGATACATTTTTGTCTAGCTCATTTTCCATATTTTTGTCTGTAGCTTCTGAACGGTTAAAGATATCAACGTGTACGTTTCAAATTTGGAATCTACATGAAATTTTCTATAACATACATCAGGAGCGATATTTGTACATAGGCTGTTCCAATAGTTACAGGCTGTTAAAAGTACACCTATTTTTGAATAATTTTTATTATAAACGATACATTTTTGTCTAGCTCATTTTCCATATTTTTGTCTGTAGCTTCTGAACGGTTAAAGATATCAACGTGTACGTTTCAAATTTGGAATCTACATGAAATTTTCTATAACATACATCAGGAGCGATATTTGTACATAGGCTGTTCCAATAGTTACAGGCTGTTAAATGTACACCTATTTTTGAATAATTTTTATTATAAACGATACATTTTTGTCTAGCTCATTTTCCATATTTCTGTCTGTAGCTGCTAAACGGTTAAAGATATCAACGTGTACGTTCCAAATTTGGAAACTACATGAAATTTTCTATAACATACATCAGGAGCAATTTTTGTATATAGGCTGTTCCAATAGTTACAGGCTGTTAAAAGTACACCTATTTTTGAATAATTTTTATTATAAACGATAGATTTTTGTCTAGCTCATTTTCCATATTTTTGTCTATAGCTTTTAAACGGTTAAAGATAACAACGTGTACGTTGCAAATTTGGAATCTACATGAAATTTTCTATAATATACACCGGGAGTGATATTTGTATATAGGCTGTTCCAATAGTTACAGGCTGTTAAATGTACAAAAGTCTAAAAATCTTGTAAGTTTTCATTAAAAATAAAAATTTCTGTTTTGGATTCTGAGCCCTAGGGAATTTTTTCATTATTTTTTCCGTAATCAGCGGACCTAAATTAGTAGAAAATGATACTTTTCATTTATATACGGGCTGGTTTAATTTTTAGTAGACTACTGAATATTTGTAGGTACAATTTTTTTTTAGACTTCAATAACTCCCTTAATATCAAACCCTATGGGCTGAGATTTGGCTATTCATTAGTCCTTTGTCCCTAGTTAACGTATACGAAATTTGAAACAAATCGGAGTCAAAAAGTTTTTTTTGCCAAAAAAACCCCAAGGCTTTAGTCCACCTTTTAAAATTTCAATCGAAGATTTTTTTTTTGAGTTAGACATGGCAATCCCTTAAATCGACCCTAAGGATTTCGAATCCGGCGTCCAAATTGGGATTTGACGCTTAGATCTTACGTAATTCGTGTTTTACAGGCTGTTAAAAGTACACTTATTTTTGAATAATTTTTATTATAAACGATACATTTTTGTCTAGCTCATTTTCCATATTTTTGTCTGTAGCTTCTGAACGGTTAAAGATATCAACGTGTACGTTTCAAATTTGGAATCTACATGAAATATTCTATAACATACATCAGGAGCGATATTTGTACATAGGCTGTTCCAATAGTTACAGGCTGTTAAATGTACACCTATTTTTGAATAATTTTTATTATAAACGATACATTTTTGTCTAGCTCATTTTCCATATTTTTGTCTGTAGCTTCTGAACGGTTAAAGATATCAACGTGTACGTTCCAAATTTGGAAACTACATGAAATTTTCTATAACATACATCAGGAGCAATTTTTGTATATAGGCTGTTCCAATAGTTACAGGCTGTTAAAAGTACACCTATTTTTGAATAATTTTTATTATAAACGATAGATTTTTGTCTAGCTCATTTTCCATATTTTTGTCTATAGCTTTTAAACGGTTAAAGATAACAACGTGTACGTTGCAAATTTGGAATCTACATGAAATTTTCTATAATATACACCGGGAGTGATATTTGTATATAGGCTGTTCCAATAGTTACAGGCTGTTAAATGTACAAAAGTCTAAAAATCTTGTAAGTTTTCATTAAAAATAAAAATTTCTGTTTTGGATTCTGAGCCCTAGGGAATTTTTTCATTATTTTTTCCGTAATCAGCGGACCTGAATTAGTAGAAAATGATACTTTTCATTTATATACGGGCTGGTTTAATTTTTAGTAGACTACTGAATATTTGTAGGTACAATTTTTTTTTAGACTTCAATAACTCCCTTAATATCAAACCCTATGGGCTGAGATTTGGCTATTCATTAGTCCTTTGTCCCTAGTTAACGTGTACGAAATTTGAAACAAATCGGAGTCAAAAAGTTTTTTTTGCCAAAAAAACCCCAAGGCTTTAGTCCACCTTTTAAAATTTCAATCGGGAAATTTTTTTTTGAGTTAGACATGGCAATCCCTTAAATCGACCCTAAGGATTTCGAATCCGGCGTCCAAATTGGGATTTGACGCTTAGATCTTACGTAATTCGTGTTTTACAGGCTGTTAAAAGTACACTTATTTTTGAATAATTTTTATTATAAACGATACATTTTTGTCTAGCTCATTTTCCATATTTTTGTCTGTAGCTTCTGAACGGTTAAAGATATCAACGTGTACGTTTCAAATTTGGAATCTACATGAAATTTTCTATAACATACATCAGGAGCGATATTTGTACATAGGCTGTTCCAATAGTTACAGGCTGTTAAATGTACACCTATTTTTGAATAATTTTTATTATAAACGATACATTTTTGTCTAGCTCATTTTCCATATTTTTGTCTGTAGCTGCTAAACGGTTAAAGATATCAACGTGTACGTTCCAAATTTGGAAACTACATGAAATTTTCTATAACATACATCAGGAGCAATTTTTGTATATAGGCTGTTCCAATAGTTACAGGCTGTTAAAAGTACACCTATTTTTGAATAATTTTTATTATAAACGATAGATTTTTGTCTAGCTCATTTTCCATATTTTTGTCTATAGCTTTTAAACGGTTAAAGATAACAACGTGTACGTTCCAAATTTGGAAACTACATGAAATTTTCTATAACATACATCAGGAGTAATATTTGTATATAGGCTGTTCCAATAGTTACAGGCTGCTAAATGTACAGAAGTCAAAAAATCTTGTAAGTTTTCATTAAAAATAAAAATTTCTGTTTTGGATTCTGAGCCCTAGGGAATTTTTTTATTATTTTTCGCGTAATCAGCGGACCTGAATTAGTAGAAAATGATACTTTTCATTTATAAACAGGCTGGTTTAATTTTTAGTAGACTACTGAATATTTGTAGGTACAATTTTTTTTTAGACTTCAATAACTCCCTTAATATCAAACCCTATGGGCTGAGATTTGGCTATTCATTAGTCCTTTGTCCCTAGTTAACGTATACGAAATTTGAAACAAATCGGAGTCAAAAAGTTTTTTTTGCCAAAAAAACCCCAAGGCTTTAGTCCACCTTTTAAAATTTCAATCGGGAAAAAATTTTTTGAGTTAGACATGGCAATCCCTTAAATCGACCCTAAGGATTTCGAATCCGGCGTCCAAATTGGGATTTGACGCTTAGATCTTACGTAATTCGTGTTTTACAGGCTGTTAAAAGTACACTTATTTTTGAATAATTTTTATTATAAACGATACATTTTTGTCTAGCTCATTTTCCATATTTTTGTCTGTAGCTTCTGAACGGTTAAAGATATCAACGTGTACGTTTCAAATTTGGAATCTACATGAAATTTTCTATAACATACATCAGGAGCGATATTTGTACATAGGCTGTTCCAATAGTTACAGGCTGTTAAATGTACACCTATTTTTGAATAATTTTTATTATAAACGATACATTTTTGTCTAGCTCATTTTCCATATTTTTGTCTGTAGCTGCGAAACGGTTAAAGATATCAACGTGTACGTTCCAAATTTGGAAACTACATGAAATTTTCTATAACATACATCAGGAGCAATTTTTGTATATAGGCTGTTCCAATAGTTACAGGCTGTTAAAAGTACACCTATTTTTGAATAATTTTTATTATAAACGATAGATTTTTGTCTAGCTCATTTTCCATATTTTTGTCTATAGCTTTTAAACGGTTAAAGATAACAACGTGTACGTTGCAAATTTGGAATCTACATGAAATTTTCTATAATATACACCGGGAGTGATATTTGTATATAGGCTGTTCCAATAGTTACAGGCTCTTAAATGTACAAAAGTCTAAAAATCTTGTAAGTTTTCATTAAAAATAAAAATTTCTGTTTTGGATTCTGAGCCCTAGGGAATTTTTTCATTATTTTTTCCGTAATCAGCGGACCTGAATTAGTAGAAAATGATACTTTTCATTTATATACGGGCTGGTTTAATTTTTAGTAGACTACTGAATATTTGTAGGTACAATTTTTTTTTAGACTTCAATAACTCCCTTAATATCAAACCCTATGGGCTGAGATTTGGCTATTCATTAGTCCTTTGTCCCTAGTTAACGTATACGAAATTTGAAACAAATCGGAGTCAAAAAGTTTTTTTTGCCAAAAAAACCCCAAGGCTTTAGTCCACCTTTTAAAATTTCAATCGGGAAAAAATTTTTTGAGTTAGACATGGCAATCCCTTAAATCGACCCTAAGGATTTCGAATCCGGCGTCCAAATTGGGATTTGACGCTTAGATCTTACGTAATTCGTGTTTTACAGGCTGTTAAAAGTACACTTATTTTTGAATAATTTTTATTATAAACGATACATTTTTGTCTAGCTCATTTTCCATATTTTTGTCTGTAGCTTCTGAACGGTTAAAGATATCAACGTGTACGTTTCAAATTTGGAATCTACATGAAATTTTCTATAACATACATCAGGAGCGATATTTGTACATAGGCTGTTCCAATAGTTACAGGCTGTTAAATGTACACCTATTTTTGAATAATTTTTATTATAAACGATACATTTTTGTCTAGCTCATTTTCCATATTTTTGTCTGTAGCTGCTAAACGGTTAAAGATATCAACGTGTACGTTCCAAATTTGGAAACTACATGAAATTTTCTATAACATACATCAGGAGCGATATTTGTACATAGGCTGTTCCAATAGTTACAGGCTGTTAAATATACACCTATTTTTGAATAATTTTTATTATAAACGATACATTTTTGTCTAGCTCATTTTCCATATTTTTGTCTGTAGCTTCTAAACGGTTAAAGATATCAACGTGTACGTTCCAAATTTGGAAACTACATGAAATTTTCTATAACATACATCAGGAGCAATATTTGTATATAGGCTGTTCCAATAGTTACAGGCTGTTAAAAGTACACCTATTTTTGAATAATTTTTATTATAAACGATACATTTTTGTCTAGCTCATTTTCCATATTTTTGTCTGTAGCTGCTAAACGGTTAAAGACATCAACGTGTACGTTCCAAATTTGGAAACTACATGAAATTTTCTATAACATACATCAGGAGTAATATTTTTATATAGGCTGTTCCAATAGTTACAGGCTGCTAAATGTACAGAAGTCAAAAAATCTTGTAAGTTTTCATTAAAAATAAAAATTTCTGTTTTGGATTCTGAGCCCTAGGGAATTTTTTTATTATTTTTCGCGTAATCAGCGGACCTGAATTAGTAGAAAATGATACTTTTCATTTATATACAGGCTGGTTTAATTTTTAGTAGACTACTGAATATTTGTAGGTACAATTTTTTTTTAGACTTCAATAACTCCCTTAATATCAAACCCTATGGGCTGAGATTTGGCTATTCATTAGTCCTTTGTCCCTAGTTAACGTATACGAAATTTGAAACAAATCGGAGTCAAAAAGTTTTTTTTGCCAAAAAAACCCCAAGGCTTTAGTCCACCTTTTAAAATTTCAATCGGGAAAAATTTTTTTGAGTTAGACATGGCAATCCCTTAAATCGACCCTAAGGATTTCGAATCCGGCGTCCAAATTGGGATTTGACGCTTAGATCTTACGTAATTCGTGTTTTACAGGCTGTTAAAAGTACACTTATTTTTGAATAATTTTTATTATAAACGATACATTTTTGTCTAGCTCATTTTCCATATTTTTGTCTGTAGCTTCTGAACGGTTAAAGATATCAACGTGTACGTTTCAAATTTGGAATCTACATGAAATTTTCTATAACATACATCAGGAGCGATATTTGTACATAGGCTGTTCCAATAGTTACAGGCTGTTAAATGTACACCTATTTTTGAATAATTTTTATTATAAACGATACATTTTTGTCTAGCTCATTTTCCATATTTTTGTCTGTAGCTTCTGAACGGTTAAAGATATCAACGTGTACGTTCCAAATTTGGAAACTACATGAAATTTTCTATAACATACATCAGGAGCAATTTTTGTATATAGGCTGTTCCAATAGTTACAGGCTGTTAAAAGTACACCTATTTTTGAATAATTTTTATTATAAACGATACATTTTTGTCTAGCTCATTTTCCATATTTTTGTCTATAGCTTTTAAACGGTTAAAGATAACAACGTGTACGTTGCAAATTTGGAATCTACATGAAATTTTCTATAATATACACCGGGAGTGATATTTGTATATAGGCTGTTCCAATAGTTACAGGCTGTTAAATGTACAAAAGTCTAAAAATCTTGTAAGTTTTCATTAAAAATAAAAATTTCTGTTTTGGATTCTGAGCCCTAGGGAATTTTTTCATTATTTTTTCCGTAATCAGCGGACCTGAATTAGTAGAAAATGATACTTTTCATTTATATACGGGCTGGTTTAATTTTTAGTAGACTACTGAATATTTGTAGGTACAATTTTTTTTTAGACTTCAATAACTCCCTTAATATCAAACCCTATGGGCTGAGATTTGGCTATTCATTAGTCCTTTGTCCCTAGTCAACGTATACGAAATTTGAAACAAATCGGAGTCAAAAAGTTTTTTTTGCCAAAAAAACCCCAAGGCTTTAGTCCACCTTTTAAAATTTCAATCGGGAATTTTTTTTTTGAGTTAGACATGGCAATCCCTTAAATCGACCCTAAGGATTTCGAATCCGGCGTCCAAATTGGGATTTGACGCTTAGATCTTACGTAATTCGTGTTTTACAGGCTGTTAAAAGTACACTTATTTTTGAATAATTTTTATTATAAACGATACATTTTTGTCTAGCTCATTTTCCATATTTTTGTCTGTAGCTTCTGAACGGTTAAAGATATCAACGTGTACGTTTCAAATTTGGAATCTACATGAAATTTTCTATAACATACATCAGGAGCGATATTTGTACATAGGCTGTTCCAATAGTTACAGGCTGTTAAATGTACACCTATTTTTGAATAATTTTTATTATAAACGATACATTTTTGTCTAGCTCATTTTCCATATTTTTGTCTGTAGCTTCTAAACGGTTAAAGATATCAACGTGTACGTTCCAAATTTGGAAACTACATGAAATTTTCTATAACATACATCAGGAGCAATATTTGTATATAGGCTGTTCCAATAGTTACAGGCTGTTAAATATACACCTATTTTTGAATAATTTTTATTATAAACGATACATTTTTGTCTAGCTCATTTTCCATATTTTTGTCTGTAGCTTCTAAACGGTTAAAGATATCAACGTGTACGTTCCAAATTTGGAAACTACATGAAATTTTCTATAACATACATCAGGAGCAATATTTGTATATAGGCTGTTCCAATAGTTACAGGCTGTTAAATATACACCTATTTTTGAATAATTTTTATTATAAACGATACATTTTTGTCTAGCTCATTTTCCATATTTTTGTCTGTAGCTTCTGAACGGTTAAAGATATCAACGTGTACGTTTCAAATTTGGAATCTACATGAAATTTTCTATAACATACATCAGGAGCGATATTTGTACATAGGCTGTTCCAATAGTTACAGGCTGTTAAATGTACACCTATTTTTGAATAATTTTTATTATAAACGATACATTTTTGTCTAGCTCATTTTCCATATTTTTGTCTGTAGCTTCTGAACGGTTAAAGATATCAACGTGTACGTTCCAAATTTGGAAACTACATGAAATTTTCTATAACATACATCAGGAGCAATTTTTGTATATAGGCTGTTCCAATAGTTACAGGCTGTTAAAAGTACACCTATTTTTGAATAATTTTTATTATAAACGATAGATTTTTGTCTAGCTCATTTTCCATATTTTTGTCTATAGCTTTTAAACGGTTAAAGATAACAACGTGTACGTTGCAAATTTGGAAACTACATGAAGTTTTCTATAACATACATCAGGAGCAATTTTTGTATATAGGCTGTTCCAATAGTTACAGGCTGTTAAAAGTACACCTATTTTTGAATAATTTTTATTATAAACGATAGATTTTTGTCTAGCTCATTTTCCATATTTTTGTCTATAGCTTTTAAACGGTTAAAGATAACAACGTGTACGTTGCAAATTTGGAATCTACATGAAATTTTCTATAATATACACCGGGAGTGATATTTGTATATAGGCTGTTCCAATAGTTACAGGCTGTTAAATGTACAAAAGTCTAAAAATCTTGTAAGTTTTCATTAAAAATAAAAATTTCTGTTTTGGATTCTGAGCCCTAGGGAATTTTTTCATTATTTTTTCCGTAATCAGCGGACTTGAGTTAGTAGAAAATGATACTTTTCATTTATATACGGGCTGGTTTAATTTTTAGTAGACTACTGAATATTTGTAGGTACAATTTTTTTTTAGACTTCAATAACTCCCTTAATATCAAACCCTATGGGCTGAGATTTGGCTATTCATTAGTCCTTTGTCCCTAGTTAACGTATACGAAATTTGAAACAAATCGGAGTCAAAAAGTTTTTTTGCCAAAAAAACCCCAAGGCTTTAGTCCACCTTTTAAAATTTCAATCGGGAATTTTTTTTTGAGTTAGACATGGCAATCCCTTAAATCGACCCTAAGGATTTCGAATCCGGCGTCCAAATTGGGATTTGACGCTTAGATCTTACGTAATTCGTGTTTTACAGGCTGTTAAAAGTACACTTATTTTTGAATAATTTTTATTATAAACGATACATTTTTGTCTAGCTCATTTTCCATATTTTTGTCTGTAGCTTCTGAACGGTTAAAGATATCAACGTGTACGTTTCAAATTTGGAATCTACATGAAATTTTCTATAACATACATCAGGAGCGATATTTGTACATAGGCTGTTCCAATAGTTACAGGCTGTTAAATGTACACCTATTTTTGAATAATTTTTATTATAAACGATACATTTTTGTCTAGCTCATTTTCCATATTTTTGTCTGTAGCTTCTGAACGGTTAAAGATATCAACGTGTACGTTCCAAATTTGGAAACTACATGAAATTTTCTATAACATACATCAGGAGCAATTTTTGTATATAGGCTGTTCCAATAGTTACAGGCTGTTAAAAGTACACCTATTTTTGAATAATTTTTATTATAAACGATACATTTTTGTCTAGCTCATTTTCCATATTTTTGTCTGTAGCTTCTGAACGGTTAAAGATATCAACGTGTACGTTTCAAATTTGGAATCTACATGAAATTTTCTATAACATACATCAGGAGCGATATTTGTACATAGGCTGTTCCAATAGTTACAGGCTGTTAAATGTACACCTATTTTTGAATAATTTTTATTATAAACGATACATTTTTGTCTAGCTCATTTTCCATATTTTTGTCTGTAGCTGCTAAACGGTTAAAGATATCAACGTGTACGTTCCAAATTTGGAAACTACATGAAATTTTCTATAACATACATCAGGAGCAATTTTTGTATATAGGCTGTTCCAATAGTTACAGGCTGTTAAAAGTACACCTATTTTTGAATAATTTTTATTATAAACGATAGATTTTTGTCTAGCTCATTTTCCATATTTTTGTCTATAGCTTTTAAACGGTTAAAGATAACAACGTGTACGTTGCAAATTTGGAATCTACATGAAATTTTCTATAATATACACCGGGAGTGATATTTGTATATAGGCTGTTCCAATAGTTACAGGCTGTTAAATGTACAAAAGTCTAAAAATCTTGTAAGTTTTCATTAAAAATAAAAATTTCTGTTTTGGATTCTCAGCCCTAGGGAATTTTTTCATTATTTTTTCCGTAATCAGCGGACCTGAATTAGTAGAAAATGATACTTTTCATTTATATACGGGCTGGTTTAATTTTTAGTAGACTACTGAATATTTGTAGGTACAATTTTTTTTTAGACTTCAATAACTCCCTTAATATCAAACCCTATGGGCTGAGATTTGGCTATTCATTAGTCCTTTGTCCCTAGTTAACGTATACGAAATTTGAAACAAATCGGAGTCAAAAAGTTTTTTTTACCAAAAAAACCCCAAGGCTTTAGTCCACCTTTTAAAATTTCAATCGAAGATTTTTTTTTGAGTTAGACATGGCAATCCCTTAAATCGACCCTAAGGATTTCGAATCCGGCGTCCAAATTGGGATTTGACGCTTAGATCTTACGTAATTCGTGTTTTACAGGCTGTTAAAAGTACACCTATTTTTGAATAATTTTTATTATAAACGATACATTTTTGTCTAGCTCATTTTCCATATTTTTGTCTGTAGCTTCTGAACGGTTAAAGATATCAACGTGTACGTTTCAAATTTGGAATCTACATGAAATTTTCTATAACATACATCAGGAGCGATATTTGTACATAGGCTGTTCCAATAGTTACAGGCTGTTAAAAGTACACCTATTTTTGAATAATTTTTATTATAAACGATACATTTTTGTCTAGCTCATTTTCCATATTTTTGTCTGTAGCTTCTGAACGGTTAAAGATATCAACGTGTACGTTTCAAATTTGGAATCTACATGAAATTTTCTATAACATACATCAGGAGCGATATTTGTACATAGGCTGTTCCAATAGTTACAGGCTGTTAAATGTACACCTATTTTTGAATAATTTTTATTATAAACGATACATTTTTGTCTAGCTCATTTTCCATATTTTTGTCTGTAGCTGCTAAACGGTTAAAGATATCAACGTGTACGTTCCAAATTTGGAAACTACATGAAATTTTCTATAACATACATCAGGAGCAATTTTTGTATATAGGCTGTTCCAATAGTTAGAGGCTGTTAAAAGTACACCTATTTTTGAATAATTTTTATTATAAACGATAGATTTTTGTCTAGCTCATTTTCCATATTTTTGTCTATAGCTTTTAAACGGTTAAAGATAACAACGTGTACGTTGCAAATTTGGAATCTACATGAAATTTTCTATAATATACACCGGGAGTGATATTTGTATATAGGCTGTTCCAATAGTTACAGGCTGTTAAATGTACAAAAGTCTAAAAATCTTGTAAGTTTTCATTAAAAATAAAAATTTCTGTTTTGGATTCTGAGCCCTAGGGAATTTTTTCATTATTTTTTCCGTAATCAGCGGACCTAAATTAGTAGAAAATGATACTTTTCATTTATATACGGGCTGGTTTAATTTTTAGTAGACTACTGAATATTTGTAGGTACAATTTTTTTTTAGACTTCAATAACTCCCTTAATATCAAACCCTATGGGCTGAGATTTGGCTATTCATTAGTCCTTTGTCCCTAGTTAACGTATACGAAATTTGAAACAAATCGGAGTCAAAAAGTTTTTTTTGCCAAAAAAACCCCAAGGCTTTAGTCCACCTTTTAAAATTTCAATCGAAGATTTTTTTTTTGAGTTAGACATGGCAATCCCTTAAATCGACCCTAAGGATTTCGAATCCGGCGTCCAAATTGGGATTTGACGCTTAGATCTTACGTAATTCGTGTTTTACAGGCTGTTAAAAGTACACTTATTTTTGAATAATTTTTATTATAAACGATACATTTTTGTCTAGCTCATTTTCCATATTTTTGTCTGTAGCTTCTGAACGGTTAAAGATATCAACGTGTACGTTTCAAATTTGGAATCTACATGAAATATTCTATAACATACATCAGGAGCGATATTTGTACATAGGCTGTTCCAATAGTTACAGGCTGTTAAATGTACACCTATTTTTGAATAATTTTTATTATAAACGATACATTTTTGTCTAGCTCATTTTCCATATTTTTGTCTGTAGCTTCTGAACGGTTAAAGATATCAACGTGTACGTTCCAAATTTGGAAACTACATGAAATTTTCTATAACATACATCAGGAGCAATTTTTGTATATAGGCTGTTCCAATAGTTACAGGCTGTTAAAAGTACACCTATTTTTGAATAATTTTTATTATAAACGATAGATTTTTGTCTAGCTCATTTTCCATATTTTTGTCTATAGCTTTTAAACGGTTAAAGATAACAACGTGTACGTTGCAAATTTGGAATCTACATGAAATTTTCTATAATATACACCGGGAGTGATATTTGTATATAGGCTGTTCCAATAGTTACAGGCTGTTAAATGTACAAAAGTCTAAAAATCTTGTAAGTTTTCATTAAAAATAAAAATTTCTGTTTTGGATTCTGAGCCCTAGGGAATTTTTTCATTATTTTTTCCGTAATCAGCGGACCTGAATTAGTAGAAAATGATACTTTTCATTTATATACGGGCTGGTTTAATTTTTAGTAGACTACTGAATATTTGTAGGTACAATTTTTTTTTAGACTTCAATAACTCCCTTAATATCAAACCCTATGGGCTGAGATTTGGCTATTCATTAGTCCTTTGTCCCTAGTTAACGTGTACGAAATTTGAAACAAATCGGAGTCAAAAAGTTTTTTTTGCCAAAAAAACCCCAAGGCTTTAGTCCACCTTTTAAAATTTCAATCGGGAAATTTTTTTTTGAGTTAGACATGGCAATCCCTTAAATCGACCCTAAGGATTTCGAATCCGGCGTCCAAATTGGGATTTGACGCTTAGATCTTACGTAATTCGTGTTTTACAGGCTGTTAAAAGTACACTTATTTTTGAATAATTTTTATTATAAACGATACATTTTTGTCTAGCTCATTTTCCATATTTTTGTCTGTAGCTTCTGAACGGTTAAAGATATCAACGTGTACGTTTCAAATTTGGAATCTACATGAAATTTTCTATAACATACATCAGGAGCGATATTTGTACATAGGCTGTTCCAATAGTTACAGGCTGTTAAATGTACACCTATTTTTGAATAATTTTTATTATAAACGATACATTTTTGTCTAGCTCATTTTCCATATTTTTGTCTGTAGCTTCTGAACGGTTAAAGATATCAACGTGTACGTTCCAAATTTGGAAACTACATGAAATTTTCTATAACATACATCAGGAGCAATTTTTGTATATAGGCTGTTCCAATAGTTACAGGCTGTTAAACGTACACCTATTTTTGAATAATTTTTATTATAAACGATAGATTTTTGTCTAGCTCATTTTCCATATTTTTGTCTATAGCTTTTAAACGGTTAAAGATAACGTGTACGTTGCAAATTTGGAATCTACATGAAATTTTCTATAATATACACCGGGAGTGATATTTGTATATAGGCTGTTCCAATAGTTACAGGCTGTTAAATGTACAAAAGTCTAAAAATCTTGTAAGTTTTCATTAAAAATAAAAATTTCTGTTTTGGATTCTGAGCCCTAGGGAATTTTTTCATTATTTTTTCCGTAATCAGCGAACCTGAATTAGTAGAAAATGATACTTTTCATTTATATACGGGCTGGTTTAATTTTTAGTAGACTACTGAATATTTGTAGGTACAATTTTTTTTTAGACTTCAATAACTCCCTTAATATCAAATCCTATGGGCTGAGATTTGGCTATTCATTAGTCCTTTGTCCCTAGTTAACGTATACGAAATTTGAAACAAATCGGAGTCAAAAAGTTTTTTTTGCCAAAAAAACCCCAAGGCTTTAGTCCACCTTTTAAAATTTCAATCGGGAAATTTTTTTTTGAGTTAGACATGGCAATCCCTTAAATCGACCCTAAGGATTTCGAATCCGGCGTCCAAATTGGGATTTGACGCTTAGATCTTACGTAATTCGTGTTTTACAGGCTGTTAAAAGTACACTTATTTTTGAATAATTTTTATTATAAACGATACATTTTTGTCTAGCTCATTTTCCATATTTTTGTCTGTAGCTTCTGAACGGTTAAAGATATCAACGTGTACGTTTCAAATTTGGAATCTACATGAAATATTCTATAACATACATCAGGAGCGATATTTGTACATAGGCTGTTCCAATAGTTACAGGCTGTTAAATGTACACCTATTTTTGAATAATTTTTATTATAAACGATACATTTTTGTCTAGCTCATTTTCCATATTTTTGTATGTAGCTGCTAAACGGTTAAAGATATCAACGTGTACGTTCCAAATTTGGAAACTACATGAAATTTTCTATAACATACATCAGGAGCGATATTTGTACATAGGCTGTTCCAATAGTTACAGGCTGTTAAATATACACCTATTTTTGAATAATTTTTATTATAAACGATACATTTTTGTCTAGCTCATTTTCCATATTTTTGTCTGTAGCTTCTAAACGGTTAAAGATATCAACGTGTACGTTCCAAATTTGGAAACTACATGAAATTTTCTATAACATACATCAGGAGCAATTTTTGTATATAGGCTGTTCCAATAGTTACAGGCTGTTAAAAGTACACCTATTTTTGAATAATTTTGATTATAAACGATAGATTTTTGTCTAGCTCATTTTCCATATTTTTGTCTATAGCTTTTAAACGGTTAAAGATAACAACGTGTACGTTGCAAATTTGGAATCTACATGAAATTTTCTATAATATACACCGGGAGTGATATTTGTATATAGGCTGTTCCAATAGTTACAGGCTGTTAAATGTACAAAAGTCTAAAAATCTTGTAAGTTTTCATTAAAAATAAAAATTTTTCATTATTTTTTCCGTAATCAGCGGACCTGAATTAGTAGAAAATGATACTTTTCATTTATATACGGGCTGGTTTAATTTTTAGTAGACTACTGAATATTTGTAGGTACAATTTTTTTTTAGACTTCAATAACTCCCTTAATATCAAACCCTATGGGCTGAGATTTGGCTATTCATTAGTCCTTTGTCCCTAGTTAACGTATACGAAATTTGAAACAAATCGGAGTCAAAAAGTTTTTTTTGCCAAAAAAACCCCAAGGCTTTAGTCCACCTTTTAAAATTTCAATCGGGAAATTTTTTTTTTGAGTTAGACATGGCAATCCCTTAAATCGACCCTAAGGATTTCGAATCCGGCGTCCAAATTGGGATTTGACGCTTAGATCTTACGTAATTCGTGTTTTACAGGCTGTTAAAAGTACACTTATTTTTGAATAATTTTTATTATAAACGATACATTTTTGTCTAGCTCATTTTCCATATTTTTGTCTGTAGCTTCTGAACGGTTAAAGATATCAACGTGTACGTTTCAAATTTGGAATCTACATGAAATTTTCTATAACATACATCAGGAGCGATATTTGTACATAGGCTGTTCCAATAGTTACAGGCTGTTAAATGTACACCTATTTTTGAATAATTTTTATTATAAACGATACATTTTTGTCTAGCTCATTTTCCATATTTTTGTCTATAGCTTTTAAACGGTTAAAGATAACAACGTGTACGTTGCAAATTTGGAATCTACATGAAATTTTCTATAATATACACCGGGAGTGATTTTTGTGTATAGGCTGTTCCAATAGTTACAGGCTGTTAAAAGTACACCTATTTTTGAATAATTTTTATTATAAACGATAGATTTTTGTCTAGCTCATTTTCCATATTTTTGTCTATAGCTTTTAAACGGTTAAAGATAACAACGTGTACGTTGCAAATTTGGAATCTACATGAAATTTTCTATAATATACACCGGGAGTGATATTTGTATATGGGCTGTTCCAATAGTTACAGGCTGTTAAATGTACAAAAGTCTAAAAATCTTGTAAGTTTTCATTAAAAATAAAAATTTCTGTTTTGGATTCTGAGCCCTAGGGAATTTTTTCATTATTTTTTCCGTAATCAGCGGACCTGAATTAGTAGAAAATGATACTTTTCATTTATATACAGGCTGGTTTAATTTTTAGTAGACTACTGAATATTTGTAGGTACAATTTGTTTTTAGACTTCAATAACTCCCTTAATATCAAACCCTATGGGCTGAGATTTGGCTATTCATTAGTCCTTTGTCCCTAGTTAACGTATACGAAATTTGAAACAAATCGGAGTCAAAAAGTTTTTTTTGCCAAAAAAACCCCAAGGCTTTAGTCCACCTTTTAAAATTTCAATCGGGAAATTTTTTTTTGAGTTAGACATGGCAATCCCTTAAATCGACCCTAAGGATTTCGAATCCGGCGTCCAAATTGGGATTTGACGCTTAGATCTTACGTAATTCGTGTTTTACAGGCTGTTAAAAGTACACTTATTTTTGAATAATTTTTATTATAAACGATACATTTTTGTCTAGCTCATTTTCCATAATTTTGTCTGTAGCTTCTGAACGGTTAAAGATATCAACGTGTACGTTTCAAATTTGGAATCTACATGAAATTTTCTATAACATACATCAGGAGCGATATTTGTACATAGGCTGTTCCAATAGTTACAGGCTGTTAAATGTACACCTATTTTTGAATAATTTTTATTATAAACGATACATTTTTGTCTAGCTCATTTTCCATATTTTTGTCTGTAGCTTCTGAACGGTTAAAGATATCAACGTGTACGTTCCAAATTTGGAAACTACATGAAATTTTCTATAACATACATCAGGAGCAATTTTTGTATATAGGCTGTTCCAATAGTTACAGGCTGTTAAAAGTACACCTATTTTTGAATAATTTTTATTATAAACGATAGATTTTTGTCTAGCTCATTTTCCATATTTTTGTCTATAGCTTTTAAACGGTTAAAGATAACAACGTGTACGTTGCAAATTTGGAAACTACATGAAATTTTCTATAACATACATCAGGAGCAATTT
Organism: Harpalus rubripes; assembly: GCA_963082715.1. Taxonomy (NCBI): domain Eukaryota; kingdom Metazoa; phylum Arthropoda; class Insecta; order Coleoptera; family Carabidae; genus Harpalus; species Harpalus rubripes. The sequence continues at coordinate 39,973,648 of OY720464.1, forward strand.
TTGTATATAGGCTGTTCCAATAGTTACAGGCTGTTAAAAGTACACCTATTTTTGAATAATTTTTATTATAAACGATAGATTTTTGTGTAGCTCATTTTCCATATTTTTGTCTATAGCTTTTAAACGGTTAAAGATAACAACGTGTACGTTGCAAATTTGGAATCTACATGAAATTTTCTATAATATACACCGGGAGTGATATTTGTATATAGGCTGTTCCAATAGTTACAGGCTGTTAAAAGTACACCTATTTTTGAATAATTTTTATTATAAACGATAGATTTTTGTCTAGCTCATTTTCCATATTTTTGTCTATAGCTTTTAAACGGTTAAAGATAACAACGTGTACGTTGCAAATTTGGAAACTACATGAAATTTTCTATAACATACATCAGGAGCAATTTTTGTATATAGGCTGTTCCAATAGTTACAGGCTGTTAAAAGTACACCTATTTTTGAATAATTTTTATTATAAACGATAGATTTTTGTCTAGCTCATTTTCCATATTTTTGTCTGTAGCTTCTGAACGGTTAAAGATATCAACGTGTACGTTTCAAATTTGGAATCTACATGAAATTTTCTATAACATACATCAGGAGCGATATTTGTACATAGGCTGTTTCAATAGTTACAGGCTGTTAAATGTACACCTATTTTTGAATAATTTTTATTATAAACGATACATTTTTGTCTAGCTCATTTTCCATATTTTTGTATGTAGCTGCTAAACGGTTAAAGATATCAACGTGTACGTTCCAAATTTGGAAACTACATGAAATTTTCTATAACATACATCAGGAGCGATATTTGTACATAGGCTGTTCCAATAGTTACAGGCTGTTAAATATACACCTATTTTTGAATAATTTTTATTATAAACGATACATTTTTGTCTAGCTCATTTTCCATATTTTTGTCTGTAGCTTCTAAACGGTTAAAGATATCAACGTGTACGTTCCAAATTTGGAAACTACATGAAATTTTCTATAACATACATCAGGAGCAATATTTGTATATAGGCTGTTCCAATAGTTACAGGCTGTTAAAAGTACACCTATTTTTGAATAATTTTTATTATAAACGATACATTTTTGTCTAGCTCATTTTCCATATTTTTGTCTGTAGCTGCTAAACGGTTAAAGACATCAACGTGTACGTTCCAAATTTGGAATCTACATGAAATTTTCTATAATATACACCGGGTGTGATATTTGTATATAGGCTGTTCCAATAGTTACAGGCTGTTAAATGTACAAAAGTCTAAAAATCTTGTAAGTTTTCATTAAAAATAAAAATTTCTGTTTTGGATTCTGAGCCCTAGGGAATTTTTTCATTATTTTTTCCGTAATCAGCGGACCTGAATTAGTAGAAAATGATACTTTTCATTTATATACGGGCTGGTTTAATTTTTAGTAGACTACTGAATATATGTAGGTACAATTTTTTTTTAGACTTCAATAACTCCCTTAATATCAAACCCTATGGGCTGAGATTTGGCTATTCATTAGTCCTTTGTCCCTAGTTAACGTATACGAAATTTGAAACAAATCGGAGTCAAAAAGTTTTTTTTGCCAAAAAAACCCTAGTCCACCTTTTAAAATTTCAATCGGGAATTTTTTTTTGAGTTAGACATGGCAATCCCTTAAATCGACCCTAAGGATTTCGAATCCGGCGTCCAAATTGGGATTTGACGCTTAGATCTTACGTAATTCGTGTTTTACAGGCTGTTAAAAGTACACTTATTTTTGAATAATTTTTATTATAAACGATACATTTTTGTCTAGCTCATTTTCCATATTTTTGTCTGTAGCTTCTGAACGGTTAAAGATATCAACGTGTACGTTTCAAATTTGGAATCTACATGAAATTTTCTATAACATACATCAGGAGCGATATTTGTACATAGGCTGTTCCAATAGTTACAGGCTGTTAAATGTACACCTATTTTTGAATAATTTTTATTATAAACGATACATTTTTGTCTAGCTCATTTTCCATATTTTTGTCTGTAGCTTCTGAACGGTTAAAGATATCAACGTGTACGTTCCAAATTTGGAAACTACATGAAATTTTCTATAACATACATCAGGAGCAATTTTTGTATATAGGCTGTTCCAATAGTTACAGGCTGTTAAAAGTACACCTATTTTTGAATAATTTTTATTATAAACGATACATTTTTGTCTAGCTCATTTTCCATATTTTTGTCTATAGCTTTTAAACGGTTAAAGATAACAACGTGTACGTTGCAAATTTGGAATCTACATGAAATTTTCTATAATATACACCGGGAGTGATATTTGTATATAGGCTGTTCCAATAGTTACAGGCTGTTAAATGTACAAAAGTCTAAAAATCTTGTAAGTTTTCATTAAAAATAAAAATTTCTGTTTTGGATTCTGAGCCCTAGGGAATTTTTTCATTATTTTTTCCGTAATCAGCGGACCTGAATTAGTAGAAAATGATACTTTTCATTTATATACGGGCTGGTTTAATTTTTAGTAGACTACTGAATATTTGTAGGTACAATTTTTTTTTAGACTTCAATAACTCCCTTAATATCAAACCCTATGGGCTGAGATTTGGCTATTCATTAGTCCTTTGTCCCTAGTTAACGTATACGAAATTTGAAACAAATCGGAGTCAAAAAGTTTTTTTTGCCAAAAAAACCCCAAGGCTTTAGTCCACCTTTTAAAATTTCAATCGGGAAATTTTTTTTTGAGTTAGACATGGCAATCCCTTAAATCGACCCTAAGGATTTCGAATCCGGCGTCCAAATTGGGATTTGACGCTTAGATCTTACGTAATTCGTGTTTTACAGGCTGTTAAAAGTACACTTATTTTTGAATAATTTTTATTATAAACGATACATTTTTGTCTAGCTCATTTTCCATATTTTTGTCTGTAGCTTCTGAACGGTTAAAGATATCAACGTGTACGTTTCAAATTTGGAATCTACATGAAATTTTCTATAACATACATCAGGAGCGATATTTGTACATAGGCTGTTCCAATAGTTACAGGCTGTTAAATGTACACCTATTTTTGAATAATTTTTATTATAAACGATACATTTTTGTCTAGCTCATTTTCCATATTTTTGTCTGTAGCTTCTGAACGGTTAAAGATATCAACGTGTACGTTCCAAATTTGGAAACTACATGAAATTTTCTATAACATACATCAGGAGCAATTTTTGTATATAGGCTGTTCCAATAGTTACAGGCTGTTAAAAGTACACCTATTTTTGAATAATTTTTATTATAAACGATAGATTTTTGTCTAGCTCATTTTCCATATTTTTGTCTATAGCTTTTAAACGGTTAAAGATAACAACGTGTACGTTACAAATTTGGAATCTACATGAAATTTTCTATAATATACACCGGCAGTGATATTTGTATATAGGCTGTTCCAATAGTTACAGGCTGTTAAATGTACAAAAGTCTAAAAATCTTGTAAGTTTTCATTAAAAATAAAAATTTCTGTTTTGGATTCTGAGCCCTAGGGAATTTTTTCATTATTTTTTCCGTAATCAGCGGACCTGAATTAGTAGAAAATGATACTTTTCATTTATATACGGGCTGGTTTAATTTTTAGTAGACTACTGAATATTTGTAGGTACAATTTTTTTTTAGACTTCAAAAACTCCCTTAATATCAAACCCTATGGGCTGAGATTTGGCTATTCATTAGTCCTTTGTCCCTAGTTAACGTATACGAAATTTGAAACAAATCGGAGTCAAAAAGTTTTTTTTGCCAAAAAAACCCTAGTCCACCTTTTAAAATTTCAATCGGGAATTTTTTTTTTGAGTTAGACATGGCAATCCCTTAAATCGACCCTAAGGATTTCGAATCCGGCGTCCAAATTGGGATTTGACGCTTAGATCTTACGTAATTCGTGTTTTACAGGCTGTTAAAAGTACACTTATTTTTGAATAATTTTTATTATAAACGATACATTTTTGTCTAGCTCATTTTCCATATTTTTGTCTGTAGCTTCTGAACGGTTAAAGATATCAACGTGTACGTTTCAAATTTGGAATCTACATGAAATATTCTATAACATACATCAGGAGCGATATTTGTACATAGGCTGTTCCAATAGTTACAGGCTGTTAAATGTACACCTATTTTTGAATAATTTTTATTATAAACGATACATTTTTGTCTAGCTCATTTTCCATATTTTTGTCTGTAGCTTCTGAACGGTTAAAGATATCAACGTGTACGTTCCAAATTTGGAAACTACATGAAATTTTCTATAACATACATCAGGAGCAATTTTGTATATAGGCTGTTCCAATAGTTACAGGCTGTTAAAAGTACACCTATTTTTGAATAATTTTTATTATAAACGATAGATTTTTGTCTAGCTCATTTTCCATATTTTTGTCTATAGCTTTTAAACGGTTAAAGATAACAACGTGTACGTTGCAAATTTGGAATCTACATGAAATTTTCTATAATATACACCGGGAGTGATATTTGTATATAGGCTGTTCCAATAGTTACAGGCTGTTAAATGTACAAAAGTCTAAAAATCTTGTAAGTTTTCATTAAAAATAAAAATTTTTGTTTTGGATTCTGAGCCCTAGGGAATTTTTTCATTATTTTTTCCGTAATCAGCGAACCTGAATTAGTAGAAAATGATACTTTTCATTTATATACGGGCTGGTTTAATTTTTAGTAGACTACTTAATATTTGTAGGTACAATTTTTTTTTAGACTTCAATAACTCCCTTAATATCAAACCCTATGGGCTGAGATTTGGCTATTCATTAGTCCTTTGTCCCTAGTTAACGTGTACGAAATTTGAAACAAATCGGAGTCAAAAAGTTTTTTTTGCCAAAAAAACCCCAAGGCTTTAGTCCACCTTTTAAAATTTCAATCGGGAAATTTTTTTTTGAGTTAGACATGGCAATCCCTTAAATCGACCCTAAGGATTTCGAATCCGGCGTCCAAATTGGGATTTGACGCTTAGATCTTACGTAATTCGTGTTTTACAGGCTGTTAAAAGTACACTTATTTTTGAATAATTTTTATTATAAACGATACATTTTTGTCTAGCTCATTTTCCATATTTTTGTCTGTAGCTTCTGAACGGTTAAAGATATCAACGTGTACGTTCCAAATTTGGAATCTACATGAAATATTCTATAACATACATCAGGAGCGATATTTGTACATAGGCTGTTCCAATAGTTACAGGCTGTTAAATGTACACCTATTTTTGAATAATTTTTATTATAAACGATACATTTTTGTCTAGCTCATTTTCCATATTTTTGTATGTAGCTGCTAAACGGTTAAAGATATCAACGTGTACGTTCCAAATTTGGAAACTACATGAAATTTTCTATAACATACATCAGGAGCGATATTTGTACATAGGCTGTTCCAATAGTTACAGGCTGTTAAATATACACCTATTTTTGAATAATTTTTATTATAAACGATACATTTTTGTCTAGCTCATTTTCCATATTTTTGTCTGTAGCTTCTAAACGGTTAAAGATATCAACGTGTACGTTCCAAATTTGGAAACTACATGAAATTTTCTATAACATACATCAGGAGCAATATTTGTATATAGGCTGTTCCAATAGTTACAGGCTGTTAAATGTACAAAAGTCTAAAAATCTTGTAAGTTTTCATTAAAAATAAAAATTTTTGTTTTGGATTCTGAGCCCTAGGGAATTTTTTCATTATTTTTTCCGTAATCAGCGAACCTGAATTAGTAGAAAATGATACTTTTCATTTATATACGGGCTGGTTTAATTTTTAGTAGACTACTTAATATTTGTAGGTACAATTTTTTTTTAGACTTCAATAACTCCCTTAATATCAAACCCTATGGGCTGAGATTTGGCTATTCATTAGTCCTTTGTCCCTAGTTAACGTATACGAAATTTGAAACAAATCGGAGTCAAAAAGTTTTTTTTGCCAAAAAAACCCCAAGGCTTTAGTCCACCTTTTAAAATTTCAATCGGGAATTTTTTTTTTGAGTTAGAAATGGCAATCCCTTAAATCGACCCTAAGGATTTCGAATCCGGCGTCCAAATTGGGATTTGACGCTTAGATCTTACGTAATTCGTGTTTTACAGGCTGTTAAAAGTACACTTATTTTTGAATAATTTTTATTATAAACGATACATTTTTGTCTAGCTCATTTTCCATATTTTTGTCTGTAGCTTCTGAACGGTTAAAGATATCAACGTGTACGTTTCAAATTTGGAATCTACATGAAATTTTCTATAACATACATCAGGAGCGATATTTGTACATAGGCTGTTCCAATAGTTACAGGCTGTTAAATGTACACCTATTTTTGAATAATTTTTATTATAAACGATACATTTTTGTCTAGCTCATTTTCCATATTTTTGTCTGTAGCTTTTAAACGGTTAAAGATAACAACGTGTACGTTGCAAATTTGGAAACTACATGAAATTTTCTATAACATACATCAGGAGCAATTTTTGTATATAGGCTGTTCCAATAGTTACAGGCTGTTAAATGTACACCTATTTTTGAATAATTTTTATTATAAACGATAGATTTTTGTCTAGCTCATTTTCCATATTTTTGTCTATAGCTTTTAAACGGTTAAAGATAACAACGTGTACGTTGCAAATTTGGAATCTACATGAAATTTTCTATAATATACACCGGGAGTGATATTTGTATATAGGCTGTTCCAATAGTTACAGGCTGTTAAATGTACAAAAGTCTAAAAATCTTGTAAGTTTTCATTAAAAATAAAAATTTCTGTTTTGGATTCTGAGCCCTAGGGAATTTTTTCATTATTTTTTCCGTAATCAGCGGACTTGAATTAGTAGAAAATGATACTTTTCATTTATATACGGGCTGGTTTAATTTTTAGTAGACTACTGAATATTTGTAGGTACAATTTTTTTTTAGACTTCAATAACTCCCTTAATATCAAACCCTATGGGCTGAGATTTGGCTATTCATTAGTCCTTTGTCCCTAGTTAACGTATACGAAATTTGAAACAAATCGGAGTCAAAAAGTTTTTTTTGCCAAAAAAACCCCAAGGCTTTAGTCCACCTTTTAAAATTTCAATCGGGAATTTTTTTTTTGAGTTAGACATGGCAATCCCTTAAATCGACCCTAAGGATTTCGAATCCGGCGTCCAAATTGGGATTTGACGCTTACATCTTACGTAATTCGTGTTTTACAGGCTGTTAAAAGTACACTTATTTTTGAATAATTTTTATTATAAACGATACATTTTTGTCTAGCTCATTTTCCATATTTTTGTCTGTAGCTTCTGAACGGTTAAAGATATCAACGTGTACGTTTCAAGTTTGGAATCTACATGAAATTTTCTATAACATACATCAGGAGCGATATTTGTACATAGGCTGTTCCAATAGTTACAGGCTGTTAAATGTACACCTATTTTTGAATAATTTTTATTATAAACGATACATTTTTGTCTAGCTCATTTTCCATATTTTTGTCTGTAGCTTCTGAACGGTTAAAGATATCAACGTGTACGTTCCAAATTTGGAAACTACATGAAATTTTCTATAACATACATCAGGAGCAATTTTTGTATATAGGCTGTTCCAATAGTTACAGGCTGTTAAAAGTACACCTATTTTTGAATAATTTTTATTATAAACGATAGATTTTTGTCTAGCTCATTTTCCATATTTTTGTCTATAGCTTTTAAACGGTTAAAGATAACAACGTGTACGTTGCAAATTTGGAAACTACATGAAATTTTCTATAACATACATCAGGAGCAATTTTTGTATATAGGCTGTTCCAATAGTTACAGGCTGTTAAAAGTACACCTATTTTTGAATAATTTTTATTATAAACGATAGATTTTTGTCTAGCTCATTTTCCATATTTTTGTCTATAGCTTTTAAACGGTTAAAGATAACAACGTGTACGTTGCAAATTTGGAAACTACATGAAATTTTCTATAACATACATCAGGAGCAATTTTTGTATATAGGCTGTTCCAATAGTTACAGGCTGTTAAATGTACACCTATTTTTGAATAATTTTTATTATAAACGATAGATTTTTGTCTAGCTCATTTTCCATATTTTTGTCTATAGCTTTTAAACGGTTAAAGATAACAACGTGTACGTTGCAAATTTGGAATCTACATGAAATTTTCTATAATATACACCGGGAGTGATATTTGTATATAGGCTGTTCCAATAGTTACAGGCTGTTAAATGTACAAAAGTCTAAAAATCTTGTAAGTTTTCATTAAAAATAAAAATTTCTGTTTTGGATTCTGAGCCCTAGGGAATTTTTTCATTATTTTTTCCGTAATCAGCGGACTTGAATTAGTAGAAAATGATACTTTTCATTTATATACGGGCTGGTTTAATTTTTAGTAGACTACTGAATATTTGTAGGTACAATTTTTTTTTAGACTTCAATAACTCCCTTAATATCAAACCCTATGGGCTGAGATTTGGCTATTCATTAGTCCTTTGTCCCTAGTTAACGTATACGAAATTTGAAACAAATCGGAGTCAAAAAGTTTTTTTTGCCAAAAAAACCCCAAGGCTTTAGTCCACCTTTTAAAATTTCAATCGGGAAATTTTTTTTTGAGTTAGACATGGCAATCCCTTAAATCGACCCTAAGGATTTCGAATCCGGCGTCCAAATTGGGATTTGACGCTTAGATCTTACGTAATTCGTGTTTTACAGGCTGTTAAAAGTACACTTATTTTTGAATAATTTTTATTATAAACGATACATTTTTGTCTAGCTCATTTTCCATATTTTTGTCTGTAGCTTCTGAACGGTTAAAGATATCAACGTGTACGTTTCAAATTTGGAATCTACATGAAATTTTCTATAACATACATCAGGAGCGATATTTGTACATAGGCTGTTCCAATAGTTACAGGCTGTTAAATGTACACCTATTTTTGAATAATTTTTATTATAAACGATACATTTTTGTCTAGCTCATTTTCCATATTTTTGTCTGTAGCTTCTGAACGGTTAAAGATATCAACGTGTACGTTCCAAATTTGGAATCTACATGAAATTTTCTATAACATACATCAGGAGCGATATTTGTACATAGGCTGTTCCAATAGTTACAGGCTGTTAAAAGTACACCTATTTTTGAATAATTTTTATTATAAACGATAGATTTTTGTCTAGCTCATTTTCCATATTTTTGTCTATAGCTTTTAAACGGTTAAAGATAACAACGTGTACGTTGCAAATTTGGAATCTACATGAAATTTTCTATAATATACACCGGGAGTGATATTTGTATATAGGCTGTTCCAATAGTTACAGGCTGTTAAATGTACAAAAGTCTAAAAATCTTGTAAGTTTTCATTAAAAATAAAAATTTCTGTTTTGGATTCTGAGCCCTAGGGAATTTTTTCATTATTTTTTCCGTAATCAGCGGACCTGAATTAGTAGAAAATGATACTTTTCATTTATATACAGGCTGGTTTAATTTTTAGTAGACTACTGAATATTTGTAGGTACAATTTTTTTTTAGACTTCAATAACTCCCTTAATATCAAACCCTATGGGCTGAGATTTGGCTATTCATTAGTCCTTTGTCCCTAGTTAACGTATACGAAATTTGAAACAAATCGGAGTCAAAAAGTTTTTTTTTGCCAAAAAAACCCCAAGGCTTTAGTCCACCTTTTAAAATTTCAATCGGGAATTTTTTTTTTGAGTTAGACATGGCAATCCCTTAAATCGACCCTAAGGATTTCGAATCCGGCGTCCAAATTGGGATTTGACGCTTAGATCTTACGTAATTCGTGTTTTACAGGCTGTTAAAAGTACACTTATTTTTGAATAATTTTTATTATAAACGATACATTTTTGTCTAGCTCATTTTCCATATTTTTGTCTGTAGCTTCTGAACGGTTAAAGATATCAACGTGTACGTTTCAAATTTGGAATCTACATGAAATTTTCTATAACATACATCAGGAGCGATATTTGTACATAGGCTGTTCCAATAGTTACAGGCTGTTAAATGTACACCTATTTTTGAATAATTTTTATTATAAACGATACATTTTTGTCTAGCTCATTTTCCATATTTTTGTCTGTAGCTTCTGAACGGTTAAAGATATCAACGTGTACGTTCCAAATTTGGAAACTACATGAAATTTTCTATAACATACATCAGGAGCAATTTTTGTATATAGGCTGTTCCAATAGTTACAGGCTGTTAAAAGTACACCTATTTTTGAATAATTTTTATTATAAACGATAGATTTTTGTCTAGCTCATTTTCCATATTTTTGTCTATAGCTTTTAAACGGTTAAAGATAACAACGTGTACGTTGCAAATTTGGAATCTACATGAAATTTTCTATAATATACACCGGGAGTGATATTTGTATATAGGTTGTTCCAATAGTTACAGGCTGTTAAATGTACAAAAGTCTAAAAATCTTGTAAGTTTTCATTAAAAATAAAAATTTCTGTTTTGGATTCTGAGCCCTAGGGAATTTTTTCATTATTTTTTCCGTAATCAGCGGACCTGAATTAGTAGAAAATGATACTTTTCATTTATATACGGGCTGGTTTAATTTTTAGTAGACTACTGAATATTTGTAGGTACAATTTTTTTTAGACTTCAATAACTCCCTTAATATCAAACCCTATGGGCTGAGATTTGGCTATTCATTAGTCCTTTGTCCCTAGTTAACGTATACGAAATTTGAAACAAATCGGAGTCAAAAAGTTTTTTTTGCCAAAAAAACCCCAAGGCTGTCCACCTTTTAAAATTTCAATCGGGAAATTTTTTTTGAGTTAGACATGGCAATCCCTTAAATCGACCCTAAGGATTTCGAATCCGGCGTCCAAATTGGGATTTAACGCTTAGATCTTACGTAATTCGTGTTTTACAGGCTGTTAAAAGTACACTTATTTTTGAATAATTTTTATTATAAACGATACATTTTTGTCTAGCTCATTTTCCATATTTTTGTCTGTAGCTTCTGAACGGTTAAAGATATCAACGTGTACGTTTCAAATTTGGAATCTACATGAAATATTCTATAACATACATCAGGAGCGATATTTGTACATAGGCTGTTCCAATAGTTACAGGCTGTTAAATGTACACCTATTTTTGAATAATTTTTATTATAAACGATACATTTTTGTCTAGCTCATTTTCCATATTTTTGTATGTAGCTGCTAAACGGTTAAAGATATCAACGTGTACGTTCCAAATTTGGAAACTACATGAAATTTTCTATAACATACATCAGGAGCGATATTTGTACATAGGCTGTTCCAATAGTTACAGGCTGTTAAATATACACCTATTTTTGAATAATTTTTATTATAAACGATACATTTTTGTCTAGCTCATTTTCCATATTTTTGTCTGTAGCTTCTAAACGGTTAAAGATATCAACGTGTACGTTCCAAATTTGGAAACTACATGAAATTTTCTATAACATACATCAGGAGCAATTTTTGTATATAGGCTGTTCCAATAGTTACAGGCTGTTAAAAGTACACCTATTTTTGAATAATTTTTATTATAAACGATAGATTTTTGTCTAGCTCATTTTCCATATTTTTGTCTATAGCTTTTAAACGGTTAAAGATAACAACGTGTACGTTGCAAATTTGGAATCTACATGAAATTTTCTATAATATACACCGGGAGTGATATTTGTATATGGGCTGTTCCAATAGTTACAGGCTGTTAAATGTACAAAAGTCTAAAAATCTTGTAAGTTTTCATTAAAAATAAAAATTTCTGTTTTGGATTCTGAGCCCTAGGGAATTTTTTCATTATTTTTTCCGTAATCAGCGGACCTGAATTAGTAGAAAATGATACTTTTCATTTATATACAGGTGGTTTAATTTTTAGTAGACTACTGAATATTTGTAGGTACAATTTTTTTTTAGACTTCAATAACTCCCTTAATATCAAACCCTATGGGCTGAGATTTGGCTATTCATTAGTCCTTTGTCCCTAGTTAACGTATACGAAATTTGAAACAAATCGGAGTCAAAAAGTTTTTTTTGCCAAAAAAACCCCAAGGCTGTCCACCTTTTAAAATTTCAATCGGGAAATTTTTTTTTGAGTTAGACATGGCAATCCCTTAAATCGACCCTAAGGATTTCGAATCCGGCGTCCAAATTGGGATTTAACGCTTAGATCTTACGTAATTCGTGTTTTACAGGCTGTTAAAAGTACACTTATTTTTGAATAATTTTTATTATAAACGATACATTTTTGTCTAGCTCATTTTCCATATTTTTGTCTGTAGCTTCTGAACGGTTAAAGATATCAACGTGTACGTTTCAAATTTGGAATCTACATGAAATATTCTATAACATACATCAGGAGCGATATTTGTACATAGGCTGTTCCAATAGTTACAGGCTGTTAAATGTACACCTATTTTTGAATAATTTTTATTATAAACGATACATTTTTGTCTAGCTCATTTTCCATATTTTTGTATGTAGCTGCTAAACGGTTAAAGATATCAACGTGTACGTTCCAAATTTGGAAACTACATGAAATTTTCTATAACATACATCAGGAGCGATATTTGTACATAGGCTGTTCCAATAGTTACAGGCTGTTAAATATACACCTATTTTTGAATAATTTTTATTATAAACGATACATTTTTGTCTAGCTCATTTTCCATATTTTTGTCTGTAGCTTCTAAACGGTTAAAGATATCAACGTGTACGTTCCAAATTTGGAAACTACATGAAATTTTCTATAACATACATCAGGAGCAATTTTTGTATATAGGCTGTTCCAATAGTTACAGGCTGTTAAAAGTACACCTATTTTTGAATAATTTTTATTATAAACGATAGATTTTTGTCTAGCTCATTTTCCATATTTTTGTCTATAGCTTTTAAACGGTTAAAGATAACAACGTGTACGTTGCAAATTTGGAATCTACATGAAATTTTCTATAATATACACCGGGAGTGATATTTGTATATGGGCTGTTCCAATAGTTACAGGCTGTTAAATGTACAAAAGTCTAAAAATCTTGTAAGTTTTCATTAAAAATAAAAATTTCTGTTTTGGATTCTGAGCCCTAGGGAATTTTTTCATTATTTTTTCCGTAATCAGCGGACCTGAATTAGTAGAAAATGATACTTTTCATTTATATACAGGCTGGTTTAATTTTTAGTAGACTACTGAATATTTGTAGGTACAATTTTTTTTTAGACTTCAATAACTCCCTTAATATCAAACCCTATGGGCTGAGATTTGGCTATTCATTAGTCCTTTGTCCCTAGTTAACGTATACGAAATTTGAAACAAATCGGAGTCAAAAAGTTTTTTTTGCCAAAAAAACCCCAAGGCTTTAGTCCACCTTTTAAAATTTCAATCGGGAAATTTTTTTTTGAGTTAGACATGGCAATCCCTTAAATCGACCCTAAGGATTTCGAATCCGGCGTCCAAATTGGGATTTGACGCTTAGATCTTACGTAATTCGTGTTTTACAGGCTGTTAAAAGTACACTTATTTTTGAATAATTTTTATTATAAACGATACATTTTTGTCTAGCTCATTTTCCATATTTTTGTCTGTAGCTTCTGAACGGTTAAAGATATCAACGTGTACGTTTCAAATTTGGAATCTACATGAAATTTTCTATAACATACATCAGGAGCGATATTTGTACATAGGCTGTTCCAATAGTTACAGGCTGTTAAATGTACACCTATTTTTGAATAATTTTTATTATAAACGATACATTTTTGTCTAGCTCATTTTCCATATTTTTGTCTGTAGCTGCTAAACGGGTAAAGACATCAACGTGTACGTTCCAAATTTGGAAACTACATGAAATTTTCTATAACATACATCAGGAGTAATATTTGTATATAGGCTGTTCCAATAGTTACAGGCTGCTAAATGTACAGAAGTCAAAAAATCTTGTAAGTTTTCATTAAAAATAAAAATTTCTGTTTTGGATTCTGAGCCCTAGGGAATTTTTTTATTATTTTTCGCGTAATCAGCGGACCTGAATTAGTAGAAAATGATACTTTTCATTTATATACAGGCTGGTTTAATTTTTAGTAGACTACTGAATATTTGTAGGTACAATTTTTTTTTAGACTTCAATAACTCCTTTAATATCAAACCCTATGGGCTGAGATTTGGCTATTCATTAGTCCTTTGTCCCTAGTTAACGTATACGAAATTTGAAACAAATCGGAGTCAAAAAGTTTTTTTTGCCAAAAAAACCCCAAGGCTTTAGTCCACCTTTTAAAATTTCAATCGGGAAAAAATTTTTTGAGTTAGACATGGCAATCCCTTAAATCGACCCTAAGGATTTCGAATCCGGCGTCCAAATTGGGATTTGACGCTTAGATCTTACGTAATTCGTGTTTTACAGGCTGTTAAAAGTACACTTATTTTTGAATAATTTTTATTATAAACGATACATTTTTGTCTAGCTCATTTTCCATATTTTTGTCTGTAGCTTCTGAACGGTTAAAGATATCAACGTGTACGTTTCAAATTTGGAATCTACATGAAATTTTCTATAACATACATCAGGAGCGATATTTGTACATAGGCTGTTCCAATAGTTACAGGCTGTTAAATGTACACCTATTTTTGAATAATTTTTATTATAAACGATACATTTTTGTCTAGCTCATTTTCCATATTTTTGTCTGTAGCTTCTGAACGGTTAAAGATATCAACGTGTACGTTCCAAATTTGGAAACTACATGAAATTTTCTATAACATACATCAGGAGCAATTTTTGTATATAGGCTGTTCCAATAGTTACAGGCTGTTAAAAGTACACCTATTTTTGAATAATTTTTATTATAAACGATAGATTTTTGTCTAGCTCATTTTCCATATTTTTGTCTATAGCTTTTAAACGGTTAAAGATAACAACGTGTACGTTGCAAATTTGGAATCTACATGAAATTTTCTATAATATACACCGGGAGTGATATTTGTATATAGGTTGTTCCAATAGTTACAGGCTGTTAAATGTACAAAAGTCTAAAAATCTTGTAAGTTTTCATTAAAAATAAAAATTTCTGTTTTGGATTCTGAGCCCTAGGGAATTTTTTCATTATTTTTTCCGTAATCAGCGGACCTGAATTAGTAGAAAATGATACTTTACATTTATATACGGGCTGGTTTAATTTTTAGTAGACTACTGAATATTTGTAGGTACAATTTTTTTTTAGACTTCAATAACTCCCTTAATATCAAACCCTATGGGCTGAGATTTGGCTATTCATTAGTCCTTTGTCCCTAGTTAACGTATACGAAATTTGAAACAAATCGGAGTCAAAAAGTTTTTTTTGCCATAAAAACCCCAAGGCTTTAGTCCACCTTTTAAAATTTCAATCGGGAAAAAAATTTTTGAGTTAGACATGGCAATCCCTTAAATCGACCCTAAGGATTTCGAATCCGGCGTCCAAATTGGGATTTGACGCTTAGATCTTACGTAATTCGTGTTTTACAGGCTGTTAAAAGTACACTTATTTTTGAATAATTTTTATTATAAACGATACATTTTTGTCTAGCTCATTTTCCATATTTTTGTCTGTAGCTTCTGAACGGTTAAAGATATCAACGTGTACGTTTCAAATTTGGAATCTACATGAAATTTTCTATAACATACATCAGGAGCGATATTTGTACATAGGCTGTTCCAATAGTTACAGGCTGTTAAATGTACACCTATTTTTGAATAATTTTTATTATAAACGATACATTTTTGTCTAGCTCATTTTCCATATTTTTGTCTGTAGCTTCTGAACGGTTAAAGATATCAACGTGTACGTTCCAAATTTGGAAACTACATGAAATTTTCTATAACATACATCAGGAGCAATTTTTGTATATAGGCTGTTCCAATAGTTACAGGCTGTTAAAAGTACACCTATTTTTGAATAATTTTTATTATAAACGATAGATTTTTGTCTAGCTCATTTTCCATATTTTTGTCTATAGCTTTTAAACGGTTAAAGATAACAACGTGTACGTTGCAAATTTGGAATCTACATGAAATTTTCTATAATATACACCGGGAGTGATATTTGTATATAGGCTGTTCCAATAGTTACAGGCTGTTAAATGTACAAAAGTCTAAAAATCTTGTAAGTTTTCATTAAAAATAAAAATTTCTGTTTTGGATTCTGAGCCCTAGGGAATTTTTTCATTATTTTTTCCGTAATCAGCGAACCTGAATTAGTAGAAAATGATACTTTTCATTTATATACGGGCTGGTTTAATTTTTAGTAGACTACTGAATATTTGTAGGTACAATTTTTTTTTAGACTTCAATAACTCCCTTAATATCAAACCCTATGGGCTGAGATTTGGCTATTCATTAGTCCTTTGTCCCTAGTTAACGTATACGAAATTTGAAACAAATCGGAGTCAAAAAGTTTTTTTTGCCAAAAAAAACCCCAAGGCTGTCGTCCACCTTTTAAAATTTCAATCGTTACAGGCTGTTAAAAGTACACCTATTTTTGAATAATTTTTATTATAAACGATAGATTTTTGTCTAGCTCATTTTCCATATTTTTGTCTATAGCTTTTAAACGGTTAAAGATAACAACGTGTACGTTGCAAATTTGGAATCTACATGAAATTTTCTATAATATACACCGGGAGTGATATTTGTATACGAAATTTGAAACAAATCGGAGTCAAAAAGTTTTTTTTGCCAAAAAAAACCCCAAGGCTGTCGTCCACCTTTTAAAATTTCAATCGGGAAATTTTTTTTTGAGTTAGACATGGCAATCCCTTAAATCGACCCTAAGGATTTCGAATCCGGCGTCCAAATTGGGATTTAACGCTTAGATCTTACGTAATTCGTGTTTTACAGGCTGTTAAAAGTACACTTATTTTTGAATAATTTTTATTATAAACGATACATTTTTGTCTAGCTCATTTTCCATATTTTTGTCTGTAGCTTCTGAACGGTTAAAGATATCAACGTGTACGTTTCAAATTTGGAATCTACATGAAATTTTCTATAACATACATCAGGAGCGATATTTGTACATAGGCTGTTCCAATAGTTACAGGCTGTTAAATGTACACCTATTTTTGAATAATTTTTATTATAAACGATACATTTTTGTCTAGCTCATTTTCCATATTTTTGTCTGTAGCTGCTAAACGGGTAAAGACATCAACGTGTACGTTCCAAATTTGGAAACTACATGAAATTTTCTATAACATACATCAGGAGTAATATTTGTATATAGGCTGTTCCAATAGTTACAGGCTGCTAAATGTACAGAAGTCAAAAAATCTTGTAAGTTTTCATTAAAAATAAAAATTTCTGTTTTGGATTCTGAGCCCTAGGGAATTTTTTTATTATTTTTCGCGTAATCAGCGGACCTGAATTAGTAGAAAATGATACTTTTCATTTATATACAGGCTGGTTTAATTTTTAGTAGACTACTGAATATTTGTAGGTACAATTTTTTTTTAGACTTCAATAACTCCTTTAATATCAAACCCTATGGGCTGAGATTTGGCTATTCATTAGTCCTTTGTCCCTAGTTAACGTATACGAAATTTGAAACAAATCGGAGTCAAAAAGTTTTTTTTGCCAAAAAAACCCCAAGGCTTTAGTCCACCTTTTAAAATTTCAATCGGGAAAAAATTTTTTGAGTTAGACATGGCAATCCCTTAAATCGACCCTAAGGATTTCGAATCCGGCGTCCAAATTGGGATTTGACGCTTAGATCTTACGTAATTCGTGTTTTACAGGCTGTTAAAAGTACACTTATTTTTGAATAATTTTTATTATAAACGATACATTTTTGTCTAGCTCATTTTCCATATTTTTGTCTGTAGCTTCTGAACGGTTAAAGATATCAACGTGTACGTTTCAAATTTGGAATCTACATGAAATTTTCTATAACATACATCAGGAGCGATATTTGTACATAGGCTGTTCCAATAGTTACAGGCTGTTAAATGTACACCTATTTTTGAATAATTTTTATTATAAACGATACATTTTTGTCTAGCTCATTTTCCATATTTTTGTCTGTAGCTTTTAAACGGTTAAAGATAACAACGTGTACGTTGCAAATTTGGAAACTACATGAAATTTTCTATAATATACACCGGGAGTGATATTTGTATATAGGCTGTTCCAATAGTTACAGGCTGTTAAATGTACAAAAGTCTAAAAATCTTGTAAGTTTTCATTAAAAATAAAAATTTCTGTTTTGGATTCTGAGCCCTAGGGAATTTTTTCATTATTTTTTCCGTAATCAGCGGACTTGAATTAGTAGAAAATGATACTTTTCATTTATATACGGGCTGGTTTAATTTTTAGTAGACTACTGAATATTTGTAGGTACAATTTTTTTTTAGACTTCAATAACTCCCTTAATATCAAACCCTATGGGCTGAGATTTGGCTATTCATTAGTCCTTTGTCCCTAGTTAACGTATACGAAATTTGAAACAAATCGGAGTCAAAAAGTTTTTTTTGCCAAAAAAACCCCAAGGCTTTAGTCCACCTTTTAAAATTTCAATCGGGAATTTTTTTTTTTGAGTTAGACATGGCAATCCCTTAAATCGACCCTAAGGATTTCGAATCCGGCGTCCAAATTGGGATTTGACGCTTACATCTTACGTAATTCGTGTTTTACAGGCTGTTAAAAGTACACTTATTTTTGAATAATTTTTATTATAAACGATACATTTTTGTCTAGCTCATTTTCCATATTTTTGTCTGTAGCTTCTGAACGGTTAAAGATATCAACGTGTACGTTTCAAGTTTGGAATCTACATGAAATTTTCTATAACATACATCAGGAGCGATATTTGTACATAGGCTGTTCCAATAGTTACAGGCTGTTAAATGTACACCTATTTTTGAATAATTTTTATTATAAACGATACATTTTTGTCTAGCTCATTTTCCATATTTTTGTCTGTAGCTTCTGAACGGTTAAAGATATCAACGTGTACGTTCCAAATTTGGAAACTACATGAAATTTTCTATAACATACATCAGGAGCAATTTTTGTATATAGGCTGTTCCAATAGTTACAGGCTGTTAAAAGTACACCTATTTTTGAATAATTTTTATTATAAACGATAGATTTTTGTCTAGCTCATTTTCCATATTTTTGTCTATAGCTTTTAAACGGTTAAAGATAACAACGTGTACGTTGCAAATTTGGAAACTACATGAAATTTTCTATAACATACATCAGGAGCAATTTTTGTATATAGGCTGTTCCAATAGTTACAGGCTGTTAAATGTACACCTATTTTTGAATAATTTTTATTATAAACGATAGATTTTTGTCTAGCTCATTTTCCATATTTTTGTCTATAGCTTTTAAACGGTTAAAGATAACAACGTGTACGTTGCAAATTTGGAATCTACATGAAATTTTCTATAATATACACCGGGAGTGATATTTGTATATAGGCTGTTCCAATAGTTACAGGCTGTTAAATGTACAAAAGTCTAAAAATCTTGTAAGTTTTCATTAAAAATAAAAATTTCTGTTTTGGATTCTGAGCCCTAGGGAATTTTTTCATTATTTTTTCCGTAATCAGCGGACTTGAATTAGTAGAAAATGATACTTTTCATTTATATACGGGCTGGTTTAATTTTTAGTAGACTACTGAATATTTGTAGGTACAATTTTTTTTTAGACTTCAATAACTCCCTTAATATCAAACCCTATGGGCTGAGATTTGGCTATTCATTAGTCCTTTGTCCCTAGTTAACGTATACGAAATTTGAAACAAATCGGAGTCAAAAAGTTTTTTTTGCCAAAAAAACCCCAAGGCTTTAGTCCACCTTTTAAAATTTCAATCGGGAAATTTTTTTTTGAGTTAGACATGGCAATCCCTTAAATCGACCCTAAGGATTTCGAATCCGGCGTCCAAATTGGGATTTGACGCTTAGATCTTACGTAATTCGTGTTTTACAGGCTGTTAAAAGTACACTTATTTTTGAATAATTTTTATTATAAACGATACATTTTTGTCTAGCTCATTTTCCATATTTTTGTCTGTAGCTTCTGAACGGTTAAAGATATCAACGTGTACGTTTCAAATTTGGAATCTACATGAAATTTTCTATAACATACATCAGGAGCGATATTTGTACATAGGCTGTTCCAATAGTTACAGGCTGTTAAATGTACACCTATTTTTGAATAATTTTTATTATAAACGATACATTTTTGTCTAGCTCATTTTCCATATTTTTGTCTGTAGCTTCTGAACGGTTAAAGATATCAACGTGTACGTTCCAAATTTGGAATCTACATGAAATTTTCTATAACATACATCAGGAGCGATATTTGTACATAGGCTGTTCCAATAGTTACAGGCTGTTAAAAGTACACCTATTTTTGAATAATTTTTATTATAAACGATAGATTTTTGTCTAGCTCATTTTCCATATTTTTGTCTATAGCTTTTAAACGGTTAAAGATAACAACGTGTACGTTGCAAATTTGGAATCTACATGAAATTTTCTATAATATACACCGGGAGTGATATTTGTATATAGGCTGTTCCAATAGTTACAGGCTGTTAAATGTACAAAAGTCTAAAAATCTTGTAAGTTTTCATTAAAAATAAAAATTTCTGTTTTGGATTCTGAGCCCTAGGGAATTTTTTCATTATTTTTTCCGTAATCAGCGGACCTGAATTAGTAGAAAATGATACTTTTCATTTATATACAGGCTGGTTTAATTTTTAGTAGACTACTGAATATTTGTAGGTACAATTTTTTTTTAGACTTCAATAACTCCCTTAATATCAAACCCTATGGGCTGAGATTTGGCTATTCATTAGTCCTTTGTCCCTAGTTAACGTATACGAAATTTGAAACAAATCGGAGTCAAAAAGTTTTTTTTTGCCAAAAAAACCCCAAGGCTTTAGTCCACCTTTTAAAATTTCAATCGGGAATTTTTTTTTTGAGTTAGACATGGCAATCCCTTAAATCGACCCTAAGGATTTCGAATCCGGCGTCCAAATTGGGATTTGACGCTTAGATCTTACGTAATTCGTGTTTTACAGGCTGTTAAAAGTACACTTATTTTTGAATAATTTTTATTATAAACGATACATTTTTGTCTAGCTCATTTTCCATATTTTTGTCTGTAGCTTCTGAACGGTTAAAGATATCAACGTGTACGTTTCAAATTTGGAATCTACATGAAATTTTCTATAACATACATCAGGAGCGATATTTGTACATAGGCTGTTCCAATAGTTACAGGCTGTTAAATGTACACCTATTTTTGAATAATTTTTATTATAAACGATACATTTTTGTCTAGCTCATTTTCCATATTTTTGTCTGTAGCTTCTGAACGGTTAAAGATATCAACGTGTACGTTCCAAATTTGGAAACTACATGAAATTTTCTATAACATACATCAGGAGCAATTTTTGTATATAGGCTGTTCCAATAGTTACAGGCTGTTAAAAGTACACCTATTTTTGAATAATTTTTATTATAAACGATAGATTTTTGTCTAGCTCATTTTCCATATTTTTGTCTATAGCTTTTAAACGGTTAAAGATAACAACGTGTACGTTGCAAATTTGGAATCTACATGAAATTTTCTATAATATACACCGGGAGTGATATTTGTATATAGGTTGTTCCAATAGTTACAGGCTGTTAAATGTACAAAAGTCTAAAAATCTTGTAAGTTTTCATTAAAAATAAAAATTTCTGTTTTGGATTCTGAGCCCTAGGGAATTTTTTCATTATTTTTTCCGTAATCAGCGGACCTGAATTAGTAGAAAATGATACTTTTCATTTATATACGGGCTGGTTTAATTTTTAGTAGACTACTGAATATTTGTAGGTACAATTTTTTTTAGACTTCAATAACTCCCTTAATATCAAACCCTATGGGCTGAGATTTGGCTATTCATTAGTCCTTTGTCCCTAGTTAACGTATACGAAATTTGAAACAAATCGGAGTCAAAAAGTTTTTTTTGCCAAAAAAACCCCAAGGCTGTCCACCTTTTAAAATTTCAATCGGGAAATTTTTTTTGAGTTAGACATGGCAATCCCTTAAATCGACCCTAAGGATTTCGAATCCGGCGTCCAAATTGGGATTTAACGCTTAGATCTTACGTAATTCGTGTTTTACAGGCTGTTAAAAGTACACTTATTTTTGAATAATTTTTATTATAAACGATACATTTTTGTCTAGCTCATTTTCCATATTTTTGTCTGTAGCTTCTGAACGGTTAAAGATATCAACGTGTACGTTTCAAATTTGGAATCTACATGAAATATTCTATAACATACATCAGGAGCGATATTTGTACATAGGCTGTTCCAATAGTTACAGGCTGTTAAATGTACACCTATTTTTGAATAATTTTTATTATAAACGATACATTTTTGTCTAGCTCATTTTCCATATTTTTGTATGTAGCTGCTAAACGGTTAAAGATATCAACGTGTACGTTCCAAATTTGGAAACTACATGAAATTTTCTATAACATACATCAGGAGCGATATTTGTACATAGGCTGTTCCAATAGTTACAGGCTGTTAAATATACACCTATTTTTGAATAATTTTTATTATAAACGATACATTTTTGTCTAGCTCATTTTCCATATTTTTGTCTGTAGCTTCTAAACGGTTAAAGATATCAACGTGTACGTTCCAAATTTGGAAACTACATGAAATTTTCTATAACATACATCAGGAGCAATTTTTGTATATAGGCTGTTCCAATAGTTACAGGCTGTTAAAAGTACACCTATTTTTGAATAATTTTTATTATAAACGATAGATTTTTGTCTAGCTCATTTTCCATATTTTTGTCTATAGCTTTTAAACGGTTAAAGATAACAACGTGTACGTTGCAAATTTGGAATCTACATGAAATTTTCTATAATATACACCGGGAGTGATATTTGTATATGGGCTGTTCCAATAGTTACAGGCTGTTAAATGTACAAAAGTCTAAAAATCTTGTAAGTTTTCATTAAAAATAAAAATTTCTGTTTTGGATTCTGAGCCCTAGGGAATTTTTTCATTATTTTTTCCGTAATCAGCGGACCTGAATTAGTAGAAAATGATACTTTTCATTTATATACAGGTGGTTTAATTTTTAGTAGACTACTGAATATTTGTAGGTACAATTTTTTTTTAGACTTCAATAACTCCCTTAATATCAAACCCTATGGGCTGAGATTTGGCTATTCATTAGTCCTTTGTCCCTAGTTAACGTATACGAAATTTGAAACAAATCGGAGTCAAAAAGTTTTTTTTGCCAAAAAAACCCCAAGGCTGTCCACCTTTTAAAATTTCAATCGGGAAATTTTTTTTTGAGTTAGACATGGCAATCCCTTAAATCGACCCTAAGGATTTCGAATCCGGCGTCCAAATTGGGATTTAACGCTTAGATCTTACGTAATTCGTGTTTTACAGGCTGTTAAAAGTACACTTATTTTTGAATAATTTTTATTATAAACGATACATTTTTGTCTAGCTCATTTTCCATATTTTTGTCTGTAGCTTCTGAACGGTTAAAGATATCAACGTGTACGTTTCAAATTTGGAATCTACATGAAATATTCTATAACATACATCAGGAGCGATATTTGTACATAGGCTGTTCCAATAGTTACAGGCTGTTAAATGTACACCTATTTTTGAATAATTTTTATTATAAACGATACATTTTTGTCTAGCTCATTTTCCATATTTTTGTATGTAGCTGCTAAACGGTTAAAGATATCAACGTGTACGTTCCAAATTTGGAAACTACATGAAATTTTCTATAACATACATCAGGAGCGATATTTGTACATAGGCTGTTCCAATAGTTACAGGCTGTTAAATATACACCTATTTTTGAATAATTTTTATTATAAACGATACATTTTTGTCTAGCTCATTTTCCATATTTTTGTCTGTAGCTTCTAAACGGTTAAAGATATCAACGTGTACGTTCCAAATTTGGAAACTACATGAAATTTTCTATAACATACATCAGGAGCAATTTTTGTATATAGGCTGTTCCAATAGTTACAGGCTGTTAAAAGTACACCTATTTTTGAATAATTTTTATTATAAACGATAGATTTTTGTCTAGCTCATTTTCCATATTTTTGTCTATAGCTTTTAAACGGTTAAAGATAACAACGTGTACGTTGCAAATTTGGAATCTACATGAAATTTTCTATAATATACACCGGGAGTGATATTTGTATATGGGCTGTTCCAATAGTTACAGGCTGTTAAATGTACAAAAGTCTAAAAATCTTGTAAGTTTTCATTAAAAATAAAAATTTCTGTTTTGGATTCTGAGCCCTAGGGAATTTTTTCATTATTTTTTCCGTAATCAGCGGACCTGAATTAGTAGAAAATGATACTTTTCATTTATATACAGGCTGGTTTAATTTTTAGTAGACTACTGAATATTTGTAGGTACAATTTTTTTTTAGACTTCAATAACTCCCTTAATATCAAACCCTATGGGCTGAGATTTGGCTATTCATTAGTCCTTTGTCCCTAGTTAACGTATACGAAATTTGAAACAAATCGGAGTCAAAAAGTTTTTTTTGCCAAAAAAACCCCAAGGCTTTAGTCCACCTTTTAAAATTTCAATCGGGAAATTTTTTTTTGAGTTAGACATGGCAATCCCTTAAATCGACCCTAAGGATTTCGAATCCGGCGTCCAAATTGGGATTTGACGCTTAGATCTTACGTAATTCGTGTTTTACAGGCTGTTAAAAGTACACTTATTTTTGAATAATTTTTATTATAAACGATACATTTTTGTCTAGCTCATTTTCCATATTTTTGTCTGTAGCTTCTGAACGGTTAAAGATATCAACGTGTACGTTTCAAATTTGGAATCTACATGAAATTTTCTATAACATACATCAGGAGCGATATTTGTACATAGGCTGTTCCAATAGTTACAGGCTGTTAAATGTACACCTATTTTTGAATAATTTTTATTATAAACGATACATTTTTGTCTAGCTCATTTTCCATATTTTTGTCTGTAGCTGCTAAACGGGTAAAGACATCAACGTGTACGTTCCAAATTTGGAAACTACATGAAATTTTCTATAACATACATCAGGAGTAATATTTGTATATAGGCTGTTCCAATAGTTACAGGCTGCTAAATGTACAGAAGTCAAAAAATCTTTTAAGTTTTCATTAAAAATAAAAATTTCTGTTTTGGATTCTGAGCCCTAGGGAATTTTTTTATTATTTTTCGCGTAATCAGCGGACCTGAATTAGTAGAAAATGATACTTTTCATTTATATACAGGCTGGTTTAATTTTTAGTAGACTACTGAATATTTGTAGGTACAATTTTTTTTTAGACTTCAATAACTCCTTTAATATCAAACCCTATGGGCTGAGATTTGGCTATTCATTAGTCCTTTGTCCCTAGTTAACGTATACGAAATTTGAAACAAATCGGAGTCAAAAAGTTTTTTTTGCCAAAAAAACCCCAAGGCTTTAGTCCACCTTTTAAAATTTCAATCGGGAAAAAATTTTTTGAGTTAGACATGGCAATCCCTTAAATCGACCCTAAGGATTTCGAATCCGGCGTCCAAATTGGGATTTGACGCTTAGATCTTACGTAATTCGTGTTTTACAGGCTGTTAAAAGTACACTTATTTTTGAATAATTTTTATTATAAACGATACATTTTTGTCTAGCTCATTTTCCATATTTTTGTCTGTAGCTTCTGAACGGTTAAAGATATCAACGTGTACGTTTCAAATTTGGAATCTACATGAAATTTTCTATAACATACATCAGGAGCGATATTTGTACATAGGCTGTTCCAATAGTTACAGGCTGTTAAATGTACACCTATTTTTGAATAATTTTTATTATAAACGATACATTTTTGTCTAGCTCATTTTCCATATTTTTGTCTGTAGCTTCTGAACGGTTAAAGATATCAACGTGTACGTTCCAAATTTGGAAACTACATGAAATTTTCTATAACATACATCAGGAGCAATTTTTGTATATAGGCTGTTCCAATAGTTACAGGCTGTTAAAAGTACACCTATTTTTGAATAATTTTTATTATAAACGATAGATTTTTGTCTAGCTCATTTTCCATATTTTTGTCTATAGCTTTTAAACGGTTAAAGATAACAACGTGTACGTTGCAAATTTGGAATCTACATGAAATTTTCTATAATATACACCGGGAGTGATATTTGTATATAGGTTGTTCCAATAGTTACAGGCTGTTAAATGTACAAAAGTCTAAAAATCTTGTAAGTTTTCATTAAAAATAAAAATTTCTGTTTTGGATTCTGAGCCCTAGGGAATTTTTTCATTATTTTTTCCGTAATCAGCGGACCTGAATTAGTAGAAAATGATACTTTACATTTATATACGGGCTGGTTTAATTTTTAGTAGACTACTGAATATTTGTAGGTACAATTTTTTTTTAGACTTCAATAACTCCCTTAATATCAAACCCTATGGGCTGAGATTTGGCTATTCATTAGTCCTTTGTCCCTAGTTAACGTATACGAAATTTGAAACAAATCGGAGTCAAAAAGTTTTTTTTGCCATAAAAACCCCAAGGCTTTAGTCCACCTTTTAAAATTTCAATCGGGAAAAAAATTTTTGAGTTAGACATGGCAATCCCTTAAATCGACCCTAAGGATTTCGAATCCGGCGTCCAAATTGGGATTTGACGCTTAGATCTTACGTAATTCGTGTTTTACAGGCTGTTAAAAGTACACTTATTTTTGAATAATTTTTATTATAAACGATACATTTTTGTCTAGCTCATTTTCCATATTTTTGTCTGTAGCTTCTGAACGGTTAAAGATATCAACGTGTACGTTTCAAATTTGGAATCTACATGAAATTTTCTATAACATACATCAGGAGCGATATTTGTACATAGGCTGTTCCAATAGTTACAGGCTGTTAAATGTACACCTATTTTTGAATAATTTTTATTATAAACGATACATTTTTGTCTAGCTCATTTTCCATATTTTTGTCTGTAGCTTCTGAACGGTTAAAGATATCAACGTGTACGTTCCAAATTTGGAAACTACATGAAATTTTCTATAACATACATCAGGAGCAATTTTTGTATATAGGCTGTTCCAATAGTTACAGGCTGTTAAAAGTACACCTATTTTTGAATAATTTTTATTATAAACGATAGATTTTTGTCTAGCTCATTTTCCATATTTTTGTCTATAGCTTTTAAACGGTTAAAGATAACAACGTGTACGTTGCAAATTTGGAATCTACATGAAATTTTCTATAATATACACCGGGAGTGATATTTGTATATAGGCTGTTCCAATAGTTACAGGCTGTTAAATGTACAAAAGTCTAAAAATCTTGTAAGTTTTCATTAAAAATAAAAATTTCTGTTTTGGATTCTGAGCCCTAGGGAATTTTTTCATTATTTTTTCCGTAATCAGCGAACCTGAATTAGTAGAAAATGATACTTTTCATTTATATACGGGCTGGTTTAATTTTTAGTAGACTACTGAATATTTGTAGGTACAATTTTTTTTTAGACTTCAATAACTCCCTTAATATCAAACCCTATGGGCTGAGATTTGGCTATTCATTAGTCCTTTGTCCCTAGTTAACGTATACGAAATTTGAAACAAATCGGAGTCAAAAAGTTTTTTTTGCCAAAAAAAACCCCAAGGCTGTCGTCCACCTTTTAAAATTTCAATCGTTACAGGCTGTTAAAAGTACACCTATTTTTGAATAATTTTTATTATAAACGATAGATTTTTGTCTAGCTCATTTTCCATATTTTTGTCTATAGCTTTTAAACGGTTAAAGATAACAACGTGTACGTTGCAAATTTGGAATCTACATGAAATTTTCTATAATATACACCGGGAGTGATATTTGTATACGAAATTTGAAACAAATCGGAGTCAAAAAGTTTTTTTTGCCAAAAAAAACCCCAAGGCTGTCGTCCACCTTTTAAAATTTCAATCGGGAAATTTTTTTTTGAGTTAGACATGGCAATCCCTTAAATCGACCCTAAGGATTTCGAATCCGGCGTCCAAATTGGGATTTAACGCTTAGATCTTACGTAATTCGTGTTTTACAGGCTGTTAAAAGTACACTTATTTTTGAATAATTTTTATTATAAACGATACATTTTTGTCTAGCTCATTTTCCATATTTTTGTCTGTAGCTTCTGAACGGTTAAAGATATCAACGTGTACGTTTCAAATTTGGAATCTACATGAAATTTTCTATAACATACATCAGGAGCGATATTTGTACATAGGCTGTTCCAATAGTTACAGGCTGTTAAATGTACACCTATTTTTGAATAATTTTTATTATAAACGATACATTTTTGTCTAGCTCATTTTCCATATTTTTGTCTGTAGCTGCTAAACGGGTAAAGACATCAACGTGTACGTTCCAAATTTGGAAACTACATGAAATTTTCTATAACATACATCAGGAGTAATATTTGTATATAGGCTGTTCCAATAGTTACAGGCTGCTAAATGTACAGAAGTCAAAAAATCTTGTAAGTTTTCATTAAAAATAAAAATTTCTGTTTTGGATTCTGAGCCCTAGGGAATTTTTTTATTATTTTTCGCGTAATCAGCGGACCTGAATTAGTAGAAAATGATACTTTTCATTTATATACAGGCTGGTTTAATTTTTAGTAGACTACTGAATATTTGTAGGTACAATTTTTTTTTAGACTTCAATAACTCCTTTAATATCAAACCCTATGGGCTGAGATTTGGCTATTCATTAGTCCTTTGTCCCTAGTTAACGTATACGAAATTTGAAACAAATCGGAGTCAAAAAGTTTTTTTTGCCAAAAAAACCCCAAGGCTTTAGTCCACCTTTTAAAATTTCAATCGGGAAAAAATTTTTTGAGTTAGACATGGCAATCCCTTAAATCGACCCTAAGGATTTCGAATCCGGCGTCCAAATTGGGATTTGACGCTTAGATCTTACGTAATTCGTGTTTTACAGGCTGTTAAAAGTACACTTATTTTTGAATAATTTTTATTATAAACGATACATTTTTGTCTAGCTCATTTTCCATATTTTTGTCTGTAGCTTCTGAACGGTTAAAGATATCAACGTGTACGTTTCAAATTTGGAATCTACATGAAATTTTCTATAACATACATCAGGAGCGATATTTGTACATAGGCTGTTCCAATAGTTACAGGCTGTTAAATGTACACCTATTTTTGAATAATTTTTATTATAAACGATACATTTTTGTCTAGCTCATTTTCCATATTTTTGTCTGTAGCTTCTGAACGGTTAAAGATATCAACGTGTACGTTCCAAATTTGGAAACTACATGAAATTTTCTATAACATACATCAGGAGCAATTTTTGTATATAGGCTGTTCCAATAGTTACAGGCTGTTAAAAGTACACCTATTTTTGAATAATTTTTATTATAAACGATAGATTTTTGTCTAGCTCATTTTCCATATTTTTGTCTATAGCTTTTAAACGGTTAAAGATAACAACGTGTACGTTGCAAATTTGGAATCTACATGAAATTTTCTATAATATACACCGGGAGTGATATTTGTATATAGGTTGTTCCAATAGTTACAGGCTGTTAAATGTACAAAAGTCTAAAAATCTTGTAAGTTTTCATTAAAAATAAAAATTTCTGTTTTGGATTCTGAGCCCTAGGGAATTTTTTCATTATTTTTTCCGTAATCAGCGGACCTGAATTAGTAGAAAATGATACTTTACATTTATATACGGGCTGGTTTAATTTTTAGTAGACTACTGAATATTTGTAGGTACAATTTTTTTTTAGACTTCAATAACTCCCTTAATATCAAACCCTATGGGCTGAGATTTGGCTATTCATTAGTCCTTTGTTCCTAGTTAACGTATACGAAATTTGAAACAAATCGGAGTCAAAAAGTTTTTTTTGCCATAAAAACCCCAAGGCTTTAGTCCACCTTTTAAAATTTCAATCGGGAAAAAAATTTTTGAGTTAGACATGGCAATCCCTTAAATCGACCCTAAGGATTTCGAATCCGGCGTCCAAATTGGGATTTGACGCTTAGATCTTACGTAATTCGTGTTTTACAGGCTGTTAAAAGTACACTTATTTTTGAATAATTTTTATTATAAACGATACATTTTTGTCTAGCTCATTTTCCATATTTTTGTCTGTAGCTTCTGAACGGTTAAAGATATCAACGTGTACGTTTCAAATTTGGAATCTACATGAAATTTTCTATAACATACATCAGGAGCGATATTTGTACATAGGCTGTTCCAATAGTTACAGGCTGTTAAATGTACACCTATTTTTGAATAATTTTTATTATAAACGATACATTTTTGTCTAGCTCATTTTCCATATTTTTGTCTGTAGCTTCTGAACGGTTAAAGATATCAACGTGTACGTTCCAAATTTGGAAACTACATGAAATTTTCTATAACATACATCAGGAGCAATTTTTGTATATAGGCTGTTCCAATAGTTACAGGCTGTTAAAAGTACACCTATTTTTGAATAATTTTTATTATAAACGATAGATTTTTGTCTAGCTCATTTTCCATATTTTTGTCTATAGCTTTTAAACGGTTAAAGATAACAACGTGTACGTTGCAAATTTGGAATCTACATGAAATTTTCTATAATATACACCGGGAGTGATATTTGTATATGGGCTGTTCCAATAGTTACAGGCTGTTAAATGTACAAAAGTCTAAAAATCTTGTAAGTTTTCATTAAAAATAAAAATTTCTGTTTTGGATTCTGAGCCCTAGGGAATTTTTTCATTATTTTTTCCGTAATCAGCGGACCTGAATTAGTAGAAAATGATACTTTTCATTTATATACAGGCTGGTTTAATTTTTAGTAGACTACTGAATATTTGTAGGTACAATTTTTTTTTAGACTTCAATAACTCCCTTAATATCAAACCCTATGGGCTGAGATTTGGCTATTCATTAGTCCTTTGTCCCTAGTTAACGTATACGAAATTTGAAACAAATCGGAGTCAAAAAGTTTTTTTTGCCAAAAAAACCCCAAGGCTTTAGTCCACCTTTTAAAATTTCAATCGGGAAATTTTTTTTTGAGTTAGACATGGCAATCCCTTAAATCGACCCTAAGGATTTCGAATCCGGCGTCCAAATTGGGATTTGACGCTTAGATCTTACGTAATTCGTGTTTTACAGGCTGTTAAAAGTACACTTATTTTTGAATAATTTTTATTATAAACGATACATTTTTGTCTAGCTCATTTTCCATATTTTTGTCTGTAGCTTCTGAACGGTTAAAGATATCAACGTGTACGTTTCAAATTTGGAATCTACATGAAATTTTCTATAACATACATCAGGAGCGATATTTGTACATAGGCTGTTCCAATAGTTACAGGCTGTTAAATGTACACCTATTTTTGAATAATTTTTATTATAAACGATACATTTTTGTCTAGCTCATTTTCCATATTTTTGTCTGTAGCTTCTGAACGGTTAAAGATATCAACGTGTACGTTCCAAATTTGGAAACTACATGAAATTTTCTATAACATACATCAGGAGCAATTTTTGTATATAGGCTGTTCCAATAGTTACAGGCTGTTAAAAGTACACCTATTTTTGAATAATTTTTATTATAAACGATAGATTTTTGTCTAGCTCATTTTCCATATTTTTGTCTATAGCTTTTAAACGGTTAAAGATAACAACGTGTACGTTGCAAATTTGGAATCTACATGAAATTTTCTATAATATACACCGGGAGTGATATTTGTATATAGGCTGTTCCAATAGTTACAGGCTGTTAAATGTACAAAAGTCTAAAAATCTTGTAAGTTTTCATTAAAAATAAAAATATCTGTTTTGGATTCTGAGCCCTAGGGAATTTTTTCATTATTTTTTCCGTAATCAGCGGACCTGAATTAGTAGAAAATGATACTTTTCATTTATATACGGGCTGGTTTAATTTTTAGTAGACTACTGAATATTTGTAGGTACAATTTTTTTTTAGACTTCAATAACTCCCTTAATATCAAACCCTATGGGCTGAGATTTGGCTATTCATTAGTCCTTTGTCCCTAGTTAACGTATACGAAATTTGAAACAAATCGGAGTCAAAAAGTTTTTTTTGCCAAAAAAACCCCAAGGCTTTAGTCCACCTTTTAAAATTTCAATCGGGAAATTTTTTTTTGAGTTAGACATGGCAATCCCTTAAATCGACCCTAAGGATTTCGAATCCGGCGTCCAAATTGGGATTTGACGCTTAGATCTTACGTAATTCGTGTTTTACAGGCTGTTAAAAGTACACTTATTTTTGAATAATTTTTATTATAAACGATACATTTTTGTCTAGCTCATTTTCCATATTTTTGTCTGTAGCTTCTGAACGGTTAAAGATATCAACGTGTACGTTTCAAATTTGGAATCTACATGAAATTTTCTATAACATACATCAGGAGCGATATTTGTACATAGGCTGTTCCAATAGTTACAGGCTGTTAAATGTACACCTATTTTTGAATAATTTTTATTATAAACGATACATTTTTGTCTAGCTCATTTTCCATATTTTTGTCTGTAGCTTCTGAACGGTTAAAGATATCAACGTGTACGTTCCAAATTTGGAAACTACATGAAATTTTCTATAACATACATCAGGAGCAATTTTTGTATATAGGCTGTTCCAATAGTTACAGGCTGTTAAAAGTACACCTATTTTTGAATAATTTTTATTATAAACGATAGATTTTTGTCTAGCTCATTTTCCATATTTTTGTCTATAGCTTTTAAACGGTTAAAGATAACAACGTGTACGTTGCAAATTTGGAAACTACATGAAATTTTCTATAACATACATCAGGAGCAATTTTTGTATATAGGCTGTTCCAATAGTTACAGGCTGTTAAAAGTACACCTATTTTTGAATAATTTTTATTATAAACGATAGATTTTTGTCTAGCTCATTTTCCATATTTTTGTCTATAGCTTTTAAACGGTTAAAGATAACAACGTGTACGTTGCAAATTTGGAATCTACATGAAATTTTCTATAATATACACCGGGAGTGATATTTGTATATAGGCTGTTCCAATAGTTACAGGCTGTTAAATGTACAAAAGTCTAAAAATCTTGTAAGTTTTCATTAAAAATAAAAATTTCTGTTTTGGATTCTGAGCCCTAGGGAATTTTTTCATTATTTTTTCCGTAATCAGCGGACCTGAATTAGTAGAAAATGATACTTTTCATTTATATACGGGCTGGTTTAATTTTTAGTAGACTACTGAATATTTGTAGGTACAATTTTTTTTAGACTTCAATAACTCCCTTAATATCAAACCCTATGGGCTGAGATTTGGCTATTCATTAGTCCTTTGTCCCTAGTTAACGTATACGAAATTTGAAACAAATCGGAGTCAAAAAGTTTTTTTTGCCAAAAAAACCGCAAGGCTTTAGTCCACCTTTTAAAATTTCAATCGGGAATTTTTTTTTGAGTTAGACATGGCAATCCCTTAAATCGACCCTAAGGATTTCGAATCCGGCGTCCAAATTGGGATTTGACGCTTAGATCTTACGTAATTCGTGTTTTACAGGCTGTTAAAAGTACACTTATTTTTGAATAATTTTTATTATAAACGATACATTTTTGTCTAGCTCATTTTCCATAATTTTGTCTGTAGCTTCTGAACGGTTAAAGATATCAACGTGTACGTTTCAAATTTGGAATCTACATGAAATTTTCTATAACATACATCAGGAGCGATATTTGTACATAGGCTGTTCCAATAGTTACAGGCTGTTAAATGTACACCTATTTTTGAATAATTTTTATTATAAACGATACATTTTTGTCTAGCTCATTTTCCATATTTTTGTCTGTAGCTTCTGAACGGTTAAAGATATCAACGTGTACGTTCCAAATTTGGAAACTACATGAAATTTTCTATAACATACATCAGG
Organism: Harpalus rubripes; assembly: GCA_963082715.1. Classification (NCBI taxonomy): domain Eukaryota; kingdom Metazoa; phylum Arthropoda; class Insecta; order Coleoptera; family Carabidae; genus Harpalus; species Harpalus rubripes. Next base: position 40,007,609 of record OY720464.1, read on the forward strand.
AGCAATTTTTGTATATAGGCTGTTCCAATAGTTACAGGCTGTTAAAAGTACACCTATTTTTGAATAATTTTTATTATAAACGATAGATTTTTGTCTAGCTCATTTTCCATATTTTTGTCTATAGCTTTTAAACGGTTAAAGATAACAACGTGTACGTTGCAAATTTGGAAACTACATGAAATTTTCTATAACATACATCAGGAGCAATTTTTGTATATAGGCTGTTCCAATAGTTACAGGCTGTTAAAAGTACACCTATTTTTGAATAATTTTTATTATAAACGATAGATTTTTGTCTAGCTCATTTTCCATATTTTTGTCTATAGCTTTTAAACGGTTAAAGATAACAACGTGTACGTTGCAAATTTGGAATCTACATGAAATTTTCTATAATATACACCGGGAGTGATATTTGTATATAGGCTGTTCCAATAGTTACAGGCTGTTAAATGTACAAAAGTCTAAAAATCTTGTAAGTTTTCATTAAAAATAAAAATTTCTGTTTTGGATTCTGAGCCCTAGGGAATTTTTTCATTATTTTTTCCGTAATCAGCGGACCTGAATTAGTAGAAAATGATACTTTTCATTTATATACAGGCTGGTTTAATTTTTAGTAGGCTACTGAATATTTGTAGGTACAATTTTTTTTTAGACTTCAATAACTCCCTTAATATCAAACCCTATGGGCTGAGATTTGGCTATTCATTAGTCCTTTGTCCCTAGTTAACGTATACGAAATTTGAAACAAATCGGAGTCAAAAAGTTTTTTTTGCCAAAAAAACCCCAAGGCTTTAGTCCACCTTTTAAAATTTCAATCGGGAAATTTTTTTTTGAGTTAGACATGGCAATCCCTTAAATCGACCCTAAGGATTTCGAATCCGGCGTCCAAATTGGGATTTGACGCTTAGATCTTACGTAATTCGTGTTTTACAGGCTGTTAAAAGTACACTTATTTTTGAATAATTTTTATTATAAACGATACATTTTTGTCTAGCTCATTTTCCATATTTTTGTCTGTAGCTTCTGAACGGTTAAAGATATCAACGTGTACGTTTCAAATTTGGAATCTACATGAAATTTTCTATAACATACATCAGGAGCGATATTTGTACATAGGCTGTTCCAATAGTTACAGGCTGTTAAATGTACACCTATTTTTGAATAATTTTTATTATAAACGATACATTTTTGTCTAGCTCATTTTCCATATTTTTGTCTGTAGCTTCTGAACGGTTAAAGATATCAACGTGTACGTTCCAAATTTGGAATCTACATGAAATTTTCTATAATATACACCGGGAGTGATATTTGTATATAGGCTGTTCCAATAGTTACAGGCTGTTAAATGTACAAAAGTCTAAAAATCTTGTAAGTTTTCATTAAAAATAAAAATTTCTGTTTTGGATTCTGAGCCCTAGGGAATTTTTTCATTATTTTTTCCGTAATCAGCGGACCTGAATTAGTAGAAAATGATACTTTTCATTTATATACGGGCTGGTTTAATTTTTAGTAGACTACTGAATATTTGTAGGTACAATTTTTTTTTAGACTTCAATAACTCCCTTAATATCAAACCCTATGGGCTGAGATTTGGCTATTCATTAGTCCTTTGTCCCTAGTTAACGTATACGAAATTTGAAACAAATCGGAGTCAAAAAGTTTTTTTTGCCAAAAAAACCCCAAGGCTTTAGTCCACCTTTTAAAATTTCAATCGGGAAATTTTTTTTTGAGTTAGACATGGCAATCCCTTAAATCGACCCTAAGGATTTCGAATCCGGCGTCCAAATTGGGATTTGACGCTTAGATCTTACGTAATTCGTGTTTTACAGGCTGTTAAAAGTACACTTATTTTTGAATAATTTTTATTATAAACGATACATTTTGGTCTAGCTCATTTTCCATATTTTTGTCTGTAGCTTCTGAACGGTTAAAGATATCAACGTGTACGTTTCAAATTTGGAATCTACATGAAATTTTCTATAGCATACATCAGGAGCGATATTTGTACATAGGCTGTTCCAATAGTTACAGGCTGTTAAATGTACACCTATTTTTGAATAATTTTTATTATAAACGATACATTTTTGTCTAGCTCATTTTCCATATTTTTGTATGTAGCTTCTGAACGGTTAAAAATATCAACGTGTACGTTTCAAATTTGGAATCTACATGAAATTTTCTATAACATACATCAGGAGCAATTTTTGTATATAGGCTGTTCCAATAGTTACAGGCTGTTAAAAGTACACCTATTTTTTAATAATTTTTATTATAAACGATACATTTTTGTCTAGCTCATTTTCCATATTTTTGTCTATAGCTTTTAAACGGTTAAAGATAACAACGTGTACGTTGCAAATTTGGAATCTACATGAAATTTTCTATAATATACACCGGGAGTGATATTTGTATATAGGCTGTTCCAATAGTTACAGGCTGTTAAATGTACAAAAGTCTAAAAATCTTGTAAGTTTTCATTAAAAATAAAAATTTCTGTTTTGGATTCTGAGCCCTAGGGAATTTTTTCATTATTTTTTCCGTAATCAGCGGACCTGAATTAGTAGAAAATGATACTTTTCATTTATATACGGGCTGGTTTAATTTTTAGTAGACTACTGAATATTTGTAGGTACAATTTTTTTTTAGACTTCAATAACTCCCTTAATATCAAACCCTATGGGCTGAGATTTGGCTATTCATTAGTCCTTTGTCCCTAGTTAACGTACACGAAATTTGAAACAAATCGGAGTCAAAAAGTTTTTTTTGCCAAAAAAACCCCAAGGCTTTAGTCCACCTTTTAAAATTTCAATCGGGAAATTTTTTTTTGAGTTAGACATGGCAATCCCTTAAATCGACCCTAAGGATTTCGAATCCGGCGTCCAAATTGGGATTTGACGCTTAGATCTTACGTAATTCGTGTTTTACAGGCTGTTAAAAGTACACTTATTTTTGAATAATTTTTATTATAAACGATACATTTTTGTCTAGCTCATTTTCCATATTTTTGTCTGTATCTTCTGAACGGTTAAAGATATCAACGTGTACGTTTCAAATTTGGAATCTACATGAAATTTTCTATAACATACATCAGGAGCGATATTTGTACATAGGCTGTTCCAATAGTTACAGGCTGTTAAATGTACACCTATTTTTGAATAATTTTTATTATAAACGATACATTTTTGTCTAGCTCATTTTCCATATTTTTGTCTGTAGCTTCTGAACGGTTAAAGATATCAACGTGTACGTTCCAAATTTGGAAACTACATGAAATTTTCTATAACATACATCAGGAGCAATTTTTGTATATAGGCTGTTCCAATAGTTACAGGCTGTTAAAAGTACACCTATTTTTGAATAATTTTTATTATAAACGATAGATTTTTGTCTAGCTCATTTTCCATATTTTTGTCTATAGCTTTTAAACGGTTAAAGATAACAACGTGTACGTTGCAAATTTGGAATCTACATGAAATTTTCTATAATATACACCGGGAGTGATATTTGTATATGGGCTGTTCCAATAGTTACAGGCTGTTAAATGTACAAAAGTCTAAAAATCTTGTAAGTTTTCATTAAAAATAAAAATTTCTGTTTTGGATTCTGAGCCCTAGGGAATTTTTTCATTATTTTTTCCGTAATCAGCGGACCTGAATTAGTAGAAAATGATACTTTTCATTTATATACAGGCTGGTTTAATTTTTAGTAGACTACTGAATATTTGTAGGTACAATTTTTTTTTAGACTTCAATAACTCCCTTAATATCAAATCCTATGGGCTGAGATTTGGCTATTCATTAGTCCTTTGTCCCTAGTTAACGTATACGAAATTTGAAACAAATCGGAGTCAAAAAGTTTTTTTTGCCAAAAAAACCCCAAGGCTTTAGTCCACCTTTTAAAATTTCAATCGGGAAATTTTTTTTTGAGTTAGACATGGCAATCCCTTAAATCGACCCTAAGGATTTCGAATCCGGCGTCCAAATTGGGATTTGACGCTTAGATCTTACGTAATTCGTGTTTTACAGGCTGTTAAAAGTACACTTATTTTTGAATAATTTTTATTATAAACGATACATTTTTGTCTAGCTCATTTTCCATATTTTTGTCTGTAGCTTCTGAACGGTTAAAGATATCAACGTGTACGTTTCAAATTTGGAATCTACATGAAATTTTCTATAACATACATGAGGAGCGATATTTGTACATAGGCTGTTCCAATAGTTACAGGCTGTTAAATGTACACCTATTTTTGAATAATTTTTATTATAAACGATACATTTTTGTCTAGCTCATTTTCCATATTTTTGTCTGTAGCTTCTGAACGGTTAAAGATATCAACGTGTACGTTCCAAATTTGGAAACTACATGAAATTTTCTATAACATACATCAGGAGCAATTTTTGTATATAGGCTGTTCCAATAGTTACAGGCTGTTAAAAGTACACCTATTTTTGAATAATTTTTATTATAAACGATAGATTTTTGTCTAGCTCATTTTCCATATTTTTGTCTATAGCTTTTAAACGGTTAAAGATAACAACGTGTACGTTGCAAATTTGGAATCTACATGAAATTTTCTATAATATACACCGGGAGTGATATTTGTATATAGGCTGTTCCAATAGTTACAGGCTGTTAAATGTACAAAAGTCTAAAAATCTTGTAAGTTTTCATTAAAAATAAAAATTTCTGTTTTGGATTCTGAGCCCTAGGGAATTTTTTCATTATTTTTTCCGTAATCAGCGGACCTGAATTAGTAGAAAATGATACTTTTCATTTATATACGGGCTGGTTTAATTTTTAGTAGACTACTGAATATTTGTAGGTACAATTTTTTTTTAGACTTCAATAACTCCCTTAATATCAAACCCTATGGGCTGAGATTTGGCTATTCATTAGTCCTTTGTCCCTAGTTAACGTACACGAAATTTGAAACAAATCGGAGTCAAAAAGTTTTTTTTGCCAAAAAAACCCCAAGGCTTTAGTCCACCTTTTAAAATTTCAATCGGGAAATTTTTTTTTTGAGTTAGACATGGCAATCCCTTAAATCGACCCTAAGGATTTCGAATCCGGCGTCCAAATTGGGATTTGACGCTTAGATCTTACGTAATTCGTGTTTTACAGGCTGTTAAAAGTACACTTATTTTTGAATAATTTTTATTATAAACGATACATTTTTGTCTAGCTCATTTTCCATATTTTTGTCTGTATCTTCTGAACGGTTAAAGATATCAACGTGTACGTTTCAAATTTGGAATCTACATGAAATTTTCTATAACATACATCAGGAGCGATATTTGTACATAGGCTGTTCCAATAGTTACAGGCTGTTAAATGTACACCTATTTTTGAATAATTTTTATTATAAACGATACATTTTTGTCTAGCTCATTTTCCATATTTTTGTCTGTAGCTTCTGAACGGTTAAAGATATCAACGTGTACGTTCCAAATTTGGAAACTACATGAAATTTTCTATAACATACATCAGGAGCAATTTTTGTATATAGGCTGTTCCAATAGTTACAGGCTGTTAAAAGTACACCTATTTTTGAATAATTTTTATTATAAACGATAGATTTTTGTCTAGCTCATTTTCCATATTTTTGTCTATAGCTTTTAAACGGTTAAAGATAACAACGTGTACGTTGCAAATTTGGAATCTACATGAAATTTTCTATAATATACACCGGGAGTGATATTTGTATATGGGCTGTTCCAATAGTTACAGGCTGTTAAATGTACAAAAGTCTAAAAATCTTGTAAGTTTTCATTAAAAATAAAAATTTCTGTTTTGGATTCTGAGCCCTAGGGAATTTTTTCATTATTTTTTCCGTAATCAGCGGACCTGAATTAGTAGAAAATGATACTTTTCATTTATATACAGGCTGGTTTAATTTTTAGTAGACTACTGAATATTTGTAGGTACAATTTTTTTTTAGACTTCAATAACTCCCTTAATATCAAATCCTATGGGCTGAGATTTGGCTATTCATTAGTCCTTTGTCCCTAGTTAACGTATACGAAATTTGAAACAAATCGGAGTCAAAAAGTTTTTTTTGCCAAAAAAACCCCAAGGCTTTAGTCCACCTTTTAAAATTTCAATCGGGAAATTTTTTTTTGAGTTAGACATGGCAATCCCTTAAATCGACCCTAAGGATTTCGAATCCGGCGTCCAAATTGGGATTTGACGCTTAGATCTTACGTAATTCGTGTTTTACAGGCTGTTAAAAGTACACTTATTTTTGAATAATTTTTATTATAAACGATACATTTTTGTCTAGCTCATTTTCCATATTTTTGTCTGTAGCTTCTGAACGGTTAAAGATATCAACGTGTACGTTTCAAATTTGGAATCTACATGAAATTTTCTATAACATACATCAGGAGCGATATTTGTACATAGGCTGTTCCAATAGTTACAGGCTGTTAAATGTACACCTATTTTTGAATAATTTTTATTATAAACGATACATTTTTGTCTAGCTCATTTTCCATATTTTTGTCTGTAGCTTCTGAACGGTTAAAGATATCAACGTGTACGTTCCAAATTTGGAAACTACATGAAATTTTCTATAACATACATCAGGAGCAATTTTTGTATATAGGCTGTTCCAATAGTTACAGGCTGTTAAAAGTACACCTATTTTTGAATAATTTTTATTATAAACGATAGATTTTTGTCTAGCTCATTTTCCATATTTTTGTCTATAGCTTTTAAACGGTTAAAGATAACAACGTGTACGTTGCAAATTTGGAATCTACATGAAATTTTCTATAATATACACCGGGAGTGATATTTGTATATGGGCTGTTCCAATAGTTACAGGCTGTTAAATGTACAAAAGTCTAAAAATCTTGTAAGTTTTCATTAAAAATAAAAATTTCTGTTTTGGATTCTGAGCCCTAGGGAATTTTTTCATTATTTTTTCCGTAATCAGCGGACCTGAATTAGTAGAAAATGATACTTTTCATTTATATACAGGCTGGTTTAATTTTTAGTAGACTACTGAATATTTGTAGGTACAATTTTTTTTTAGACTTCAATAACTCCCTTAATATCAAACCCTATGGGCTGAGATTTGGCTATTCATTAGTCCTTTGTCCCTAGTTAACGTATACGAAATTTGAAACAAATCGGAGTCAAAAAGTTTTTTTTGCCAAAAAAACCCCAAGGCTTAGTCCACCTTTTAAAATTTCAATCGGGAAATTTTTTTTTGAGTTAGACATGGCAATCCCTTAAATCGACCCTAAGGATTTCGAATCCGGCGTCCAAATTGGGATTTGACGCTTAGATCTTACGTAATTCGTGTTTTACAGGCTGTTAAAAGTACACTTATTTTTGAATAATTTTTATTATAAACGATACATTTTTGTCTAGCTCATTTTCCATATTTTTGTCTGTAGCTTCTGAACGGTTAAAGATATCAACGTGTACGTTTCAAATTTGGAATCTACATGAAATTTTCTATAACATACATCAGGAGCGATATTTGTACATAGGCTGTTCCAATAGTTACAGGCTGTTAAATGTACACCTATTTTTGAATAATTTTTATTATAAACGATACATTTTTGTCTAGCTCATTTTCCATATTTTTGTCTGTAGCTTCTGAACGGTTAAAGATATCAACGTGTACGTTCCAAATTTGGAAACTACATGAAATTTTCTATAACATACATCAGGAGCAATTTTTGTATATAGGCTGTTCCAATAGTTACAGGCTGTTAAAAGTACACCTATTTTTGAATAATTTTTATTATAAACGATACATTTTTGTCTAGCTCATTTTCCATATTTTTGTCTATAGCTTTTAAACGGTTAAAGATAACAACGTGTACGTTGCAAATTTGGAATCTACATGAAATTTTCTATAATATACACCGGGAGTGATATTTGTATATGGGCTGTTCCAATAGTTACAGGCTGTTAAATGTACAAAAGTCTAAAAATCTTGTAAGTTTTCATTAAAAATAAAAATTTCTGTTTTGGATTCTGAGCCCTAGGGAATTTTTTCATTATTTTTTCCGTAATCAGCGGACCTGAATTAGTAGAAAATGATACTTTTCATTTATATACAGGCTGGTTTAATTTTTAGTAGACTACTGAATATTTGTAGGTACAATTTTTTTTTAGACTTCAATAACTCCCTTAATATCAAACCCTATGGGCTGAGATTTGGCTATTCATTAGTCCTTTGTCCCTAGTTAACGTATACGAAATTTGAAACAAATCGGAGTCAAAAAGTTTTTTTTGCCAAAAAAACCCCAAGGCTTTAGTCCACCTTTTAAAATTTCAATCGGGAAATTTTTTTTTGAGTTAGACATGGCAATCCCTTAAATCGACCCTAAGGATTTCGAATCCGGCGTCCAAATTGGGATTTGACGCTTAGATCTTACGTAATTCGTGTTTTACAGGCTGTTAAAAGTACACTTATTTTTGAATAATTTTTATTATAAACGATACATTTTTGTCTAGCTCATTTTCCATATTTTTGTCTGTAGCTTCTGAACGGTTAAAGATATCAACGTGTACGTTCCAAATTTGGAAACTACATGAAATTTTCTATAACATACATCAGGAGCAATTTTTGTATATAGGCTGTTCCAATAGTTACAGGCTGTTAAAAGTACACCTATTTTTGAATAATTTTTATTATAAACGATAGATTTTTGTCTAGCTCATTTTCCATATTTTTGTCTATAGCTTTTAAACGGTTAAAGATAACAACGTGTACGTTGCAAATTTGGAATCTACATGAAATTTTCTATAATATACACCGGGAGTGATATTTGTATATAGGCTGTTCCAATAGTTACAGGCTGTTAAATGTACAAAAGTCTAAAAATCTTGTAAGTTTTCATTAAAAATAAAAATTTCTGTTTTGGATTCTGAGCCCTAGGGAATTTTTTCATTATTTTTTCCGTAATTAGCGGACCTGAATTAGTAGAAAATGATACTTTTTATTTATATACGGGCTGGTTTAATTTTTAGTAGACTACTGAATATTTGTAGGTACAATTTTTTTTTAGACTTCAATAACTCCCTTAATATCAAACCCTATGGGCTGAGATTTGGCTATTCATTAGTCCTTTGTCCCTAGTTAACGTATACGAAATTTGAAACAAATCGGAGTCAAAAAGTTTTTTTTGCCAAAAAAACCCCAAGGTTTAGTCCACCTTTTAAAATTTCAATCGGGAAATTTTTTTTTGAGTTAGACATGGCAATCCCTTAAATCGACCCTAAGGATTTCGAATCCGGCGTCCAAATTGGGATTTGACGCTTAGATCTTACGTAATTCGTGTTTTACAGGCTGTTAAAAGTACACTTATTTTTGAATAATTTTTATTATAAACGATACATTTTTGTCTAGCTCATTTTCCATATTTTTGTCTGTAGCTTCTGAACGGTTAAAGATATCAACGTGTACGTTTCAAATTTGGAATCTACATGAAATTTTCTATAACATACATCAGGAGCGATATTCGTATATAGGCTGTTCCAATAGTTACAGGCTGTTAAATGTACACCTATTTTTGAATAATTTTTATTATAAACGATACATTTTTGTCTAGCTCATTTTCCATATTTTTGTATGTAGCTGCTAAACGGTTAAAGATATCAACGTGTACGTTCCAAATTTGGAAACTACATGAAACTTTCTATAACATACATCAGGAGCAATATTTGTATATAGGCTGTTCCAATAGTTACAGGCTGTTAAAAGTACACCTATTTTTGAATAATTTTTATTATAAACGATACATTTTTGTCTAGCTCATTTTCCATATTTTTGTCTATAGCTTTTAAACGGTTAAAGATAACAACGTGTACGTTGCAAATTTGGAATCTACATGAAATTTTCTATAATATACACCGGGAGTGATATTTGTATATAGGCTGTTCCAATAGTTACAGGCTGTTAAATGTACAAAAGTCTAAAAATCTTGTAAGTTTTTATTAAAAATAAAAATTTCTGTTTTGGATTCTGAGCCCTAGGGAATTTTTTCATTATTTTTCGCGTAATCAGCGGACCTGAATTAGTAGAAAATGATACTTTTCATTTATATACAGGCTGGTTTAATTTTTAGTAGGCTACTGAATATTTGTAGGTACAATTTTTTTAGACTTCAATAACTCCCTTAATATCAAACCCTATGGGCTGAGATTTGGCTATTCATTAGTCCTTTGCCCCTAGTTAACGTATGCGCAATTTGAAACAAATCGGAGTCAAAACGATACATTTTTGTCTAGCTCATTTTCCATATTTTTGTCTGTAGCTTCTGAACGGTTAAAGATATCAACGTGTACGTTCCAAATTTGGAAACTACATGAAATTTTCTATAACATACATCAGGAGCAATTTTTGTATATAGGCTGTTCCAATAGTTACAGGCTGTTAAATGTACACCTATTTTTGAATAATTTTTATTATAAACGATAGATTTTTGTCTAGCCCATTTTCCATATTTTTGTCTATAGCTTTTAAACGGTTAAAGATAACAACGTGTACGTTTCAAATTTGGAATCTACATGAAATTTTCTATAACACACATCAGGAGCGATATTTGTACATAGGCTGTTCCAATAGTTACAGGCTGTTAAATGTACACCTATTTTTGAATAATTTTTATTATAAACGATACATTTTTGTCTAGCTCATTTTCCATATTTTTGTCTGTAGCTTATAAACGGTTTAAGATAGCAACGTGTACGATGCAAATTTGGAATCTACATGAAATTTTCTATAATATACATCAGGAGCAAAATTTGTATATAGGCTGATCCAATAGTTACAAGCTGTTAAAAGTACACCTATTTTTAAATAATTTTTATTGTAAACGATACATTTTTGTCTAGCTCATTTTCCATATTTTTGTCTGTAGCTTATAAATGGTTAAAGATAACAACGTGTACGTTGCAAATTTGGAATCTACATGAAATTTTCTATAATATACATCGAGAGTGATAGTTGTATATAGGCTGTTCCAATAGTTACAGGCTGTTAAAAGTACACCTATTTTTGAATAATTTTTATTATAAACGATACATTTTTGTCTAGCTCATTTTCCATATTTTTGTCTATAGCTTTTAAACGGTTAAAGATAACAACGTGTACGTTGCAAATTTGGAATCTACATGAAATTTTCTATAATATACACCGGGAGTGATATTTGTATATGGGCTGTTCCAATAGTTACAGGCTGTTAAATGTACAAAAGTCTAAAAATCTTGTAAGTTTTCATTAAAAATAAAAATTTCTGTTTTGGATTCTGAGCCCTAGGGAATTTTTTCATTATTTTTTCCGTAATCAGCGGACCTGAATTAGTAGAAAATGATACTTTTCATTTATATACAGGCTGGTTTAATTTTTAGTAGACTACTGAATATTTGTAGGTACAATTTTTTTTTAGACTTCAATAACTCCCTTAATATCAAACCCTATGGGCTGAGATTTGGCTATTCAATAGTCCTTTGTCCCTAGTTAACGTATACGAAATTTGAAACAAATCGGAGTCAAAAAGTTTTTTTGCCAAAAAAACCCCAAGGCTTTAGTCCACCTTTTAAAATTTCAATCGGGAAAATTTTTTTTGAGTTAGACATGGCAATCCCTTAAATCGACCCTAAGGATTTCGAATCCGGCGTCCAAATTGGGATTTGACGATTAGATCTTACGTAATTCGTGTTTTACAGGCTGTTAAAAGTACACTTATTTTTGAATAATTTTTATTATAAACGATACATTTTTGTCTAGCTCATTTTCCATATTTTTGTCTGTAGCTTCTGAACGGTTAAAGATATCAACGTGTACGTTTCAAATTTGGAATCTACATGAAATTTTCTATAACATACATCAGGAGCGATATTTGTACATAGGCTGTTCCAATAGTTACAGGCTGTTAAATGTACACCTATTTTTGAATAATTTTTATTATAAACGATACATTTTTGTCTAGCTCATTTTCCATATTTTTGTCTGTAGCTGCTAAACGGTTAAAGATATCAACGTGTACGTTCCAAATTTGGAAACTACATGAAATTTTCTATAACATACATCAGGAGCAATATTTGTATATAGGCTGTTCCAATAGTTACAGGCTGTTAAAAGTACACCTATTTTTGAATAATTTTTATTATAAACGATACATTTTTGTCTAGCTCATTTTCCATATTTTTGTCTATAGCTTTTAAACGGTTAAAGATAACAACGTGTACGTTGCAAATTTGGAATCTACATGAAATTTTCTATAATATACACCGGGAGTGATATTTGTATATGGGCTGTTCCAATAGTTACAGGCTGTTAAATGTACAAAAGTCTAAAAATCTTGTAAGTTTTCATTAAAACTAAAAATTTCTGTTTTGGATTCTGAGCCCTAGGGAATTTTTTCATTATTTTTTCCGTAATCAGCGGACCTGAATTAGTAGAAAATGATACTTTTCATTTATATACAGGCTGGTTTAATTTTTAGTAGACTACTGAATATTTGTAGGTACAATTTTTTTTTAGACTTCAATAACTCCCTTAATATCAAACCCTATGGGCTGAGATTTGGCTATTCATTAGTCCTTTGTCCCTAGTTAACGTATACGCAATTTGAAACAAATCGGAGTCAAAAAGTTTTTTTTGCCAAAAAAACCCCAAACCTTTTAAAATTTCAATCGGGAAAAAAATTTTTGAGTTAGACATGGCAATCCCTTAAATCGACCCTAAGGATTTCGAATCCGGCGTCCAAATTGGGATTTGACGCTTAGATCTTACGTAATTCGTGTTTTACAGGCTGTTAAAAGTACACTTATTTTTGAATAATTTTTATTATAAACGATACATTTTTGTCTAGCTCATTTTCCATATTTTTGTCTGTAGCTTCTGAACGGTTAAAGATATCAACGTGTACGTTGCAAATTTGGAATCTACATGAAATTTTTTATAATATACATCAGGAGCGATATTTGTACATAGGCTGTTCCAATAGTTACAGGCTGTTAAATGTACACCTATTTTTGAATAATTTTTATTATAAACGATACATTTTTGTCTAGCTCATTTTCCATATTTTTGTCTGTAGCTGCTAAACGGTTAAAGATATCAACGTGTACGTTCCAAATTTGGAAACTACATGAAATTTTCTATAACATACATCAGGAGCGATATTTGTACATAGGCTGTTCCAATAGTTACAGGCTGTTAAATGTACACCTATTTTTGAATAATTTTTATTATAAACGATACATTTTTGTCTAGCTCATTTTCCATATTTTTGTCTGTAGCTTTTAAACGGTTAAAGATAGCAACGTGCACGTTGCAAATTTGGAATCTACATGAAATTTTCTATAACATGCATCAGCAGTGATATTTGTATATAGGCTGTTCCAATAGTTACAGGCTGTTAAAAGTACACCTATTTTTTAATATTTTTTTATTATAAACGATATATTTTTGTCTAGCTCATTTTCCATATTTTTGTCTGTAGCTTTTAAACGGTTAAAGATAGCAACGTGTACGTTGCAAATTTGGAATCTACATGAAATTTTGTATATTATACATTGGGTGTAATATTTGTATATAGGCTGTTCCAATAGTTACAGGCTGTTAAATTACACCTATTTTTGAATAATTTTTTATTATAAACGATACATTTTTGTCTAGCTCATTTTCCATATTTTTGTGTATAGCTTTTAAACGGTTAAAGATAGCAACCTGTACGTTGCAAATTTGGAATCTACATGAAATTTTCTATAATATACACCGGGAGTGATATTTGTATATAGGCTATTCCAATAGTTACAGGCTGTTAAATGTACAAAAGTCAAAAAATCTTGTAAGTTTTCATTAAAAATAAAAATTTCTGTTTTGGATTCTGAGCCCTAGGGAATTTTTTCATTATTTTTTCCGTAATCAGCGGACCTGAATTAGTAGAAAATGATACTTTTCATTTATATACAGGCTGGTTTAATTTTTAGTAGACTACTGAATATTTGTAGGTACAATTTTTTTTTAGACTTCAATAACTCCCTTAATATCAAACCCTATGGGCTGAGATTTGGCTATTCATTAGTCCTTTGTCCCTAGTTAACGTATACGAAATTTGAAACAAATCGGAGTCAAAAAGTTTTTTTTGCCAAAAAAACCCCAAGGCTTTAGTCCACCTTTTAAAATTTCAATCGGGAAAAAATTTTTTGAGTTAGACATGGATATCCCTTAAATCGACCCTAAGGATTTCGAATCCGGCGTCCAAATTGGGATTTCACGCTTAGATCTTACGTAATTCGTGTTTTACAGGCTGTTAAAAGTACACTTATTTTTGAATAATTTTTATTATAAACGATACATTTTTGTCTAGCTCATTTTCCATATTTTTGTCTGTAGCTTCTGAACGGTTAAAGATATCTACGTGTACGTTCCAAATTTGGAAACTACATGAAATTTTCTATAACATACATCAGGACCGATATTTGTATATAGGCTGTTCCAATAGTTACAGGCTGTTAAAAGTACACCTATTTTTGAATAATTTTTATTATAAACGATACATTTTTGTCTAGCTCATTTTCCATATTTTTGTCTGTAGCTTATAAACGGTTTAAGATAGCAACGTGTACGATGCAAATTTGGAATCTACATGAAATTTTCTATAATATACATCAGGAGCAAAATTTGTATATAGGCTGATCCAATAGTTACAAGCTGTTAAAAGTACACCTATTTTTAAATAATTTTTATTGTAAACGATACATTTTTGTCTAGCTCATTTTCCATATTTTTGTCTGTAGCTTATAAATGGTTAAAGATAACAACGTGTACGTTGCAAATTTGGAATCTACATGAAATTTTCTATAATATACATCGAGAGTGATAGTTGTATATAGGCTGTTCCAATAGTTACAGGCTGTTAAAAGTACACCTATTTTTGAATAATTTTTATTATAAACGATACATTTTTGTCTAGCTCATTTTCCATATTTTTGTCTATAGCTTTTAAACGGTTAAAGATAACAACGTGTACGTTGCAAATTTGGAATCTACATGAAATTTTCTATAATATACACCGGGAGTGATATTTGTATATAGGCTGTTCCAATAGTTACAGGCTGTTAAATGTACACCTATTTTTTAATAATTTTTTATTATAAACGATATATTTTTGTCTAGCTAATTTTCCATATTTTTGTCTGTAGCTTTTAAACGGTTAAAGATAGCAACGTGTACGTTGCAAATTTGGAATCTACATGAAATTTTGTATATTATACATCGGGTGTAATATTTGTATATAGGCTGTTCCAATAGTTACAGGCTGTTAAATTACACCTATTTTTGAATAATTTTTTATTATAAACGATACATTTTTGTCTAGCTCATTTTCCATATTTTTGTGTATAGCTTTTAAATGGTTAAAGATAACAACGTGTACGTTGCAAATTTGGAATCTACATGAAATTAGTAGAAAATGATACTTTTCATTTATATACGGGCTGGTTTAATTTTTAGTAGACTACTGAATATTTGTAGGTACAATTTTTTTTTAGACTTCAATAACTCCCTTAATATCAAACCCTATGGGCTGAGATTTGGCTATTCATTAGTCCTTTGTCCCTAGTTAACGTATACGAAATTTGAAACAAATCGGAGTCAAAAAGTTTTTTTTGCCAAAAAACCCCAAGGCTTTAGTCCATCTTTTAAAATTTCAATCGGGAAAAAAATTTTTGAGTTAGACATGGAAATCCCTTAAATCGACCCTAAGGATTTCGAATCCGGCGTCCAAATTGGGATTTCACGCTTAGATCTTACGTAATTCGTGTTTTACAGGCTGTTAAAAGTACACTTATTTTTGAATAATTTTTATTATAAACGATACATTTTTGTCTAGCTCATTTTCCATATTTTTGTCTGTAGCTTCTGAACGGTTAAAGATATCTACGTGTACGTTCCAAATTTGGAAACTACATGAAATTTTCTATAACATACATCAGGAGCGATATTTGTATATAGGCTGTTCCAATAGTTACAGGCTGTTAAAAGTACACCTATTTTTGAATAATTTTTATTATAAACGATACATTTTTGTCTAGCTCATTTTCCATATTTTTGTCTGTAGCTTATAAACGGTTTAAGATAACAACGTGTACGATGCAAATTTGGAATCTACATGAAATTTTCTATAATATACATCAGGAGCAAAATTTGTATATAGGCTGATCCAATAGTTACAAGCTGTTAAAAGTACACCTATTTTTAAATAATTTTTATTGTAAACGATACATTTTTGTCTAGCTCATTTTCCATATTTTTGTCTGTAGCTTATAAACGGTTAAAGATAACAACGTGTACGTTGCAAATTTGGAATCTACATGAAATTTTCTATAATATACATCGAGAGTGATAGTTGTATATAGGCTGTTCCAATAGTTACAGGCTGTTAAAAGTACACCTATTTTTGAATAATTTTTATTATAAACGATACATTTTTGTCTAGCTCATTTTCCATATTTTTGTCTATAGCTTTTAAACGGTTAAAGATAACAACGTGTACGTTTCAAATTTGGAAACTACATGAAATTTTCTATAACATACATCAGGAGCGATATTTGTATATAGGCTGTTCCAATAGTTACAGGCTGTTAAATGTACACCTATTTTTGAATAATTTTTATTATAAACGATACATTTTTGTCTAGCTCATTTTCCATATTTTTGTCTGTAGCTTATAAACGGTTAAAGATAACAACGTGTACGTTGCAAATTTGGAATCTACATGAAATTTTCTATAATATACATCGAGAGTGATAGTTGTATATAGGCTGTTTCAATAGTTACAGGCTGTTAAAAGTACACCTATTTTTGAATAATTTTTATTATAAACGATACATTTTTGTCTAGCTCATTTTCCATATTTTTGTCTATAGCTTTTAAACGGTTACAGATAACAACGTGTACGTTGCAAATTTGGAATCTACATGAAATTTTCTATAATATACACCGGGAGTGATATTTGTATATGGGCTGTTCCAATAGTTACAGGCTGTTAAATGTACAAAAGTCTAAAAATCTTGTAAGTTTTCATTAAAAATAAAAATTTCTGTTTTGGATTCTGAGCCCTAGGGAATTTTTTCATTATTTTTTCCGTAATCAGCGGACCTGAATTAGTAGAAAATGATACTTTTCATTTATATACAGGCTGGTTTAATTTTTAGTAGACTACTGAATATTTGTAGGTACAATTTTTTTTTAGACTTCAATAACTCCCTTAATATCAAACCCTATGGGCTGAGATTTGGCTATTCAATAGTCCTTTGTCCCTAGTTAACGTATACGAAATTTGAAACAAATCGGAGTCAAAAAGTTTTTTTGCCAAAAAAACCCCAAGGCTTTAGTCCACCTTTTAAAATTTCAATCGGGAAAAATTTTTTTGAGTTAGACATGGCAATCCCTTAAATCGACCCTAAGGATTTCGAATCCGGCGTCCAAATTGGGATTTGACGATTAGATCTTACGTAATTCGTGTTTTACAGGCTGTTAAAAGTACACTTATTTTTGAATAATTTTTATTATAAACGATACATTTTTGTCTAGCTCATTTTCCATATTTTTGTCTGTAGCTTCTGAACGGTTAAAGATATCAACGTGTACGTTGCAAATTTGGAATCTACATGAAATTTTTTATAATATACATCAGGAGCGATATTTGTACATAGGCTGTTCCAATAGTTACAGGCTGTTAAATGTACACCTATTTTTGAATAATTTTTATTATAAACGATACATTTTTGTCTAGCTCATTTTCCATATTTTTGTCTGTAGCTGCTAAACGGTTAAAGATATCAACGTGTACGTTCCAAATTTGGAAACTACATGAAATTTTCTATAACATACATCAGGAGCGATATTTGTACATAGGCTGTTCCAATAGTTACAGGCTGTTAAATGTACACCTATTTTTGAATAATTTTTATTATAAACGATACATTTTTGTCTAGCTCATTTTCCATATTTTTGTCTGTAGCTTTTAAACGGTTAAAGATAGCAACGTGCACGTTGCAAATTTGGAATCTACATGAAATTTTCTATAACATGCATCAGCAGTGATATTTGTATATAGGCTGTTCCAATAGTTACAGGCTGTTAAAAGTACACCTATTTTTTAATATTTTTTTATTATAAACGATATATTTTTGTCTAGCTCATTTTCCATATTTTTGTCTGTAGCTTTTAAACGGTTAAAGATAGCAACGTGTACGTTGCAAATTTGGAATCTACATGAAATTTTGTATATTATACATTGGGTGTAATATTTGTATATAGGCTGTTCCAATAGTTACAGGCTGTTAAATTACACCTATTTTTGAATAATTTTTTATTATAAACGATACATTTTTGTCTAGCTCATTTTCCATATTTTTGTGTATAGCTTTTAAACGGTTAAAGATAGCAACCTGTACGTTGCAAATTTGGAATCTACATGAAATTTTCTATAATATACACCGGGAGTGATATTTGTATATAGGCTATTCCAATAGTTACAGGCTGTTAAATGTACAAAAGTCAAAAAATCTTGTAAGTTTTCATTAAAAATAAAAATTTCTGTTTTGGATTCTGAGCCCTAGGGAATTTTTTCATTATTTTTTCCGTAATCAGCGGACCTGAATTAGTAGAAAATGATACTTTTCATTTATATACAGGCTGGTTTAATTTTTAGTAGACTACTGAATATTTGTAGGTACAATTTTTTTTTAGACTTCAATAACTCCCTTAATATCAAACCCTATGGGCTGAGATTTGGCTATTCATTAGTCCTTTGTCCCTAGTTAACGTATACGAAATTTGAAACAAATCGGAGTCAAAAAGTTTTTTTTGCCAAAAAACCCCCAAGGCTTTAGTCCACCTTTTAAAATTTCAATCGGGAAAAAATTTTTTGAGTTAGACATGGATATCCCTTAAATCGACCCTAAGGATTTCGAATCCGGCGTCCAAATTGGGATTTCACGCTTAGATCTTACGTAATTCGTGTTTTACAGGCTGTTAAAAGTACACTTATTTTTGAATAATTTTTATTATAAACGATACATTTTTGTCTAGCTCATTTTCCATATTTTTGTCTGTAGCTTCTGAACGGTTAAAGATATCTACGTGTACGTTCCAAATTTGGAAACTACATGAAATTTTCTATAACATACATCAGGACCGATATTTGTATATAGGCTGTTCCAATAGTTACAGGCTGTTAAAAGTACACCTATTTTTGAATAATTTTTATTATAAACGATACATTTTTGTCTAGCTCATTTTCCATATTTTTGTCTGTAGCTTATAAACGGTTTAAGATAGCAACGTGTACGATGCAAATTTGGAATCTACATGAAATTTTCTATAATATACATCAGGAGCAAAATTTGTATATAGGCTGATCCAATAGTTACAAGCTGTTAAAAGTACACCTATTTTTAAATAATTTTTATTGTAAACGATACATTTTTGTCTAGCTCATTTTCCATATTTTTGTCTGTAGCTTATAAATGGTTAAAGATAACAACGTGTACGTTGCAAATTTGGAATCTACATGAAATTTTCTATAATATACATCGAGAGTGATAGTTGTATATAGGCTGTTCCAATAGTTACAGGCTGTTAAAAGTACACCTATTTTTGAATAATTTTTATTATAAACGATACATTTTTGTCTAGCTCATTTTCCATATTTTTGTCTATAGCTTTTAAACGGTTAAAGATAACAACGTGTACGTTGCAAATTTGGAATCTACATGAAATTTTCTATAATATACACCGGGAGTGATATTTGTATATAGGCTGTTCCAATAGTTACAGGCTGTTAAATGTACAAAAGTCTAAAAATCTTGTAAGTTTTCATTAAAAATAAAAATTTTTGTTTTGGATTCTGAGCCCTAGGGAATTTTTTCATTATTTTTCGCGTAATCAGCGGACCTGAATTAGTAGAAAATGATACTTTTCATTTATATACAGGCTGGTTTAATTTTTAGTAGACTACTGAATATTTGTAGGTACAATTTTTTTTAGACTTCAATAACTCCCTTAATATCAAACCCTATGGGCTGAGATTTGGCTATTCATTAGTCCTTTGTCCCTAGTTAACGTATACGAAATTTGAAACAAATCGGAGTCAAAAAGTTTTTTTTGCCAAAAAAACCCCAAGGCTTTAGTCCACCTTTTAAAATTTCAATCGGGAAAAAAATTTTTGAGTTAGACATGGAAATCCCTTAAATCGACCCTAAGGATTTCGAATCCGGCGTCCAAATTGGGATTTGACGCTTAGATCTTACGTAATTCGTGTTTTACAGGCTGTTAAAAGTACACTTATTTTTGAATAATTTTTATTATAAACGATACATTTTTGTCTAGCTCATTTTCCATATTTTTGTCTGTAGCTTCTGAACGGTTAAAGATATCTACGTGTACGTTCCAAATTTGGAAACTACATGAAATTTTCTATAACATACATCAGGAGCGATATTTGTATATAGGCTGTTCCAATAGTTACAGGCTGTTAAAAGTACACCTATTTTTGAATAATTTTTATTATAAACGATACATTTTTGTCTAGCTCATTTTCCATATTTTTGTCTGTAGCTTTTAAACGGTTAAAGATAGCAACGTGCACGTTGCAAATTTGGAATCTACATGAAATTTTCTATAACATGCATCAGCAGTGATATTTGTATATAGGCTGTTCCAATAGTTACAAGCTGTTAAATGTACACCTATTTTTGAATAATTTTTATTGTAAACGATACATTTTTGTCTAGCTCATTTTCCATATTTTTGTCTGTAGCTTATAAACGGTTAAAGATAACAACGTGTACGTTGCAAATTTGGAATCTACATGAAATTTTCTATAATATACATCGAGAGTGATATTTGTATATAGGCTGTTCCAATAGTTACAGGCTGTTAAAAGTACACCTATTTTTTAATAATTTTTTATTATAAACGATATATTTTTGTCTAGCTCATTTTCCATATTTTTGTCTGTAGCTTTTAAACGGTTAAAGATAGCAACGTGTACGTTGCAAATTTGGAATCTACATGAAATTTTGTATATTATACATTGGGTGTAATATTTGTATATAGGCTGTTCCAATAGTTACAGGCTGTTAAATTACACCTATTTTTGAATAATTTTTTATTATAAACGATACATTTTTGTCTAGCTCATTTTCCATATTTTTGTCTATAGCTTTTAAACGGTTAAAGATAGCAACGTGTACGTTGCATATTTGGAATCTACATGAAATTTTCTATATTATACATCGGGAGTAATATTTGTATATAGGCTGTTCCAATAGTTACAGGCTGTTAAATGTACAGAAGTCAAAAAATCTTGTAAGTTTTCATTAAAAATAAAAATTTCTGTTTTGGATTCTGAGCCCTAGGGAATTTTTTCATTATTTTTCCCGTAATCAGCGGACCTGAATTAGTAGAAAATGATACTTTTTATTTATATACAGGGTGGTTTAATTTTTAGTAGACTACTGAATATTTGTAGGTACAATTTTTTTTTAGACTTCAATAACTCCCTTAATATCAAACCCTATGGGCTGAGATTTGGCTATTCATTAGGCCTTTGTCCCTAGTTAACGTATACAAAATTTGAAACAAATCTGAGTCAAAAAGTTTTTTTTGCCAAAAAAAACCCCAAGGCTTAGTCCACCTTTTAAAATTTCAATCGGGAAATTTTTTTTTGAGTTAGACATGGCAATCCCTTAAATCGACCCTACGGATTTCGAATCCGGCGTCTAAATTGGGATTTGACGCTTAGATCTTACGTAATTCGTGTTTTACAGGCTGTTAAAAGTACACTTATTTTTGAATAATTTTTATTATAAACGATACATTTTTGTCTAGCCCATTTTCCATATTTTTGTCTGTAGCTTCTGAACGGTTAAAGATATCAACGTGTACGTTCCAAATTTGGAATCTACATGAAATTTTCTATAATATACATCAGGAGCGATATTTGTATATAGACTGTTCCAATAGTTACAGGCTGTTAAAAGTACACCTATTTTTGAATAATTTTTATTATAAACGATACATTTTTGTCTAGCTCATTTTCCATATTTTTGTCTGTAGCTTATAAACGGTTAAAGATAGCAACGTGTACGTTGCAAATTTGGAATCTACATGAAATTTTCTATAATATACATCGAGAGTGATATTTGTATATAGGCTGTTCCAATAGTTACAGATAAAACACTGTATACTCCAAAAGTTTCGGTTATAAGTTTAGGTGCGAACCCTGACTCTCATTCTTCCTTAATTAAAACAAGACTAATTATTCTTTATACATTATTTGCGTCTGAAACATCACACTCCTTAAAAATAGCTGAATTTTTTTTAACATGATAAATTTAAGAGAGTGAAAATTTTCCTGGAGTTTATTGGATTTTAACGCTTTCAGCAGAGATTAAAGTTTATAATTAAAATCTTCCAGAACAATTAATCAACAGCCATTAAATTGCGAAAAGTTTTATACCTGGTAGGTTTCACAATTCACACAAATGTCAACATTAAAAAGAAGAAAACTTTGCCGAGTAGAAGAAAATATTTATTAATTAGCAATGTTGAAAATTGAACAAAAAAATGAGTGGTTTTCTTTTCAAACCAGTTTTTTGCGCCCTAAACTTTTTTCTGTTCTTTATGCGGTCATTTCGTTTCATTGTTTTTCCGATTGTTTTCCCCGTGGTCACCATAGCAACTCCTATAATAATAAAGTGTGGATGGTGGAATATGAAAAGTAAAATGGGCTTTGCAATGATTTCATATTGTCTCTAAAAGAAAAATACGACGCAGCTTAGTTATTCAGGCTAGGAGAGACATCAGCTTTTATGTGCCTGTTTACCAGTGAGACAGTGTGCATCGTTACTATTTAATTGAGATTATGATAATATGTCCAGAAAAGTAAATATGAAAATGCCGAAATAGTGTCGTTTTGTTTAATGTACCATAGGATGTAAAATTATAATGAAGTTGTTGTCTGTACACAAGACAGGGTATATTTTTAGTTTTCATGGTGCAAAAGAATTTAAAAATATAAATCATATTTAAACAACTTGACTTATTAATGTATTATTTATTAAACGTTGTTATTGCTCTAAACATTTGCCCTGTACGACAATAGTTATTTATGCTACACGAGATGTAGGTACCATTTACTAATCAAGGACGATTTTGCGACCGAGAGACAGCGAGTTCGAGAGTCGTCAAATTTACCTACATCTCGTGCTGCATATAAGATTTTTTCTACTCCCGATGTTTTTTTACCTGTTCATTTTCATTGCCAGATTTGTCAAGGCTGTCAAGAAATACAGCTGAATATTGAAACATTAAAAAAAATCTATGTATTCTTTGGAAAATTTAAAAAGAACAACGCTGTCATCTGTCACGTTTGTCTTGTCAATTTGGTAAAAACCTTTACAATTTCACATATTGGATATCTGTCCAAATCACCTATAGATAGATTTGCGTATTTGAAGTTAAAAAACTAATTATTGAAACAAATTTGGATAGCATTTTCAATCCTTTATTCTAACGTGTAGAGTGATAATAAAGGTAATGATAAAGATGTTGATAATAGACTTTCTTCCTCTTTTCTATGAAGTGGTAGAGCTTAACATAGATGATGATAACGAAGTCTCTCGCGCGGCGATTCGCATAAAAGGTTTCTGTTTGTTCCCATGAACAGTTTTTGTATAAAAGCCTTTTTGTTTGCTTCACTGTCCGTCGAATTACCATTAATTGTGAAAACAGCCAGCCCAGAGACATATATTTCAAGAGGAAAGTTTTTCAAGTACTCCCCGACTAAATTAAAATGTGTTTGTTGGTCGTTTAATTTTAATTGAAAAATCTAGATTTCTTTTTTCTAGCAATTGATTAAGGAAGTAATTACATTTGTTTGCAAGAGTTACTGCTCTCTTCAATTTCTAAAAGAATTTTCTTCTGTGGAACTGCAGTTTTAAACTGATTGAATTTGAAAATATTAATCGACAACTTGAACGTCTAATGACACTACCATAGAAAAACAATAATTGGAGATTTTAATTTTAAGGAAATCTAAATACCAAAGAAAGAACTTTTATGAGGCAAGCTCAACCTACATGACTTTCAGCCAATATGAAATATTGAGAAATATTCGTTTTCCGGGAATGGACTGTGTCATATTTTGAGTCAGAGCTCAACGTTTCGCCCGCAGTCGTATGGGGCATCTTCAGGAGCAAGGGGCCGGATCAAGACAGCGCGGGGCCCGTAGCAAATGTGAACATGGGGCCCTTGAATTGCATTACATATTATAATTTAGGATGTAAATAAAACAAAACATTTACAAAAAGGATTTTCGTGATTTAATGTGGGCAAATTTAGAAATTACACTCGACAAATCAATATTTTTAAGTAGATCATTTTCTATATTCATAATAGTGAGGTCATTCAAACGGTCTTGTCCCATCGTCTTCTTTAACACATTTTTAATTCTCTTTAATGTTGAAAAAGAACGTTCTCCGCTGCAGTTTGTGATCATCGAAGTCAAATAAATGCTTATAATTTTTGATTTGTAGTTTTTTTGGGCACAGGCGCAGGGCCCGTAGCATTTGCTGCCTCCTGCTACGTGGCTAATCCGGCACTGGCAAGGGGGATAGTACTGTCTTAAACAAGGTTACCCGACGTGTCAACCACGCTAGGGACCGAGTTTAAGCAACAAGAGGGAGACTCAGTTTACAAGGTTACCCGACGTAAACTGAGTCTCCCCTTCTTGTTGGCACGTCGGGTAACCTTGTTTAAGACAGTACTATCCCCCTTGCTCCTGAAGATGCCCCATACGACTGCGGGCGAAACATTGAGCTCTGACTCAAAATATGACACAGTCCATTCCCGGAAAACGAATATTTCTCATGACTCAGACTGTGGAAGCCTACGCAAATAATATGAAATATTTCCTATTTTTTGTTAAATTGTTAAATTTGCGCAATAATATAATATCTAATTCTTTTGACATTCAACCTTTATCCTCTCTCGAATTTCGTTTTATTTTTGGCTGACTTTTGCTGTCATTACCGTGAACATCACATATTTTTAAATTTCATTATTCGTCTGTTTAAAATTTCATCTCTCATTTATGTTTTGTTTTTTGGAATGAAATATTCATATTTGTTATTTGTAAATTCGTTTGCCTTTTTCGTTTCATTCTAATTAAGTTTTTATATCCAGTTGATTAAGGACATTTTATATAAAAATCCAAGGGGTTGTTCGGATATATTTACGCCCCTATTTCTAAGGAATTCGACCCCGTAGATTCGGTGGCATATGTGTTTGACTGGAATTTCATATAGGAAAGAACAGCTCTATCGTAAAATATTCTATAGGATCGTTTTTCGTTAGAGTGGGTTAGTCTGTCAGATCCTTAATTGTAAAATCGATTGATGTAATTCTGTCGACTCTATATTCAACTGTTTCTGCGGGAGTAGATAGTTTTGTTTAATACAATCCGCAGTGATTGGTTTGGAATCAGTGCACGTTCGACTGTTTCATTTCAGAGGCCCCTTGATTAAATATTCACGCGATCAGGGTGACAACTTCCAAACTCTAATGATCTATATATGGAATAGGTGAATTGGATTTGTGGGTTGACAGTTGGATACAAATTGTGTTCTTGTTATTAATAATAGTCTCAAAACTAGTACATCATTTTTACCTCCCGCTACTCTTGGTAAGGGAGGTATAGGAATCGTGTTAAAAATCGCATATCGAGATTTTGGTAAATGACCACGTTTTAAGGTCCCTAGTATCCAATTTTAACATTTTCACAACGATGTCTGTGTGTATGTATGGATCCTCCACTCTAACTCAAATACTATCATTCAGAAAATTTTGAAACCTTGTATTTAGAACTTTTTCTGTAATGGAAAGAGCCCATTAGATTTTGGTGAAATCGGATAATCGGAAATGGCACTTTACTAGAAGCTCAAAATAGTTTTTCTTCGGAAATTACTTTTAAATGTTATTTTTTCGAGATGAATTTTATTATAAAAATTATTAAATTTTCTACAGATTTGCATTAATACTTTTTATATATATTTTATGGCTTTAAACAAACAAAACGCAGTATGTATGTAACTGACAGATAAATGTCACTATCAAAGAACTAATCATTTCAAAATTAAATTAGTAACGTTCAAAAAAGAAAATTAAATAGAACAATAGAAAAGGAATTCAATAGAGTTTCCAGCATAAGTAAATATGTAGATATATATTTAGATTAATAAAAATTAACGATTGACAAAAATGTTTAAGCTAATCCTTATTTTTTGATTAATAAATTCTATTCTATCCCGGTATTTAAAATTTAATCTTCATTTTATTATAACGCCGGTGGCTCAATGGTTAGAGCAACACCTGTTGTCATGAGGGCCTTGGGGCTCCGAGTTCGAATCCCACTAGGGCATGGATGTGTGTGAATGTGAACCCACTCTGTAATTGGGATTTAATCCTGTTGAGGGGTTTTAAAAAAGGTAGTTATTTGGATTAGATTAGACTATATTATAAGAAATAATCTGCCAGGTAATGGCTGGAGGTATTGTGTTGGCCACACCAGATTTTTACTAAGAATGATTTTAGAAGGAATTAAAACTATATTAAAGCTATGTAGAAGGTTCACCAACTTGAAACAAGATTTTTACAATCTTTCTTCATATTTATGCTAGAATTGGTCACGTTTCTGAACTGTGTAAAACAGTTTACATGCTCAAAAAGTAGCGGGCAGATTGGCTGGGCATATTGAGTGACTGCAATTTGGATGCCAAAGTAAAAATAAAAGTAGTATGTATTGTCATAGTCATTCTAGGGACTCTATTACGTACATACATACATTATCATCTTTTAAATAATTAAATATGTCTTCACTTCTACGTTGCTTTATTGTTGATGAGTATTTGATACGAAGCATGCTGTCCGTATTTGAGAACGCTACATTCGCGCGAACCAATTTGGATTGGAGGTAGCTGTGGAACCGGAAAACGGAAAACAAAAGCTAGGGCGGGTTCAGGGCGGACGGCTCCAGCAAACTAAACAGCGATAAACTCCATTAGCAATGCTAACTGGCCCACTAACGCTCCAACCATTGCTCATTACCTTGCCTACATCGTGTGAAAACACAACCAACGTTTTTGAATCCAACGATGGTGCAGCCAGAGAAAAGTTCATTAAAGGATACGATCACCAAATAATATATCATCACGGTATATTACTTACAAGACCAAACTCATAATATTTCGACCCGGTTTACATTTTAAACAAACAAATTTTTTGTTGTTTTGTAAATTTGCTCTGAAATTTTGTTTTAAATATTGATTTGCTAATTTATTTAATGATTAGTATTCGTTTTATTCCACTTCTGCAGTTCTCCTGTAGTTATTAATACAGGGTGTCTCACAATTCGCGTCCCAGACGAAACTGACACTTGCCGACGACAATAGGTTGCCAACAAATAGAAGAAAATAATTTGCGGTTGCTTGCATAACGGAGTTACAAGACTTTTTAATCCACCAATCCCGGAAGGATATCTTGAGGTGTGATGATATTATTACAAAATAAAACTGGTTGCTAGGTTTTAAAATACTACTAGTGAGTTACAAAATTTGTTTGACTTACTGTAATTTTGACACTTTAGAGCTGACTTTTCACTGTCAACAAATTTGGATTTCTATCCGGAAAACGTTCCGAATAGACTCGTGCTGCCTCTCTGTCGTTACGTCCACATTCTCCGAAAATTATAATCGTTTCTAAGTAATCAGCGGCTGAATACATGGTAAGAATTTGCCTTTTTTATTCACCTCGTCAAATTTAATTTGACACTGACATTTTTCGAAAACTACAGTCGCCCACACATTTTAAAGAAGATTTGATTTGTATAAAACCATAGTAACGTAAAATTACGGCAAACACACGTTAAAGGTGTAGGTCTCTGATTGGTCAATTTTAAGACGTCTTTTCTCGAATATCTTTTAAGCTAGATTTTTTTTTCTTCGAAATTACACATCCGTTTGCAGTCTCGTGTTTCCTCATTCGCTCTGGGGCGCGAGTTGTGAGACAGCCTGTATAAGGACACGAAATGTTAATATTTAAGCCGTTGCTGGAGAGAATAATTTGCTTCATCCTAATTCGAATTTTATATTCTCATTTCCCATATTTTGAAAATAATTAAAACTCCAGCTCATAAATTACCGAAACTTCAAATGCATAAATCATCATTCCAAGCGTAAATCATTTTAAAAATCTGCAAATTCTTTGCTGTATCCGCTCCATATTTCGATGGACTTTAAATAAAACTAAACTGCAAAAAAAGCTTCACTGTTTGGTGTCAGTTTGACAGCACGACTATCGGTATGATTTGTATCTAGAAGTTATGAATCAATACCGAACCAGGAGAAAAACGCATAAACAACACCGTGATAACGCATCCATTATTATGTGCAGGCGATTGACAGACTTTTCAGTTATCTTTATACAATGATTAATAGTTCATCATGACATACAAATGATTTCTCTTAATGGTACATGAAGAAAATTTAATTCAAACATGCAATAATGCAGTATGAGAGTATAGATAATAATTGTAGAATGCGAAGATTTTATAAACTTCTTGCAAGATTTGACGAGGTGACAGATGAAGAAATGTCGCAACTAAAATAATCTGTCTACAGGAATTATATAAAATAAATAAATATATCATCACGGCATATTACCCATAGAACACAAGACGCACACACAATATATACAATTACTCCAACTCAACAATTGATTTCTTCAAAATGAAGATACACTTCTTGACGGTAGCCCATTCACTGCTCAAACAATACTGAGTAGTGCTATGGCAACGTTTCTGCTTTTAAACAGTTCTTACATCACAATCAGACGCTAATTAGCTAGGAAGCTATTAATTACTATTTGATCATAACAATATTAATCATCCTAGAATATTGCATAATCATTTCCGGTGTTCCTACTTTTTCTCTTACACACACACACACACACACACACACACACACACACATACATATATATATATATATATATATATATATATATATATATATATATATATATATATATATATATATATATATATATATATATATATATATATATATATATATATCTGATAGACTCCAGAGAGTAAAAATAGAAACAAATAAGCAAAATAATTTTATTTATTCTGAATGGAAAACTACAACAGGGCTCCATTTTAGGTCCTCTCTTATTTATAATTTACATAAATGACCTTCCAAAATGTACTACTACAAATAATATACTTCTGTTTGCTGATGATACGGCTATTCTGTGCAAATCTAAAAGTGAATCTGAACTGATAAAGTCGATACAAAATTCTCTCTTATCGCTTGAGAAATGGTTTGTCGGTAATAATATGAAAATGAACAGAGATAAAACACAAATAATAAAATTTGGCAATTATTCAAATAATTTAATAATACTGAATCAAAATTTAGAAAAATCTGAACAGCTGCACTTCTTGGACAGCGTTAAGTTCTTAGGACTGAATATTGAAAAAAAAATTCAAATGGAAAATTCATACAGTTGCTGTGTAAAAAAATTAATAAATATGTATACATGTTGAGATGCCTAAAAACACTAGTTAGTACTGAAACTTTGCTCAACATTTATTATGGCTACATACAATCAAACCTTATGTATGTAATTATTTTCTGGGGCTCTTCTCATTATGCACAAGATATTTTTAAAATTCAAAAAACGTGTGTTCGAATAATTAGTGGAGTTAGCCCTCGAGAACTTATTTAAAAAATACAAGATATTAACTTTACCGAGTTTATATATTCTAGAAGCTGCCATTTTTGTCAAAAAATTCGAAAATCTGTTTGAAGATATGTTGAGGATACACGAGTACAATACGAGAACTAAATATGAATTTAATATCATGCGAAGTAATCTATCCGTTATTCACCAAGGAGTTCTAAATAATCTCATATAAATTTATAATAATGTACCCAAAAATATTAAAGATTTACCAATGACCAAATATAAACAATCATTAAAACTATTTCTGTTAGATAAAGCATACTACAATATCAATGAATTTTTTTGTTAATTATGTAACAACTCTGTGACTTATTTTTGTACGATTGTACTATTTTGAATAAATATTATTATTATTATTATTATTATTATTATTATATATATATATATATATATATATATATATATATATATATATATATATATATAAACACTACTTTTGGCACAATTTCTATAATTAAAGCTGGTGTTACTAATAAAGGCGATGTAATCCAATATTAAATGGCGGAATTCTTGAATAACATATTAAGTTTCTGTAAGTTTAAAATCTATATTTTAAACTAGTCGAAAGAAGTTTGCAGAAATTTACTTTTTTAGTTTACCGAACGACGATGACCTGATAACTGACAGAAATCCAACTTCCTAAATGTGAAATCCAATATTTATCTGCACTAGTTATATTTTCTGTCAATAATACTTCACAAAAAGTTCTATACTTTGACAGACGACACAATACCCGGCACAATGCCGCAAATAATATCAATAACAGAACGCTGATTCTCTGAACAATTTATTACATGGTTACCGCAGTATTCGATGGCTGTCATCTACGTGGTTCTTTTTCATTTTCTTGGTTTCGTATTCTGTTATTCATTTTCAATTTATAAAAAGACTCAATGCCAGTCTATACAAATGTATTTTGCTGAATATTTCCTTGTAATATATTAATCGATACATATTTATAATTAATTTGTTGACATGAAAAATGGTCGTGTCTTCCAACTTTTGAATCGAGAAAAATTAGTTATATGTTTGTGTATATACGTATATATTTTAATAATCTTGTTTCTATCTGAAATAGTATTCTGTTTAATATTCTTCGTCATATTTGAAGTAATATAAAGAAAATAAACTTTTACTACCGTAAGTACATTACTGAAACCGGGTTATTGCCCATTGCACCAGGTGTATACTTCTCTCATCGGTTTCTCACTAAAATTTATCACCGTCTTGGGAACAGAGCTTCCAAGTTCGTTATGAGGTGTGAACTACTGTCTTTCTATCTAGTTTTAGTTAAACAAAGCAACAAGTTGTTTGTTTCAAAAGACACTAACTAATGGGAATTAATTTCAAGTTATTGTTAATATTCAAACATCATAGAGGATAAAGGATAACGGTTGTTAAAGTGCAATTAACAATAGGGGATTAAACAGAATTTAGTTTAACCAAAGTTTGTCAACAAAATGAGAAATGGTTAAATAATAACCGAGGGGGTCTAAATTCACAAACAAGACAATGAGAAATTCGCTTAAAATACCTCTTACTCTTAGGTAACTAACGAACTTCTTCTCTTCCTTGTTCCTCGTTTTCTTATTTTGTCATTTGTCCTTTCTCTATAAAGTGTAGTGTAACGGTATATCTTGTCATCCTCTTCCCTTCTTTTTTCTTCGTTTGTCTGTCAAAACTTTTCTAACAGTTTGTCCATCCTTGTAAGATGTCATTACCAAGTCATCTGTCCTTTCTCAATAAAGTCTAGTGTAACGGTTTGTCTTGTCATTCTCGTCTCCCTTTTTTTCTTATTTTGTTTATCAAAATTTTCCTCGCATTTCTTTTGTTCATCCTTACAAAATGTCCTCACGATCTTAGTTGTTCTATCTCAAGCCTAGTATTGGTTTTGTTCCTAGGTTGAACCCGTTACAAGTAAATGTACAAATATAAAGTAGAGAAATATACATCACAACATATTACTATAAAGTAAATACATATCACAAACTAACATAAACAATTATTATATAATTTGCACATGACATAGATGGGTGATTTACTTCAAACATTCGTTTTATATTTAGGCAAATAAAATGTGAATGTCAGTCGAGATGCTATTCGAAGGACATGAAATGGAAGGTGACACAATAAATCTGGACAGTCTATTTTGTTTTACAAAATGTTGACCAGTATGCTCATAGCAATATATGAATGTCTGCTTTCGATGGATTCAAGTACAAATAAACTTAATAATATTCCCTGTTCAATGCCTCTGTCAGGATAACATGAATAGCGCTTAAATATTGTCCAAAGCAAGTTTGTGAGTGTGATAGGGTGAATACCAAATTATAATGGCATATACCAGTTTTAATCTAACATCAGGCCTGCTCATTGAAGAAATGTTTACAATTACGAATAATAACGCCAAGCATTTTCGTAGCAGATGACACTAGAATGTAAATATGCAAAGTAAACGTTAAATTCGGGTCAAATAATATACCTAAATCTATCTTACTTGAACATCGATTTAATGAGACAGTTTCTATGTTGTAATTATAGATAATTGGATTCTTTCTACGACAGTATGATAACGCTACATTTATCTATGTTTAGTGGTAGTTTATTTATCGTACACCATTCCTGAATGTTGTCAATGTTTTTTTGCAGATTAATACAGTCGTTAGGGTTGTTAATTTCATAGCATATTTTAATATTGTCTGCGTGAAAAAGTATGTCACAGTTTACGAAATTACATACATCGTTAATAAATAAAACGAAAAGCATAGGTCCTAAGTTTGAGCCTTGTGGGACGCCAGATTCAGATATATATGATGTACTCATGAAACCATTATATACTATAAACAGATGACGATTATCCAGGTATGAATTAAAAAAGAAATCAATAAAGGGTTGAAACCAAAGTAATCCATTTTCTGAATAAGTATATCGTGACCTATTATTCCTCTCTTCTTATTTTATCTAGTATTGTGACATCGTTGACTTTTGTTAAGTAGGTACTTCATTTTATCGAAGGTAGTAGCATGTCTCAGATCCATAGGGGTTTGAATTATGTGTGCTTAGAGTTCATTGCTAACAGAAGGCTTAAATTCTGTAGGCTTATGAGTACTAGGAGTAACGCTACGATATAGAATCAGAAATACAATGACTAGAAAACAACTACAGTATTGGACTTCATCGAGGAGAGACAGCTAGCGAGCTAACGTAAAAAGAGCAGTGAAACAAATTTGAATGACGAACGTGGTAGAAAAAAAGACCGAGCAAGACCTAAAGACAACTAGGAAAATGACAAGGAATAAGAAGCAATACCCACCTCTTTAAAATGAAAGTCCCGCCTGTAATTCTGCTTCATTTTTAATAAAGGCCACTGTAAATACAATTCCCTTTTGTAAATTTTTTCGTTACTCGGGTCGATGCAGTGAATCTGACGGCGTCACGTCCATAGACGGCGGATAAGGTCGGTCCCGAGAGGCACATGACGATGAGAGAAAGTTTATAGCTCTGGAAATGTTCAACACTAAATAAATAAGTAGAATGAAAGCGGCCGAAGTGCGAACTTTTATTTTTATTTTTTAAACAAACTACTGGATTCTTTTCATCAACGTTGTTTTAACTTTTATTTTCTTTGACAAATATGTCAGCACGGATTTTTCCAAAAAGCCATTTTTGCTTGGGAAAAATGCTTGCGTGCCTTTTTCCATGTTCACGGGATTTGGTTTGTCTTGCAATTATTTTCAGGACCAACTTGGATAGTCTGTGCCCTCACGTCACGTTTTTAATAGCATGAAGCAAATTGAAAAACGCTTTACGTATTTCTTTCCATTTGTTTTATTCTCTTGGTTGCTAACTGAAATGAGTTTTTCACGAAAGCAACTGGCGTATTTCAATTCTGTCAGTGAATTATAATTATTTTCTGCGGAGACTAACAATAAATTCAATAGACAATATCTTTAATCTATTTTAAAAAATAGCTATTTCAGGATTACTTTATTAGCAAATGAATGAAAAATGCCTGTGCGCTTTCAAAATTATTGCGTTTCATAATTTACTACCCTTTTATTCTTTGTTGTAATGCAAGATAAATTATCGCTTTTTATTTGTGCATATATGTCGAATGAAAATTCGATTCATAATAGAGTTAGCACTACAAATTTCATACCGGACAAACGTAACATTTATTCCCAAGGGTCAGAAATAATTTTACAATATTAATATACAATTTTTTAACCTTCAAACGATACGCAATACTATGAAGTAGCGTGAAAAAGTCCGCCGGCACCCCTTTTAGTTCTGCAAAAGCTGCAGGTTGTTTCTTACAATGCGTTTTCTTCGTTCGTCGAATTTTGAAATGTTGTCTTCTGAGCAACGTGCAAACATAAAATTCTGCGTTCTGTCGGAGAATCACTGTTTAAGATTAAAGAAAGCATACGGAAATAAGACGAGACCCAACTATAAACAAAAAACTTTAGTGAGAAATATTCGTTTTCCGGGAATGGACTGTCATATTTTGAGTCAGAGCTCAACGTTTTGCCCGCAGTCGTATGGGGCATCTTCAGGAGCAAGGGGGATAGTACTGTCTTAAACAAGGTTACCCGACGTGTCAACCACGCTAGAGGCCGAGTTTAAGCAACAAGAAGGGGAGACTCAGTTTACAAGGTTACCCGACGTGTAAACTGAGTCTCCCCTTCTTGTTGCTTAAACTCGGCCTCTAGCATGGTTGACACGTCGGGTAACCTTGTTTAAGACAGTACTATCCCCCTTGCTTTTGAAGATGCCCCATACGACTGCTGGTGAAACGTTGAGCTCTGACTCAAAATATGACGCAGTCCATTCCCGGAAAACGAATATTTCTCATGACTCAGACTGTGGAAGCCTACGCAATTATTTTAAAAAACTTTAGTGGTGATCCTTCAACGCCTACGAGATGCAATCAGACAAAAATGTCCTGAAAATTGGACAGGAAAAGATTTGGTTTTGTTACATGACAACGGTCCGGTACATCGCTTCCTGATGATGAAAAGTTTACCTGTTTCCACGGCTAAATATTAAATTGAAAAGACAATAACCCGACAGAAATGATAGAAAATTGTCAGGAGTGTTTTGAGCAGTTGTACGAAAGGTGGAACAAGTACTTTAAAAGAAATTAATGTAAAAATGTTTTCGATACATTTTGTCCCTACTTCGTATTTGTGTCCCACTGAAACTACCCCTACCTTTTGGTTGAATTCACCTGATCTTTTCTTTCAGTTGGTTTATTCTATGTAGGGGTATGCAGGGTGTAGATTGGATTTCAAGGGGTGGTTAATAAACTCCCCACAATATTTGCATGTTCATTCTCCCTTAGGCAGACCTACCCTTACAGGGTTAACCCCTCGATTTCCATTTCTAGGCGAAGGAGCACATCATAAATAAACCAACCCTCAAATATGCCTATTTGCGTTTATGAGGATATTTACAATAAATTTAATTTCGCTACACTGTAATTCAGTTTCATTGTTATTGACGTTGTAGACATAAACAACATTTGTGCTTTTTTGTTATTACCGTTTTACGGGCCTGAACCTTCTTGTGGACTTTTCGAAAGCCTTATAAAGAAGGTAATCTAAAACTGGGAGGAATCAGTCATAGCCTTACATTGCAGAAGCATTCCGAGCCTTAGGCCCTCGACGACAAATGCCAAAGAGCAATTAGCTCTCAGCAAAAAGGACCTTAGAACTAAGACAGATATCTTTACTGGTCATTGCTCTCTGAAATGTCATCTATGTAAGATTGGTCTAGCTGAAAACATCTGTCGACTCTGTGAAGAGGCCGAAGAAACTTCGGAACACATTATATATGAATGTCTAGCTAATAAAGAATTAGAGAAACACTCGCTGTGTTTTACAAGATTTCAGCATCAGAATTGTTTCGTTTTTATTGTCTGCAAAAAGACGACAGTTATAACACATTGATGAGCTTCAATAATAATAATTATTATTATTATTTTCAATTCATTTTTATCAATAAAATATTGATATAAGAAGCGTCATATGTATACATAAAAT
Organism: Harpalus rubripes; assembly: GCA_963082715.1. Classification (NCBI taxonomy): domain Eukaryota; kingdom Metazoa; phylum Arthropoda; class Insecta; order Coleoptera; family Carabidae; genus Harpalus; species Harpalus rubripes. The sequence goes on from OY720464.1 coordinate 40,043,510, forward strand.
AAAGTGAAATAATAAATAATTAGTTTAATAATAACAGTTTGCAATAACGTTAGGACTTATCACAAAGAAAGTCATTGTAATAATAATAATTTTTTGAAGAAGAAATTCTTTTAATGCAACTTAAAACAATTTTCAGATTTAATTTCTTTTAAAAAATTTGGAAGTTTATTGTAAAACTTTAATCCTATATAGTCTGGCATTTATTAAGTCGAATAATAGGGATATTAAAATTCGCTTTACCACGAGTATCGTATTTGTGAATATCATTATCATATAGAGACAAGCTAAATTTAAGATATTTTATGTTTTAAAAATTTCTTTACAAGAGGCTGTAAGAGGCAGAGAAAAAATGTTTTTAACTGCAGTTTTCTGAAGTTTAAAAACTCTACAAGTTTTAGCCGTATTTACATCAGACATTAATTTTAACCTTTTTATTAAGTAACATAAAGAAGTTAGCTGGTTAGCAATTTTTTCTGTATGTGTGTCCCATATTAAATTTTGTTGAAAATGAAGTCCTAGAACTTTTCTACTGCTATCTTGAGGTAGTTGCTGATTAGTTGCAATGGACTAATACAACATCTTCCTGTTTGTATGAAAAATTAATTAACAGGGTTATTTTAACAATTAAAGACAGACCTAAAGCTGCAAACCAAGAAGATAAGTTGGTTAATTTATCAGGTATCTTTCTTGTGTCATTTTCTAACAATAGCGAAACATCATCAGCATAGGCAATGAAGTTGTTCGATTCTAAAATACTTTTAATGCCATTTATGTATAATAGTAATAAAGTAGGACCAAGAATTGAACCTTGCGGTACTCCGTGCATAATGGTATGTTTATTAGATTTATATTTGTCATTAACTACAACTTGCTGTCTGTTTTAAAGATATAACCAAAGCCAATCTGCACAAATGCCTCTTATACCATAATAATCTAAAATATTCATAAGGGTTGTGTGATAAGATCGTAACGCGTCTTTGGTTACTAACTGGGAGTGTCTAGCGTCCGAAAAAATGACCGAAAGATTGATGCAGATGCTGAAATTATTTGACTTAGAGTTCACTATTCTACTTTTATTATTTCAGTAGCTGCCAGAGGTTTAAGGCGTTCTTCGATAGTTAGCATTGTCTCTGCAAATGGCAATTACATCACACTGATGAGATCCAATAAGAGCAAAACTTATCTACTATTACTAACTGGGCTCGACCAGCATCTGAATCAAGCTCACGGTCATTTCGATGCTGAAATCTTGTAAAACATGATGATGGTTTTCCTAAATCTTTGTTAAATGCACCCCTAAAATAGTGTGGGAATGGATAATTTTAAAGGCAAATATAAATAAATATTCTTTGTCAACAAATGAATAGAAGTCGTGAAGATGCTCATAAATATAAACTAGTTACGTGCGTAATTTAAAGTGAAATATACCTAGACGTGCTGTTGCAAAATGGAAACAAAATATTTGTAAAACTACACATCTCAACAAAAATTGTTTTCCTTAGAAAATTGCTTTAGAAAAAAGCAATATCATAGTATAATATTACCCATGTTTTCTATAAATAACAAATAGAAAGCGAATGGAGAAAAAAGAAACCTGGATAAGGAAATCTGTTTTCTTTAGAAGAGGTGCCATAACCTTCCATAAACCTTCCAGTGTAAAGTCTCGTTCAATCATATCACACAATTTATTATTCGCCATCTTGATGTAACGTTTCTATAATAAATCTCTCAACGTCCAAAACATCTCGTGTTTGTTGCTTCTGTTGTTAATGCTGCATTTTTTATACCTGAGAACGTATTTTTCTTTTTGAGGTGCAATCTTTTTTATCAGATTTTTTACTTGTTTAAAACTTACGGAGTAAATTCTAAAGAGGAAGACATTTTTCTCTAGGCGCGCGTATGTTTATTTACATATTTCTCGCATGAAACTTTGTTTTATGTAGATAGGATCTTTATTATATCACAAACCTTTGAAATTATTGCTGAAGATATTAATCCTATGTTCGATAAAGTGATTTAGGATTTGAATGCTTTGAAAACTCGTTTCTCTTTGTGAATTTCATACGATAACTCTGTGATAAACAACACACAGTACATGAGAGTAGGTATTATATGGCTTTTAATAAATAAAACTGCATTTGCGAACTAAAACATATAATCTTCTTACAATAGATCTGCAGTACGTGTATGTGTATGTGTATGTATATGTGTATGTGTATGTGTATGTGTATGTGTATGTGTATGTGTATGTGTATGTGTATGTGTATGTGTATGTGTATGTGTATGTGTATGTGTATGTGTATGTGTATGTGTATGTGTATGTGTATGTGTATGTGTATGTGTATGTGTATGTGTACGTGTGTGAATGGCACACCCAGCAATGGGTAATATGCCGTGATGATATATTTATTTTATTTATTTATAAATATTAAAAATATTTTAATGTCTATACAATTTGAATATATTTTATACTTACTATTAAATGGATATAGAGTTAAAATAATTATAAAGGAATTAAATATCATATATTAGCCAACTTTGCTATAACTCTGGAAACAGCTGCTATATTAAGAGAATTCTGATTGAAAGGTATCAGTATCAAGTGCTTCCATACCTCTCTTAGCGAGAGGTAAAAAGGGATTGTTTGACAAAAAAAATTAGGCTACCCCGTCTTTTTACTTAATGTCCTTTTAATAGTTATTCAAGTTTAAACTCTCCGGGTTTCGGCCATACTACCCACCCGATACTATTTTTGGGTCGCCTGTAAAAAGTTTAGACCCTGAGAAGGATTGTTTGCCTAAAAATTAGACCAACCGCGTTTTTCTACCTAAGCCATTTCAAATGTTAAGCAACTTTTGAATTTATCAACACGCCGGGTCTCGACTTTATCGTTGTTTCTTACTCATCAAACACTTTTTTTGGGGTAATAATACTTCTAATTCATGTTTGAAAATATTATAATATTGTGTTATCTGAGCAAAGTAATAGTGCTCCAGTCGTTTCATTCGAATTCCGGTGATTTCTCGTCCATCTATTCCACAGCAAGTAGAGCAGAATCTTGAAGTCTCGGTATGTTTATGTATTCGCTAGAAGCATCAGCGTGTATTCGTCCCACACATAGTTCCCAATGGCCAAACAGATTGCTTTCTGTAGAATTTGAAAACGAGGCACGTTTGGTCATTTTATCTTCTCTCAGATTAAAACACTCCCCAAGAACAAATCAATGTTTTGATGGACCATTTGCGTAAAGACATCACTAAATATGTTGTCATCATATCTTTTTTCATTTCTTTCGCGCTACTTCTTCGCTCCCCTTCGGCTAACTTCGCCCCTGCACGTTTGCCATACGGTCAATACACCGCGTATCTAACATTGCAGGATGGACATAATACATCGAGGACGATGGCTGCAGGAACGTGAGTTTTGCTTTCGTGCATTCAGATGAACGTTGCATTCCTGCGAAGGATGTTTACGCAGCTGAGACAGCAGGTTGTGCAACAGGCTACGTGCGAGATTGCAGGATTTAGTTGGATATTTGTGCAAAGAAAGCAGGAATCGTCCACGAAAGAGATTTTGACATAGGCGGTCGTACTGTGCACGTAAATAAATAAACTCTTGCCTCTGTCTCCTGTAACAGCCCGCTTTTCCAATTTCTGCTATAACTAAAACCCCTCTAACGACCCCAAACTTCTGGAATCCCTTTCCACCCTATGTCTAGGGGACGGTAGATTTACAGCCCAGGTCCGCCTGGATACATGGATCTAGTTAGTAAGGGCACGAAGGTGTTTTCCCCTACACACCAATACAGGGATATTTTTTCTGCTACCTGTATCGAAAGATCGATGATTGTTAAGGAGAAAAGGATGTGTACCGTTGTGATTTTCTAGGAAGGATAAAATCCTAAGTGATAGAAGGATCGAAGACGTAAAGGCAGGATATTAAAAAACTCAGGATTCATAAAATACGAGCGCAATCGTATAATTGATGTGGCCAGCACATTACTTTCCGTCAGTTCTATGTATTTTGTATAAATGTCATACAGAAAGTTCCTTGCAAAAGACTCTATTTCTTCTACATTGAGAAATATTCGTTATCCGGGAATGGACTGTGTCATATTTTGAGTCAGAGCTCAACGTTTCGCCCGCAGTCGTATGTGGCATCTTCAGGAGCAAGGGGGATAGTACTGTCTTAAACAAGGTTACCCGACGTGTCAACCACGCTAGAGGCCGAGTTTAAGCAACAAATACTTATATTAAAGAACGTTAAATTTTTTATTCAGTAAATATAAATTCATTATTATATCTTCTATAGATTTAGAGATAAAGAAATGCATATAAAATAATTTGATGTAAAACATCTCAGATCAAACTACTTTAAGGCAAGAAATTCAAATGTTTGTAATTGACACATAAATGTCACTGTCGAAAATATTTGTATGCCACTGTCAAAAATATATGTACATCATTATGAAGATTATGAAAATAAAAAAAAGTCAACAACGCAAAAGAATATAAAAGGAATTTGCGAAAAAATGACGAATATAAAGAAAAAGAAAAGGAAAGTAGAAAAAATATTTTTTGTTTTATGCGTACAACCAGGCAAATATCTGGCGAGAGTTTATGTGCTGGCCACATCAGATTTTTGATCTCGTAACTACGTAACATCTACTGGATTGAGTCAGCTTTAAATTTCGGTGCATAGTAAAATTCTCCAATAAAATTTCGCTGGCGAAGCATGAACCACTCAATTTCAAAACTGAGTAAACAGCATTATAAAAAGTACATCTCCCACAAAATAAAAAACAGCAACTACAATTTAACGTTCGTTAATGTCTTAAACATCCAATCGACAAAAAAGAAATAATCTTCCGCCCTTTCGAATTGCCCACGTGCATTTATTTGTCCTTTTGGAAAACTTCGGCAAACTTCGCCGTCACGTGGTAAACAAGAAAAATTTTGGGCGTGCTTTGAAAAGCAAACAAATAATTATAACGACAATTTCTTAGAAGTTCAAGAGATTTTTTATCTTACGCAAAAAAGTAGTCAGCAATATTACTAGCTTTTCTTGCACTTTAACGGCGGTAGTCCTCCAATAAAGCTTTATCAAAGCTTTGTTTAGTCTTATGAAAATCATGCCTTCCTTTAAGTTCATTAAAGCTTGTTAATTTTCAAAGCGTTTATTTGTATTTCGAAAGCTGCAGTTTAATGATTAAAGACATAAATGAAATGGTTTTTCCGTTCGGATATAAAAAGAACCCATGTAGAGCTTTCAATAAAGCTCAGCTTTAATCTTGAACGGATGTAAGCTCGTGCACAAATGGCACTAACGACAGAATTGAACTCATACGATGCAGTATCTAAATAGAATCTGCTCGAAGGCCATTAGCAACATTGCAGTAATAGAAGTTTTTATTGTCAGTTATTATTTCTACGGTTGATAGAGAGTTGTAAAATTAAGTTTTCTCATTTGTATTTGTATTAAATTAACGCTATAACAAAATAAAACTAATTAATCTTTGTTTTTAATCATCGAAATAAACGTCCTCCTCTGTAAAACATTTCCTCCGTTAGGTAACAAATTTATTTCTATTAATTTCTTACCGTGACAAATCCAGTCAATAAATCGTGCGTTTTTTCTGCTGGAAGCAACCTTTTGTTCTTTACGACCCCAAATAGAATTCCGTGAAAAAATCAAAGTAACTTGCCCTACTTTCCAAGCTACTAGTATTACTTCACCACCAGGACCGAATCCAATAAATTGCCAACGGAAAGACTTCAAAATAAACCCAAGAAAAGAAGGTTTCGATAGTTGAATCGTTTTGCAAGCATTATTAGGAAGAGCATTATCATCATGAATTTCGAATATAGAGTTGCAAATATTAAATTATTTATAAGTGTGCCAATCGGAGTTGAACGCAGATATCGGTAATAATTATAACATGTATGTATCGTCCGGGCGTTTACCAGGCATCACCTCACGGGCACTCATTGTTGACGTAGAGAGTGCAATACAGGAATTACTTTTGTGCCATGTAAAATCCGAAATAGTTTTGATTTAGTAGTTATTATTTTATACCCATTTTGCAACAGATTTGCAATGTTTTTTCATTGGTTATATCATCGAATCTTGCTGGAAGATTCCTTACAAAACTTTTTATAAAGCCTTAGTCTCTGTGTGTATGTACACATTGTAAAATGAATATTTTGACAGTTAGGTTAGATTATGTTGTGATATTTAGAAAAATATACAAGCTAAATAAGCTGTTCGACGTTCATAGCCAGCGATATATAAAAACAGATTTTACAATCTGGCGTCATTTACGCTTTTATAATGTTTTACAATAATGCGATTTTTCTGAGAAAATTACCCGTAGTTATTGCATTTTTAACGTTATCTACTTCCGCCTCTTATAAAAAATTCACACGCAATCTCTTCGTTACTTTTGACTTATAGTCAATAAACGCCATGACATTTACGTGTATATGAAAATACTTCACCTTGTATTCCTTTCAAATCTTTCCATCTACACAAGTAAACAGCAGACGTACAGAACAATTGTTCCATTTATCCAAGATCTAAATGAAACAAAGCACGACATTGGAAGAATTTTTCCATGTACCCTCAGCATTTACATATGGAAATGTCCAGCTATTTTTCTTAACCAACGAATGAAATAATTTCATATTTGCGGGCGTGACGATCGACGTCAAATTTGTGATTTATTAACCGAATCGCGTGTTGCAAGGAGTGGCTAGGAAAAGCTAAAGATATTCCAAGGAACAGGGTTGTCTTGGATTTTTATCCACTACAAAAACTTATAAAGAAAATATCTTAAGTTTCAAACTAACAATCTTAGTAATATCGTTTAAAATATTCTTTATCCTTGTGTATCACATAATAGATTTATATTTCACTACTCAAAAGGCTTTGTGACGAGAAAGCAATTTAAAAGTTGAACTTTCAATCTCAGCATAACTACAAGATTTTAGATGAATATTCTATAGCGAAGAACTCATCTAACTTCTATTTGAAGAGAATTGACATTAAAATTTAATTGTCACTATACACATAAAATTATTAAATTTTAACAGAGATGAGCATATATACAGGGTGTTGACGGTTAGGTAAACATAGGGATTTAACATAGGAGTTTAGTATTTCTTGTTCTCCTGTTCATTTTACGGAAAAAACTGTGTAGTGCAAAGTTATGCAGAATAAAAATTGGATACAAAACTGTTTCCATAATTCTTATTATGCTGGTTTCTTCACAATTTCAAAAGTTTCTTTAATTAGTAGCAATAGCCATGATTTATTGTAAAAAACAACATTCTATCAAATTTATTTTGTGTAAACTAAATCAAATAATAATTGTTTATTCAAATAATGAAGGTATCTTTATTTTAAAGAATTATTATGATGAAAATAGTTATCGAAGAATACGGGATTTATTTTCCATAAGTCAGATTTGACGTTTATAAATAATTTTTGAAAATTAGAAAAAAGAAAGCATATGTTATGGCTGTTGCTACGAAGTAACAAATTATGAAATTTCTTTTTAAAATTGTGAAGAAACTAAAAACAATAAAAAAATGCAAAAACAATTTTAAATGTAACTTTTAATTTGGATTCCACATGTTTTACCGTAAAAAGAATAGAAAAGCAGGAAATTGCGTTAAATCCCATAGTAATCTTTAAATATATATATATATATATATATATATATATATATATATATATATATATATATATATATATATATATATACGAGATATGCCGTGTCTGTCTCAAAGGTGTACATAGAAGATTAACATGGGGACTCAGTTTTTTGCAATTTCCAGCTCGCCTAATTATTTTAAGCAAAAACATGTCAAATAAAAGTTTTAGGGCATAAAATTCTGCATCTAAATCATTAAACAGAATTACCTGTACATGCTTTGTAACGACAGAAATTAATTATGAAAATGTCGAAAATTACGTTGAAAATATATACAGCCATAGAATTTAACAAAAAATAAATAAATGCCTCACGTTTTATCAAATTGTCAGAAACGTCAAATCAGTCAACTTACGTTGTGACAGATAATATATATATATATATAACTTTTGAAACAGTGGAAAACTGAATCATCCCTGTAATTTTTTTACTCCAATTTACAACAGATTTTTTCAGCTGCGATATTTCTTCGTTGAAATCCTGCGGGTAGATACAATTTTACATTTAAAATAAAATTCATTATTTCGACTGAAAGCGGCCAACATTTTATAAATGTATTTAATTCCAAATCCTTTTCCTGGTCTTTCCAGGTAATTCATCTTACGGAGTATATTGCCAAGTTAAAAATCTGACAACATTTAATTCAGTTTAACAAACTGACGTTGGCTGACGGATCCGTGGTTGTGTTTTTCTGTTTATTTTGCGGCTGCTCGCATAATTTTTGTTTACTTTGGCGTGTATCTTTTTCTCCTGAGGGTTGAGTTGTCTGCCGTAAACCAGGCTGGATATTCCGAAAGCAGAACAAAGGATAAAGATGTCATACTAAATTTTGTTTGCGCTAAGATGTGGGCTTAATTGTATAAATGATTGATGAGTACGAAAAAGATGGGAAAGCAATAAATTTAAAGGAAAATTTGTATCTTATGCTAGCGAAGATGTTCATTAAATATTTTTATTCACAATCGGTTAGTAATATGTGTGTTTCTAACCTACCAAATAGTTGGGAAATGACTTTTTTTAATTCACTTCTCAGCCGTAGGCGGAGCGCTCAATCATCATGCAAAAGCTCCCTATTTTCTGAATTGAACATCACGTTACGTTATACGTAAGGTTTACTAACTGCCTAGTAGAGATATCCACTGCCAAAATATCTATTTTGCCCCGTTAAAAATGCATACAACTTTATTGTACCTTTTGCGCTTTATGTATCGTTTACAATGTAAAATACTCAATGCATACATTGCCCCCGCTTTACCGTTTAGCCGGGATAAAGAGAAGTCTGAATTGATTACTGTTTGTCTTCCTCCCACTGATACAAATATCTATTCTTCTCCTTTTTATTTTCCGAGCCATAGACGAGATTCATACGCTATCATTCCGGGATGTTTCCGCTGTTCTGAACTTAGCTTTGTTCTGCTCTAGAAAATTAAAGGTGCATCGAGTATGGAGTGGATAAATAATGTATGTTATTGCTGGTTTTTTCTGTTTTAATGTACTGATTTTAAAGTTTTAAAGGATTTACAGAGCTTAGAGAAGCTTTAGATTGAAAGTTTAAGATCATAAAATGCCAGAGAAAGTTGGAAAGCAAGATTTAATTCAGTAACTTTTACCCATAAGAAGGATATGTAAAAATATTAAATTTTCAATATAAAGATTAAGAAATTTATACATTCCAAGGAACTTAATAAAGAAAAAGGAATCAGGACTGTCCGAATGAGTATAAAAGAAAAGAGAAAATAACTTGTCCTTAACATTTTCTGTATTGATTGCCTTGGAAGTCTTCGTTCGTTTTCTTAACCTGGACTTTGTTTCGGCAAATTGGAATCGATACGAAGAAATAGAAAATATTAAGTTTCGAAACAAATGATTTGATTTTCTAACGTAACCATTAACGAAATGTTTCTTAGTAAGTGCTTTGCTAGTCACTACATACATCTTAAACTTACAAAAACTGAATCGCCTTTATTTGTAATAACAGCTTTAAAAGCTTTAAAGATTAGGAATCGATATATTTCTATAATGATTGCGAACAAAAGTATCTCCCTCCATCGATTATGTAAAGAAATACTATACATAGTCATTATTCTTGCATTGGAAAACTTCTGAACTTTCCTCGTTATGTAGTAACTATTAACGATTCTGTTCCTCCCTTCTTAAAAATATTGATAGACGATTGATGTTAAAGTTTCATATACTGATTTATCTTTCTGTTTTCAGATGTGGAAATCCGATCCCCAAGATTCACGGGCCGTAGTTGGTTAGCCTTTCCTGCCCTTCGAGCTGCTTACAAACACGTCCAAGTCACATTGGAATTAAGACCCGAAGCCTACGATGGAATATTTTTACTAACAGGAGAAAGAGATGATATGGCTGGCGATTTCATGGCGCTTCTTCTACATCAAGGGTTTGTCGAGTTTCGGTAAGTGGTCATTTCATTAAATGAATTTGGGTTTCTAAAAGGAATTGTAATAAGCTGCCAATATGTCTTGGATTATGAATATGAAAAGTTGAATAGTTTAGTAAGCATTATAATCCCGGCCGACGCCAAATATTACGAATTTTAAATTATATTATAAATAAAATTTACCCCTGTGGTGCTTTCTCCATGCCAGCAATGAGTGCACTTAAGGTTACGCCTGGTAAGCGCCCGCACGGTGCAAATATTTCATCATTACCAATATTACCAGAAATGGGTAATAAGCCGTGATGATATATATATATATATATATATATATATATATATATATATATATATATATATATATATATATATATATATCACTGTGTCGATTACTTAAGGAGAAATGTTAGTGGGTAGTTCAGTGTTTTAAATTTAGGCCTAAATAAAAATATTGATTCTTTGAGAATTTAGTCAAGCAATAAAAGGCGAAAGCTTGACTAAATTCTCAAAGAATCATTTTTATTTAGGCCTAAATTTAAAACACTGAATTACCCACTAACATTTCTCCTTATATATATATATATATATATATATATATATATATATATATATATATATATATATATATATATATATATATATATATATATATATCCGAAGGCAGAACTAACCCCATAGATAGTAAATTTGGCAATAATTTTTGTTTTATGTTTTCTACAAGAACTGGAATCCCTCAAAACTGACCAATTACGTCAAAGTTCAAAATTTTGTAAAAATGTAAAAATCAATGTGTTCTCAGGAAAAAATGAAACATTTGTCACAATTGACATATAGATCTTTCTAAAATATATATATATATATATATATATATATATATATATATATATATATATATATATATCATCACGGCATATTACCCATTGCTGGGTGTGCCAATCTGCTTTGTACGCAGATTTCGGTAATGATGATGACATATTTGTACCGTGCGAGCGTTTACCAGGCGTCACCTCACGGGCACTCATTGCTGGCGTGGAGAGTGCACCACAGGGGTCAATTTTGTGCCATTTAAAATTCGAAATATTTGGCGTCGGTCGGGATCGAACCCGGTTCCCCAGATTCGCGACCTGACACTCAGGCACGCGGCCACGAGACCCCATAAGATCTTTCTAGATTTTCATAATAGAAAGTTGCATGTCTGCATATTATTGATTGGTAAAGATAATTGGCATTTTGAGAATATCAAATAAACACAATGCAAAAAACGTTTAATCTCAATTTTGACCACAATTTTTCCAGAGATTTTGAATTTTGACGTAATTAATCAGTTATAAGGGGCTCCAATTCTTGTAGAAAACATGTAAAACTAAGTTATTGCCATTCTACCATCGGTTAAGTTTTGTTCACTTACTTAAATTACATCCTGTATTCGAAACAAAGTATAGTTCATGTTTTGGAAGTTATCTCCTTCATCAAGAAGCACAAACAACATTGTCACTTTGCTAATTCGATGCTAAAGTTTTTCTACGCAAAGGTAAATGTCAGAGGTGAATACAAACATCTCCTTGTTGAAACAGCAAAACAATAGCTCAGTAAATTATATTTCGCAACGTATTTTGATTAATCTCTCCTTCATTTATCGTTTTACTTCGGTAAACGAGAACATTGAATCCTTAAGCGAAATTTCATTGTAAGTTTGTTTCGTATATTGTTTCAAAAGCTGCTTGATTACTGTTGTTTTCTATTTCTCTTGTGTTGTATCGTAATCGAAAAATAATAAACAGAAACTTCGCCGGGGCTTCGCAAACAGATCGAACAGCACTTCGTTTACTGTCAAAATAATTCTTAGATAGAGCAAAAATTAAATATATATACGGAATCCTCTTTTCAGTTTTTGTCGTAAAGTATGGAGCGTAAATCCCTCTTTACGCATATTTTAAGAACTGCCAACATACATACTTCACTTTGTCTTGCCGTCAAGCTTTTGCACATGTATAAAAAACGCCGTAAACATAAAAATTCGTGTCAAGTACTGCAGAATTTCCTTCGGCTGTATTTTTTGCAACTGTCAAATAAAATGTCTTCCCCCGTAACAAGATTTCGTCACTTCATTGCTTCCTAAAGTTTTTATTCTCTGTATTGGAAATAAAATTGTGGCAAGATCGATACAAATCAAAAAAGGCCTTCAATATATTCTTGAAGATGATAGGGTTTTATTGTAATTATTGGTCTATGAAGGTTAATCAAATATTCTGTGAAATTACGAACAAATCAAAGTTCTATGAATGAGTTTTTCTTTTTGCGGGCAAAGTTAAAATTACATTGAATTCGTTATTATTTCTCTTGATAGCTAGGAGGCAGATCCATAATTAAAACTTATTTGCAACTATGTTGGAAAATGTAGCGATGTTTAAAGAATCAGAATTAACATTTGCTTTGGAATAAATCATTGCGTTTTCAAAATGATACAATATGTTAGACGAAATAGGTACGAATATGTCTGGTACACCCAGAAATGGGTAATATGCTGTGATGATATTACCTATTTATTTTACGTTCACGTTTACTGGTCCTCAAGGTATTCAGTGTAACTATGCAAGCGCGTGATGAGCGCGTGAGGTTATCACGCGTGATCAGTTATGTGATTATTGGCGTGATATTGTGGGTAATCTCTCGAGTAAATTTACCTAATTGAGAATGAAAATTATACAAACTTTAACAGTTTCTTTACTTTGTAGATAAATTAAAATGTAACATTTTGGTATGAAAAGGAGGAGATATGTTCTGTTTATTTTTATCTCATTGATACGTGTTTCCTTTTGGAGTTGATGAAAGCTTCAATGATTTTGAATATGTTACTTCATTAACTTTTGAAATTTTATCTGATTTGTAAGTATATTCAGCAACCCTTTTCATTTAAAATTCTTTTTGAATAACTTTTCTCTTTAAAAATATTCTCCTGGAAAAAAGTTTTCCCATTTTAATTATTTATTGTTTGGAAGTTTTTCTACATTGTTGGAAATTATTTTCATCTTTCCTCTTTATATTTCCAATGCAATATGTGACGTATTCTTATTTAATAAAGCAAATGTTGCAGAAGTTTTATTTGCTTTCAATATGCTCTCTGGGAAAATACCGTATTTTCAGTAAATGAATGGAAGTTCAGCTTAATGTGTGGTCCACACTTCAGCATGTGGTCGTGAATGCTCAAAGTTTAATCTCTGGATTTTGGACTTAGTTGATCGACTATTAACAGCTGCAAAAATCCCCTAAACGACCTGGATGATAAAGTGTTATTGTTAACCTATATACTGTCTCAATAGACACATCGAGCGAAAGTTTTACTACTACTATCTTAAAAATTTGGGCACAAGCAATCTTCCCTCTTAAAAAGAAGGTATGGGGAGGCAATTTTGTAACTAAAAAACGATAGAGAATACAATTCATATTGACTAAGAAAGATAATCTTCTCAGCTGAATACGTATACAGAAATGTTGTGACAGATCAAATTATAAAGGATCTAGACCAAGATCAATATAATTCGTATGTTCTAGATCAAATCGTAGGTCAATTTCTGCGATGAGATCTATTTTACAGATTAGATCAGGGATTTGGGATCTGTTTTTCTTAGATCATAAAAAAGATTAGTAACGATTTTCAAATGCCTTTTATTTCTTAACAAAAAATAAATAAATTACAAAGAATATTCCTAGCCTTATACCGTACACCTGGGAAGAAAAATGAGATACACACTTAGTTTTAATAAAACAAAATTAATGAATAAAGTTGAAACAAAAACAATAATAATTTTAAATATTAGTATTGTTGAAATATATTAAGACAGGCCATTAATTTTCGTCTTCTCCAATTTTATTCAAGCTTCCATTTAAAAATATTCAAAAGATTCAAATCTATTGTCACTTAAATTGCATTGCAATTGAAATAATATTTGACTGCCAACATTAATTTTTACTAAGTTCCAATAGTGCAGATGACGGTAGGGTAGTATTGTATTAGAGATACATGAATTTTATGTCATTCGAACTTATTAATTCTAAAGCTTTTATTTTATCTTTTTTTAAGATCAGAGATTATAATTTTTAGATCTAGATTCAGATCAAGATCTAATTTTGTAAAAGACACTAGATCAGATCAAAAACTATACTTAATGAACTAGATCAGTGATTTAGATCAAATGATTTAGATCAGTCATAACACTGGTATTCAGTCGGAATAAGACAACAGGGCTGACAAAAAGTAGTTGAGATTACGTGGGTTTATATCTTACTCAGTTTTAATTGTATTCGTTATCGTGTTCTAGTTACAAAATTGTCCCCATAACTACACCTTTGCGATTAGTCGATCCGGCTCGAAAGCTCATGGAGATGATATAGTATATCTTGTATAGTTCTTGTCCAAATATACCGTTACTGTCTTCATTCCAGCCTCACAGCTGGAAAGTTGTAAAAAGATTATACGGGTAAGAAAACCAGGGTTGTACTTAAAGAAAATTATAAGGTTTTTCAAAATTATTTAATTACACTATTAATTACATTTATTTACTGAACAAACAAAACATATTTATACATGCAAAACATAAAATAACAGTATACAAAATTAAATCAATTTACAATAATATCAGAATCACGTTAGTATGCCGGTACACTGCAATTAATAAAGAAGTCAATGACAAGAACAATAACAATTGTAAACCATATAATTCTTGTTCATGAATATGAAATGATAACCGAGATTTAAACCCAGTACTTGATTTATTTATCATCGTCGCGAATTAAATCATCACCCCACAATTCCATCGATATGATGATTGGTTGTCGCTTACTCCTTGATGGTCGGAACAATCAAATTACCCGAGCTTTCACCCTGTCTGTCCCCTAAGGCTTACCCTTTACCCCTTACAGGTAGCGTATGGGCGGTAATTATGCTAAAGGGTTGCCATAGTTCCTGGCCATGAAGACGAACAATAGGGACAATTGAACTCGGGTCTATTGTAGCCAAGACCGTTTGGAAGTGTGGGTCACATAGAGGATACATTACATATTACACAGGTTTTGAAGTATGGATTAACAATATTAACATATCATTGTTGGAATAGTACATATGTCAGTTTCGTAATGTCAAGTAGGGAACCATTTATCATCGCATTACAGTCGAATATATAAATACGTGAAATATTTACAGCTGTCAGATTATGGTCGAACTGTAACAACAAAAAGAGTCGACTATGCACTTACTATGCACTTATTATTGTTTGAATTGAATTCTCGGATTCTCGCGTTACTAAACTCGGACCAAATCACGAATCTATATGTTTATTGAAGACTACATGTTGTGTACACAGTACAAAACAGACTCTCTAATAGCGTTTTCCAATTAGATTTACATATTTATACTTTTCAAGTGAACTGATCTTTCCTGAGTGCGCACTTTATTGCACTTACAGAATTGTATGCAATTTTAACCTGCGCCAAATTACTACTAGAGAGCCACTTTAGCAACAGAAAAATCTCTATAGTAACAGACAGCCAAGCCGCACTAAAAGCACTAGAATCTTGTAAGACAGAATCTGGACTTGTTCCAGAGTGCATCCACAGTTTAAATGCACTAGAAGCGAGGAACAAATTGAAATTAATATTGATACCCGGGCATTCAGAGATCGAAGGAAACCAGGTAGCAGATAGTCTGGCTAAGAAGGGGACAAGTTCTCCTTTTATAGAACCGACTTTCGGAATCTCAGCGGAGACAGTAAAGCTGGAAATAAAAACATTGCTGAATCAATGGCACAAGAATCACTGGTTGGAGTCACCAGAGCAGAGACACTCAAAGCTCTTCCTGAATGAACCAACCAAGAAAAGAACGGAACGTTTACTCCTAATGAGCAAACAAGACGTTAGATTAATAACAGGACACTGTCTACAAACAAACGCCTGCATACGATGGGACTAACACAAGAACCAACATGCAGGGAGTGTGGTGAAGAGGAAGAAACCCCTCAGCACCTTATATATCACTGTGAAGCCTATACGAACAGCAGATATAATATCCTGGGGGCAGAAAAATCCAGCAGAATATGCTAAAAGATTTAAATCTGAAGAAAACAAACAGGACTCCTAGAATAGGAGTAAATCTGGAGGGTACAATAGATCTACAGGTCACAGTATAGGGATCCACAGGAGACCACCTTTTGTAATATAATAATAATATAATAATAAATCATATGTCAGTTTCGTAATGTCAAGTAGGGAACCATTAATCAACGCATTACAGTCAAATCTATTATTACATGAAAAACTTACAGCTATCAGATTATGGTCAAACTGTAACAACAAAAAAGAGTCGACTATGCACTTACTATGCACTTATTATTCTCTGAATTAAAATCTGGGATTCTCACGTTAGTAAACTCGAAGCCAGGCGACATGTTGTGTACTCCACATTACAAAACAGACTCTCTAATAGCGTTTTCCAATTATATTTTTAATGCAAAATTTGCTGCACTGAGTGCATAATTCCTTTTCCATTTATACAATTAGTACGCACTAGCTGAGATTTACGTATTTATATTTTTCGAGTGAACTGATCTTTTCTGAGTGCGCACTTTATTGCACTTACTACAAATGCCATGTTTCATTGAACAAATCTTTAGAAATTTAGTGATCACTAATGGAAATCCGTTTTGAAAAGATGGTAAACAGTGTCCTCGTCATGATGTCCTGTAATGCATACTAGCTGGCCATTACCCCGCTATTGTAAACATTTAATTGTGCACTCCGTGGCACAAAATGTTTTAATAATTCACGATCCTCTAGTCCCGCGCTGCGGGCAGTAATGCCGTGTATTAAACGGCTGCTGCTGCACCATGATTGTTTACTTTTGTCCTGTTTGCTACCCGAGCTAACAACATAATGCATGTGACTCTGGATGGTCTACAGAAAATCCATGAGTTTCTACAATGAAATGTTAATTTCTTTGTTTCAAAACGGGGCATATTAATGAATAATGAAAAAGGATTAAGGAATTATATTTGTTTTTCTTGTCTTCCTTCAACTTATTCTTTAGTCATTCCTTGCAAAGTCTTTTTGGCATGTAAAGCCAGGTTTACACCAGAGGATAATTGAGTTTTGGGGATGAATTCTCTACTTTCACTTTCATACATTTTTAAACTAATTAGATTGTGTTCGTTGTTTGTTCTGTAGAAGTTTGTGAATGTTGATTAACTTAGAATTACTGGAAAAATTATATGTGAGCTAGTTTTACATTCCCTCAGGGCAATTAAGTTTCTTACATACATATGTACATTTATAAAATCACGCATTTCCCACCTAGTGGGTTAGCACAAACCCGAAACAATAATAATAATAATAATAATAACATCAACCACAAAAATAATCACTCTTTTTCAACAACATTCTTACTAACCTGACATCATACAATAAATATTCCTCACTCTTAACATATTAAAGTGACCGAGTTTCGCTAGCGAAATACCGCAACCGGACCACAATAATGGTTACGAAACAATCATACTTCGTCACACATTCCTGTCTAAGCACACTTCTTTCGCCTCGGCCACATTCAAAATTGCATTCATACATGCTCTTCTTCTCTTCCCATTCGGAAACTTTCTCTCTTTTAGCACCTTATCAATCACAACCATCCACTTACTCAATGGACGGCCACACAATCGAACACCCTCAATTTTACCAAGATATATACGCTTTACAAACCGTTCATTCTTAATTCTCTCCACATGACCAAACCATCTCAACTGGCTCATTCCTACTCTCTTAACAACATTCTTCCTAACCATACATTCTTCAAACACCAAATTATTCCTCACGCGATCCTGTTTTACATATCCACATACACCACGTAAATACCTCATTTCCACGGCAGTCACTCTCTTTTTATGCTTTCCCGTCCATGCCCAACATTCGCTTCCATACATCAATAAGTTTCTTGAGAAATATTATAACGTATCACAACAAATCAGAGCATTACTTTCATTAAATTATAAATTTTAAAACGGATTGGATAGGGGTAGCCTCATTTTTAGGCAAATAGTCCTTCGCAAACTTGTTACAGGCGACTCAAAAATAGTGCCTTTTGGTTGGAAAAGCATGATAGAGTCGGAAGTCGGTGAGTTAAGACATTTTAAGTTGGGTAACTTCTGAAAAGGATCAGGCAGAAGAACATGGGTAACCTCATTTTTTAGGCAAATAATCCCTCTTTTAGGACCATTCACAAACTTATTATAGGCGCCCCAAAAAATAGTGCCTTTTAGGTGGAGAAGCATGATAGAGTCGGAATTCGGCGAGTTAAGACTTTTTAAATTTGGATAACTTTTGAAATGGGTTAGACAGAAGGATGTGGGTAACATCATTTTCTAGGCAAATATTCTCTCTTTCGGGACGGTACGCGAACTTACTACAGGCGCCCCAAAATATAGATAGTACCCTTTGGGTGAAAAGCATGATAGAATCCTAATTTTTTAGGCAAACAAGCCCTCTTTCTTTTATAACAACATCAACAATATAACTCTTTTCTTTATTGTTGTATTCATCAGCTGCTATTAACAATAATCTATTCCTGTATTCAGCTTGCCTCTATTCTCCTAGGCTTGTAGATTCCTGTGTTCCGATGATGAGAATTAACATCACGTCTTCGTAATGCCCTCGCCGCTACCGGAATGCTGATGGTCGTACCGAATATTGATCGAATACCTTCACAGGTGCGAACCCTTGCAAACTCTAGACAACAGGAACAAGAGGGAGTCTTTTCTTCTTAAACAGTTTGTTTAGAACAAACAACAAGAAGCAGGCAATAAATAAATTAAGACTTCTGCCTGCATTAATTAGCTATGATCACCTTTATAATTAGAAACACTATCAGCCGTATTCATAGTAACTGAGATAGACTCGGTTTAAACTAGGTCTAAGTAGACTAGGTTTAAACTAGGTCTAACTTAGACCACCGTGGACTTATTCATAGTAAATTTTAGACCCAGTTTAAACCTAGTCTACGAAGACCGAGTTTAGCCTTTGTGTCCGATATATATGAAGTAAGCGTGTATTCATATGAACGAGTAAATAATATAAATATATTTGACAACTACATATGAGGTTTGAAGTCTTTTCGTTTCCGGGCCTATTGTGATTTTGTTTAAATATTCTTCGTTATATATAGCAATTTAATTCAGTATTATCTTCATCTGAATCTCTGTCTCTCATTCATTTTCTAAAATTAAATACAAATTTCAATTATGTGTATCAAATTTGCAGATATGATAAAAGTACCTTTAACATTGACATCTGATCTTTTATTTATCTTCTACATCATTTATGTTGCACAAATATTTTGAATGTCCTCAATTTTATATATATATATATATATATATATATATATATATATATATATATATATATATATATATATATATATATATATATAGGTACCGTGTGTCTATCTTAAAGGTGTACATAGGAGATTAACATGGGAAATCAATTTTTTGCAATTACCTGCTCGCCTAATTATTTTAAGCAAAAACGCGTCAAATAAAAATTTTAGGGAGTAAAATTCTGCAACTAAATCAATAAACAGAATTACATTTATATGCTTTGTAACGACAGAAATTAATTATAAAAATGTCGAAAATTACGTTGAAAATATCGACAGCCATGGAATTGAACAAAAAATAAATAAATGTTTGACGTTTTATCAAATTATCAAAAACGTCAAATAAGTTAACTTTCGTTGTGACAGATAAAAAGTCAAGCATTTATTTATTTTTTGTTCAATTCCATGGCTGTCGATATTTTCCACGTAATTTTCGACATTTTCATAATTAATTTCTGTCGTTACAAAGCATGTAAATGTAAGTCTGTTTATTGATTTAGATGCAGAATTTTATGTCCTAAAACTTTTATTTGACGCGTTTTTGCCTAAAATAATTAGGCGAGCAGGTAATTGCAAAAAACTGATTTCCCATGTTAATCTCCTATGTACACCTTTAAGACAGACACACGGTATATATATATATATATACATATATAATGACAGCACTTAGACCTAGTTTAAACTAGGGGTACGCTCGTAAATTTTAGACTAGGTTTAAACCAGATCTAAGTCAACCGTTACTATGAATAAGGAAAAACCTTAGACCTAAGATAGACCTGGTTTAAACCACGGCAGAATTAGTATGAATACGGTTGTATCAGATTAAAATTAATAACACTGAAAAATGAGTTATGTACAAATGATTGCTAAGGAAAAGACTGCAATCTATTAAAACTATGTTTGACTGTGTTAGCAACCACGTAAATATGCGCAGTGTTTGATATCGGGTTCTGCCTTATTGCACTTGATAAAAAATAAGCACCCTTGATAATGTGGGCTCATGTTAAAGCGCATCAAATAATCATTCAAATAGCATAAGATTTATTTTAATAAAATAATTAAATTCAAAACTGCTAAGTGGTCGATTTCTATGCACGTGAGTGCATTTCCCATCTTCAACTGAAACTTAACGTCCTCTTCACAGTCATATTGATCTGGCGTTTGTGACTGCTCTTGCCGTTTAAAAGAACATTATTTTTTGCCGAATGAAGTGCGTGGTGAAGCAGCGGAACGTTAGCAAAACGAACACGGGTGAACTTTGACCCCGATAAGGTCGCGCCATTATTCGCAGTCAGCGATGTGCGATGTGATTTGATTATTGGAATTTTCATGTTAAAGAGGAATTAAATACCCCATGTTCAAGAGGTTTGCTTCGGTGGCGTCGGACGACGGACAGTTAGATAAACTTATACAGTAGACTGAGCTTTCAACTAAACAGACTACCATTTGGACGCCTGCTTAATAGAAATGCCCCACGTTGGGCACTAACTGATGTAACAGTTATACCTGACGTGACCATACGTCCCGCTTTAGGCGGGACAGTCCCGCTTTCAGGCTGTCTGTCCCGTTGTCCCCAGCGATAGCAAAAATGTCCCGCTTTTGCAAACAGACCAAACGATAATTTATTATACCTCGATTTTTGATTTATTTTGATTGTCAAGACTAACATCAACAAATCATGTAATGAGCTCCATTCCTTCTTGAAAACTAGATCCGATATTTTGAAACTAATTTGCTCTGCCGACAAATATAAAACAAATGCCACCAGGGGCCTCTTTCTCAAAAAATACTTGTTTACAAGGTACAATTTACTAGTTACAAGTGAAATTTTTAATAGTACTAGTAAATTGTGTTTCTGAAAAATATTTTACTACTCGTAGTTTATAAGTTACTAGTTCACAAGTTAATAGTTACAAGTGAAATTTTATTAGTCAAGTAAAATAGTGTTTCTGAAACATTTTCAATAGTCTAGTGGTTTTTTTAATAAATACTAGTATTTAAACCAATATTCTTTAAATCAAGTGATTTTATTTTCTGACTGACGTTGACATTTTCAAGTGTTTTAATTTGAAATCTAATTATTTTTCAATAAAAATGTCTACACTGGATGCGAAATTAACTATTTTGGGAATGATTCGAAATGCTAAAGGTATTCTGTTTGGAGCATTCTCAAAATAAATTGTCTAAAGTAGTTAAATTCAATGAATGGATAAAAATCTGTCAAACTTGTCACGCTTCGGGTTGAGTAGACAAGACAAAGACTAGAAATAATATATCAAGGTCACATTTTGGTCAAACTTAAAACAGTTTATGGTTAATGCATGGTTTCTGTTCATATCTAGCTGAAGAATGTCCCAATTAATTAATTAATTAATGTTTCTAACTTATTTGCCATGAGTAACCTCTCACTCATATGGAGTTTCTGCATGGACAGAATTTATTCTTGCTTTAATTAGTTTTTGACGTCGCACTACTTCTTCATCACTAGACTCAGAGTCACTAGACAACATTATTATATTTTTTAAAATAATCTATTAACACTAAACAACGACAGACACTACATGAATCTGTATTAACATTAACAAAGAACCATTGAATTATATACGTAAAAGAAAATAAACACACGAACTGTCAAATAATACGACTAGTAAAATTTATATTCAAAATTTATAAGACCTTTGACACTTGTCGCTTTTCTCTAGTAAATTACTAGTCTGACAGACAACTCAAATATTTTGAGAAACAAAATACTAGTATTTTTTGTCAAATACACTAGTAAATACTAGTTCCCAACTTGTAACTAGTATTTTACACTTGTATATTTCAGAAACAAAAACTAGTAAACTTCACTAGTATTACTAGTGTAGGGACTAGTAATACTAGTCCCGTATTTTTTGAGAAACAGGCCCCAGGTCGGCTGCTAAATCATGTAATCCCTATGACAAAGTAAAAATTAATTAATTATATAATTATTATCCTTAAATTTGTGGTTGCGCAAGAATCAATTTTAAACGGGGAAACCGTAAATAAACCCTGGAAATCAAAGTAGGGAATAGTCCAATTAAACGATTAAAGTAAACTACATACTGCTATCAAACGAATAATAAAATGAAACAGCCAAGGACTAAAGATCTCTTTTAACGAGGATATAGTTACGTGAAGCAGCTTTACGATTCTTGAAAGACTTTTAACTTGTAGACATCCCCATTAAAAGAAGAAGTAGACCATTGTCTAAACTTTCAGAATACTAAACACTATTAACTTTACTTTTATTTTGTTCACAAGATTTGTTTCAAACTTTTATAATGAATTGGGAAGTTGGAACTATGAAATTTAATTGCTTCGAAACACTAGAAGTGAATATTGCAAGTGATTTCTGAAATGGTTATTGTTTTATTAGTAACTTTTGCTCGAACATCGTAGTTTTATATTTAAAAAAATCATACTTGACTTCACTAGATTTCAGACTGAATCAACCTCTCGGAGCCTTTCTATCATTTGTCAGACATTGGCCCACTTAACTAAAACCACAGAAGTGTTTCGGCGTTGATTCAGAGACTAAAATCTTGTGAACCATATGAAGTTTGATTTTTAAATATTATATTAGAATAGTTTCACTAATACATTTATTATCATAGTTTTATATTTTTTGCTAGCGAGAGATAAAAACCTTGTTTTCCATTTAAGAGATTAGCAAATATTAAAAATAATAAAAGCTGAAGATTAAAATAGAATAATATACTTTACAAGATTAGATTTTCTTGGAAATATAAAAATATTGTCATCTGGGGGATTACTCTTACAAATAAACCTTTGCTCTAAGCCTTATAAGTAAAATCCCAGGACTCAGAGACTGAAAACCCTTGCTGTATAATTTATGTGGCACTTGTTTCAGGCAGCTTCAGCAGATCGATATTTCAGGACACTCAAATGCTGATAATGAACTACGTGTCGCTTAGTTGTGGCAAAATTGTTATTTATTTTTCTTTGTGCTTAACAAAAAGATCTTCGTAGAGATAAGAAAAAATGTTGCTGAAGTTGTTGCGACATTGCTGAAAATGATAAAGATGATGAAAGGTTTTATATATATATATATATATATATATATATATATATATATATATATATATATATATATATATATATATAAAATAAAAATATATCATCACGGCATATTACCCATTGCTGGGTGTGCCAATCTGCTTTGTACGCTGATATCGGTAATGATGATAACATATTTGTACCGTGTGGGCGTTTACCAGGCGTCACCTCACGGGCACTCATTGCTGGCGTGGAGAGTGCACTATAGGGGTCAATTTTGTGCCATTTAAAATTTGAAATATTTGGCGTCGGTATTTGTATGTGTATATATATATATATATATATATATATATATATATATATATATATATATATATATATATATATATATATATATATATGTACTGGATTTTTGCCAAAATTAAAGGGTATTGATAGAAGCTAAATCCACACTATCATCACGTCATTTTGACCAATAGTTTTTTTAAGTTGTAAAAAAAAAGAAAGAATTTTGTAGAAATTTCTAACCATTTGTGTAGATTTCATATTTTTTTGTAAATGTAAACCTCGAATATTTCAATTACATGCCTACATTCAGATTATATTTAATTCACGGTAGATTTTAATGCATATAATATAATTGTTTAATAGTAATAATACGATTCTTGGCACAATTATAATTATTATAAAATCAATATTGTTAATAAATGAATACTGTTAGTGAATGAAATTAAACCTGTTATGTTGAACCAATTTTATATTGTAAATATGTACAATTTGCTATTGTATTATTGTAGACAAAGTGACAATAATATTAAAACAGAAATGGGAAAACATAAAACGCATAATACACGTTTTTATTAAATCTAGATATTGTTTGAAACGCTTTATTTCAAAAAATTAAACAGAACATTTATTTAATTTTTAATACCCATTGAGTTAATAAATAATCAAATTTTCCTGAAATAAACAATTTAAATGCTTCTATATATATATAAAAAATGATTTGATGTTTACTGAAATATTCTCTTATTTTTTATGTTCTCCATTCCCAGTCGCTTCAGGAAATATACAGGGAAAAGTTTTAAAAATACACTAGCTATATATTAAAGAAATTCAATATTGTACAACCATCTGTAGAATAAATTCGTTTTGTTCGGTAATTCTTTTTGTTTCAGTTTTGTTTTGTTCTTATTATTTGTATGTACAACTGATAGCATTTTCTTTTTGTTTAACTGAAACATTGGAACATTATTATAAAGAATATAAATACGACAACATGAGGAGGTGTTCTCTTTACGATGATACAGCTGTTGAAAATGATGATGAAGTAAGGCTCGATTTTCTGTTTCTTACAGGCCAAATTACTACGACGTAACTACGGTGATAATTTTGCAATAAAAATAAGATTAAATTTGGCTCGATGCGATTGGTACTTTGGACATTGGGTTAGGATGTGTTTAGTATTTAATATTGTATTGCATTCTTCATATGTATCAGGATTCTCTCTTCGAAATAGATGTTCGTGGATTATTCGTGTGGCCAATCTTCAGTCTTGTTAGTATTGTGGAGTACGATGATCGACTGGTAGCAGAATGGAAAATTGGGAAATGATCGGACACGCAGTCTAATGTAAATAATTTATTTCCTGGCCTACGTTTCGACTGTTACTACAGTCTTCCTCAGGACTAGAAATGGTCAATGATTAGGAAGACTGTAGTAACAGTCGAAACGTAGGCCAGGAAATAAATTAATTACATTAGACTGCGTGTCCGATCATTTCCCAATTTTCCACTTGTTAGTATTACTTCTTCCCGTCTTATATTTATTACTGGTCGCTATTTTATAATTGTATTGAATTTCTCTAAGCTTATTTGATATAGAGTTTCTCCACCTTTGAATCAAAATATAGATTTTATACTTACCAAAGCTGAATATGTTACTCAAATATTCCAACATTTAATATTGGGTTACATATCTCATTTGAAAACACCTAGCGTCAGTTCGTCAACTACTTATTATTTTGCTAATGTACGCCCGAAGACTACTTGTCATCATCAACATCCATGAAGTTTTATGAGCCTTGTTGAGTTCGCTATTCTCTAAACAGTGTTTTGTAGGTTCATAGATAATTTCCTTTTATAAAATAATAATAAGCTCTGAGCTTTATGTAGTTAAAGTTTATGACGGCTAGACTCCACCGAATATCTCGACTGTTTTACTTGTTAATTAATTTTAAAAGTACCTACATAATGTATACACATACGCTGTGTATTGTACTGGGTACATTGTTGTTGTATGTGACAGTTTATTTTCTGTTGGCTGCTGACTTCTTGGATAAATTATGTTTACTTTTGTTTGTAGTCAAGATAGTTTTGCTAATGAAATTATTTTCTCAGTGTGGTTTTCTGTATGAGAGCCTTCAAAAAATTAAAGATACCTATAATGGCACTGGTGGCATTTCAGAAAGTAGGCACTATTGTTGTATAGACAGACTTCTCTATCAAACGAATAGTCCAACAGCTCTCTATGGCGACCAATATTAACCGTTTGTGATGAAGCATCACCTTCACTCTTCCACCAGATGCACGATTCGCTCGATCATACATTCTACTGTCAATGCGGAAAAGTACTAATCCTAAAGAAACGTCGAAGAGCGATTCAAAAACCAAAGGCAGCGAATGTTGATTCGTGGTGTGTGTCTGCTTTACGATAACATATGTCTTCACAGCTTCGCACACCGCGAATCATCAAAACTTTATTGGATGAGATCGGATGGGGCGTTGTGGACCATACGCCATAAAGCCCCGATCTAGTACGGACTGATTTTTGTCTCCTACTTTATTTATATAAGAATCTGAGAGGAAAGAAATTATAGTCGTAGATAAGGAGAAGAATAAATTCTGGGATGCAATCATGTAATAATTATTTTTTCGTAAGGATGATCCTGGTAGGATCGAAACGTCGAAGCAAATAATAATAAAAATTACATGACTACACCCCAGAATTTATTCTTTCTCCATATCCAAATGCAGACAAGAAATTACTTTTCCACAGTCGTAGATAAGGTAAAAGAGGAAGTGAAACGTTAGATAAGGGAGGAAGCGGCAACCTTATTCAATAATAATTTCAAAAATCTCGTGCCTAGCCTATAGAAAGCGAATGAAAAATAGTTGAGATATATACCTACAGTCTTCTGTAAGATTTTTGAAAATAATTTCTTTTTCGATTTTTTGTAGCCTATGTATATTTAATTTTGGGATCCGATGTCGGCGGTCTAGTAATTCTTACTCTTTTAATGTCTATGAACAGAAGTGGTATCATAAAAAGTTTATTATCATATTCATGTTATTGTCTAACAATCACTATTTGCAACTTTCATCTTTGAAATGCAAATCTTTTCGTTTATTCCCCGTATCCCAATTATCCGTCCTCTTACTAAACGATAACTGAATCTCAATAGTCTCATTTATAAATTCTGTCCTCATTGGAGGCATATTGGCAGGTCGTTGGTATTCATAGTACAGCCTTCCCTACAGAGATTTCTGTTTTGGTTCATAGGTTCGATTGTGGCTCGGGTGTAGGAGTAGTACGCTCCGAAGAGACGGTGCTTCTCAACCAATGGAATCATATCACGCTCTATAGGCATAGATGGGATGCATGGCTGCAGTTAAACGGAGGAAAACACGTCCAGGGAAGAAGCAAGGTAGGGATTTTTACCTCCCGCTACCCTTGGTAAGGGAGGTAAAGGGATCGTGCTAAAAATCGCATATCGAGATTTTGGTATTACCAAGTTTTAAGGTCCCAGAATCCAATTTTAACATTAAAAAAATTAACGGTTCACAATAAGCTAATCCTCATTTTTGGATTAGTCAATTCTATTCTATTCCGGTATTTACAATTTAATCTTCATTTTATTATAGTTCCGGTGGCGCAATGGTTAGAGCAACGCCTCATGTCATGAGTGCCCTTAGGGCTCTGGGTTCGAATCCCACTAAGGCATGGATGTGTGTGAATGTGAACCCACTCTGTATTTGGGATTTAATCCTGTTAAGAAATTTAAAAAAGGTAGTTACTTGGATTAGATTAGACTATATTTTAAGAAATAAACGTGGATACGACTCCGTCTTCATCTAAGACACAACTGCCCTTTTAGGGCCAAGGCCTCAAGTACCCCACCGTTATGTACTTGATTCGTACAGTAGTAGTTCCAATCTGTGGGCAACCACTAAATACTATGCTCTTGTTCTAGGGGTTATTTTCCCGAATAACATTTCGCGAACCTCTATTCATCGGAGGTGCAGGCAACACCACAGGACTTTCGGAAAAACTTCCAGTTGCCAGCGGTCTCAAAGGTTGCGTGAGACATTTAGAAGTCAACGATCAAATATATCGGTTTTCTTTGGAACCTCAAGGAGACGCCGCAAAAGGCTTCGGCATCCGTAAGTACAAACAGCGTTCTGAGCCCCTGACTTTTATTTTAATACTTTGGTTCTTTCAGAGGAATGTACAGCCGATCGTTGCAGCAGAGTCCCGTGCCAGCACGGTGGAAAATGCCTAACAAGTCAAGATTCGGCAGTTTGTCTATGTCCGTTAGGATTCAGCGGTGATCTTTGCGAAACGAGAGTCGACCTCGAAGTCCCAGCTTTTAACGGGAGTTCCCACTTACGGTATAGGGGCCTAGGTGATTCTGCTCTAACATGGTTGGACATAGAAGTCACTCTGAAGCCAAATACAGCCAATGGGGTGCTGATGTACAACGGACATAGGACAGATGGCTCGGGGGATTTTATGTCGCTGTACATGAATGATAAACATATTGAGTTTGCGTTTGACCTTGGCACGGGAACTGGTCTAGTAAGGTAAGAATTCGTTTCCTCTGCCAGACCATGTATTTCAATTTTTCCAGTGGATGGTTTAAAAATTAGAAAACGTGCTAAACTCGCCTTATTAAAATCAACGAAGCATTAAAACTTGTGCTTCATTGTTCGAAATAATCGAATTTCAAATTTAATTCGTGTTATCTTTTCCACCATTTCATCTATTATTGAATTTCGGAATTTCCTTGACTTCTGATTAAACACGAAACCTTTTAAAGACATTTATATTCTGTGTAAGTCCATTAACTTAAAAATTATTTTAATTTCCTTACGCGGAAATATTTCCTTTACATTAAACAGAAATAAATCTTTAAGAAAATTAATAAATTTATTGAAGCCTGTTTCATTTTCTTTACAGAAGCGAGCACGAAATATCTTTAGGAGAATGGCATCAAGTCAAAATTAGTCGTACAGGTCGTCTAGCAATAATGCAAGTGGATTCGCAACCATCAACAGAAGTATTATCACCTGGAGCTTTTACACAATTATCGCTACCACAAAATTTATACTTGGGAGGAGTTCCAAATTATTCGACAGTTTCGCCGAAGATCAAAATCAGAACGTCTTTTGTTGGTTGTGTACAAAAAGTAAGTATAAAATGAGTTACACATTTTTTGTATTATTGGAAAATAAAGAAAAATATTGTTTGAAATAATGGTCTTTGGGATGAAGCTTCTTAGTTTTAAAGACAATCAAGAGTAATTACAGTACGTACCTAAATGAAAGACTGTCTCCGCACACGATAACACTTACCTAGTCCCAAGGCGCGATGCTTGGCTAACCCGTCTCGGCGTTTCGCAAAGTCAAAAACCGTCCATTTTCTCTATTTTTGCCTGTAGCTCTTAAACCAGTAAAGCTAGCAACTTGTACGTTGAAAATTTGAAATCTACATGAAATTCTCTATAATATACATCAGCACTGATGTTTGTGTATAGGCTGTTCCAAAATGTACAGGCAGTTAAAAGTACACATATTTTCGAATACATTTTATTATGAACATTGAATTTTTGTCTAGCTCATTTTCTATATTTTTGCCTGTAGCTCTTAAACCAGTAAAGCTAGCAACTTGTACGTTGAAAATTTGAAATTTACATGAAATTCTCTATAATATACATCAGCACTGATGTTTGTGTATAGGCTGTTCCAAAATGTACAGGCAGTTAAAATACACATATTTTCGAATACATTTTATTATGAACATTGAATTTTTGTCTAGCTCATTTTCTATATTTTTGCCTGTAGCTCTTAAACCAGTAAAGCTAGCAACTTGTACGTTGAAAATTTGAAATCTACATTAAATTCTCTACAATATACATTAGCATTGATGTTTGTGTATAGGCTGTTCCAAAAGGTACAGGCAGTTGAATGTACACATATTTTCGAATACATTTTATTATGAACATTGAATTTTTGTCTAGCTCATTTTCTATTTTTTTGCCTGTACCTCTTAAACCAGTAAACCTAGCAACTTGTACGTTGAAAATTTGAAATCTACATTAAATTCTCAACAATATACATCAGCACTGATGTTTGTGTATAGGCTGTTCCAAAATGTACAGGCAGTTAAAATTACATATATTTTTGAATACTTTTTATTACGAACATTGAATTTTTGTCTAGCTCATTTTTTATATTTTTGCCTGTAGCTCTTAAACCAGTAAAGCTAGCAACTTGTACGTTGAAAATATGAAATCTACATTAAATTCTCTATAATATACATCAGCACTGATGTTTGTGTATAGGCTGTTCCAAAATGTACAGGCAGTTAAAAGTACACATATTTTCGAATACATTTTATTATGAACATTGAATTTTTTTCTAGCTCATTTTCTATATTTTTGCCTGTACCTCTTAAACCAGTAAACCTAGCAACTTGTACGTTGAAAATTTGAAATCTACATTAAATTCTCAACAATATACATCAGCACTGATGTTTGTGTATAGGCTGTTCCAAAATGTACAGGCAGTTAAAATTACATATATTTTTGAATACTTTTTATTACGAACATTGAATTTTTGTCTAGCTCATTTTTTATATTTTTGCCTGTAGTTCTTAAACCAGTGAAGCTAGCAACTTGTACGTTGAAAATTTGAAATCTACATTAAATTCTCTACTATATACATCAGCACTGATGTTTGTGTATAGGCAGTTCCAAAAGGTACAGGCAGTTAAAAGTACACATATTTTCGAATATATTTTGTTATGAACAATGAATTTTTGTCTCGCTCATTTTCTATATTTTTGCCTGTAGCTTTTAAACCAATAGAAGTAGCAACTTGTACGTTGCCAATTTGAAATCTACATTAAATTCTCTATAATATACATCAGCACTGATGTTTGTGTATAGACTGTCCCAAAAGGTACAGGCATTTAAACGTACACACATTTTCGAATACTTTTTATTATGAACAATGAATTTTTGTCTTGCTCATTTTCTATATTTTTGCCTGTAGCTTTTAAACTAATAGAGCTAGCAACTTGTACGTTGAAAATTTGAAATCTACTTTAAATTCTCTACAATATACATCAGCACTGATGTTTGTGTATAGGGTGTTCCAAAATGTACAGGCAGTTAAACGTACACATATTTTCAAATACATTTTATTATGAACATTGAAGTTTTGTCTAGCTCATTTTCTATATTTTTGCATGTAGCTTTTAAACCAGTAAAGCTAGCAACTTGCACGTTGAAAATTTGGAATCTATATGAAATTCTCTATAATATACATCAGCACTGATGTTTGTGTATAGGCTGTTCCAAAAGGTACAGGCAGTTGAATGTACACATATTTTCGAATACATTTTATTATGAACATTGAATTTTTGTCTAGCTCATTTTCTATATTTTTGCCTGTAGCTTTTAAACCAGTAAAGCTAGCAACTTGTACGTTGAAAATTTGGAATCTACATTAAATTCTCTACAATATACATCAGCACTGATGTTTGTGTATAGACTGTTCCAAAATGTACAGGCAGTTAAAAGTACACATATTTTCGAATACATTTTATTATGAACATTGAATTTTTGTCTAGCTCATTTTCTATATTTTTGCCTATAGCTCTTAAACCAGTAAAGCTAGCAACTTGTACGTTGAAAATTTGAAATCTACATTAAATTCTCTATAATATACATCAGCACTGATGTTTGTGTATAGGCTGTTCCAAAATGTACAGGCAGTTAAAAGTACACATATTTTCGAATACATTTTATTATGAACATTGAATTTTTGTCTAGCTCATTTTCTATATTTTTGCCTATAGCTCTTAAACCAGTAAAGCTAGCAACTTGTACGTTGAAAATTTGAAATCTACATTAAATTCTCTACAATATACATCAGCACTGATGTTTGTGTATAGGCTGTTCCAAAAGGTACAGGCAGTTGAATGTACACATATTTTCGAATACATTTTATTATGAACATTGAATTTTTGTCTAGCTCATTTTCTATTTTTTTGCCTGTAGCTCTTAAACCAGTAAAGCTAGCAACTTGTACGTTGAAAATATGAAATCTACATTAAATTCTCTATAATATACATCAGCACTGATGTTTGTGTATAGGCTGTTCCAAAATGTACAGGCAGTTAAAAGTACACATATTTTCGAATACATTTTATTATGAACATTGAATTTTTTTCTAGCTCATTTTCTATATTTTTGCCTGTACCTCTTAAACCAGTAAACCTAGCAACTTGTACGTTGAAAATTTGAAATCTACATTAAATTCTCAACAATATACATCAGCACTGATGTTTGTGTATAGGCTGTTCCAAAATGTACAGGCAGTTAAAATTACATATATTTTTGAATACTTTTTATTACGAACATTGAATTTTTGTCTAGCTCATTTTTTATATTTTTGCCTGTAGTTCTTAAACCAGTGAAGCTAGCAACTTGTACGTTGAAAATTTGAAATCTACATTAAATTCTCTACAATATACATCAGCACTGATGTTTGTGTATAGGCTGTTCCAAAAGGTACAGGCAGTTGAATGTACACATATTTTCGAATACATTTTATTATGAACATTGAATTTTTGTCTAGCTCATTTTCTATTTTTTTGCCTGTAGCTCTTAAACCAGTAAAGCTAGCAACTTGTACGTTGAAAATATGAAATCTACATTAAATTCTCTATAATATACATCAGCACTGATGTTTGTGTATAGGCTGTTCCAAAATGTACAGGCAGTTAAAAGTACACATATTTTCGAATACATTTTATTATGAACATTGAATTTTTTTCTAGCTCATTTTCTATATTTTTGCCTGTACCTCTTAAACCAGTAAACCTAGCAACTTGTACGTTGAAAATTTGAAATCTACATTAAATTCTCAACAATATACATCAGCACTGATGTTTGTGTATAGGCTGTTCCAAAATGTACAGGCAGTTAAAATTACATATATTTTTGAATACTTTTTATTACGAACATTGAATTTTTGTCTAGCTCATTTTTTATATTTTTGCCTGTAGTTCTTAAACCAGTGAAGCTAGCAACTTGTACGTTGAAAATTTGAAATCTACATTAAATTCTCTACTATATACATCAGCACTGATGTTTGTGTATAGGCAGTTCCAAAAGGTACAGGCAGTTAAAAGTACACATATTTTCGAATATATTTTGTTATGAACAATGAATTTTTGTCTCGCTCATTTTCTATATTTTTGCCTGTAGCTTTTAAACCAATAGAAGTAGCAACTTGTACGTTGCCAATTTGAAATCTACATTAAATTCTCTATAATATACATCAGCACTGATGTTTGTGTATAGACTGTCCCAAAAGGTACAGGCATTTAAACGTACACACATTTTCGAATACTTTTTATTATGAACAATGAATTTTTGTCTTGCTCATTTTCTATATTTTTGCATGTA
Source organism: Harpalus rubripes (assembly GCA_963082715.1). Taxonomy (NCBI): domain Eukaryota; kingdom Metazoa; phylum Arthropoda; class Insecta; order Coleoptera; family Carabidae; genus Harpalus; species Harpalus rubripes. The sequence continues at coordinate 40,076,838 of OY720464.1, forward strand.
GCTTTTAAACCAGTAAAGCTAGCAACTTGCACGTTGAAAATTTGGAATCTATATGAAATTCTCTATAATATACATCAGCACTGATGTTTGTGTATAGGCTGTTCCAAAAGGTACAGGCAGTTGAATGTACACATATTTTCGAATACATTTTATTATGAACATTGAATTTTTGTCTAGCTCATTTTCTATATTTTTGCCTGTAGCTTTTAAACCAGTAAAGCTAGCAACTTGTACGTTGAAAATTTGGAATCTACATTAAATTCTCTACAATATACATCAGCACTGATGTTTGTGTATAGGCTGTTCCAAAATGTACAGGCAGTTAAAAGTACACATATTTTCGAATACATTTTATTATGAACATTGAATTTTTGTCTAGCTCATTTTCTATATTTTTGCCTATAGCTCTTAAACCAGTAAAGCTAGCAACTTGTACGTTGAAAATTTGAAATCTACATTAAATTCTCTATAATATACATCAGCACTGATGTTTGTGTATAGGCTGTTCCAAAATGTACAGGCAGTTAAAAGTACACATATTTTCGAATACATTTTATTATGAACATTGAATTTTTGTCTAGCTCATTTTCTATATTTTTGCCTATAGCTCTTAAACCAGTAAAGCTAGCAACTTGTACGTTGAAAATTTGAAATCTACATTAAATTCTCTACAATATACATCAGCACTGATGTTTGTGTATAGGCTGTTCCAAAAGGTACAGGCAGTTAAAAGTACACATATTTTCGAATACATTTTATTATGAACATTGAATTTTTGTCTAGCTCATTTTCTATATTTTTGCCTGTAGCTTTTAAACCAGTAAAGCTAGCAACTTGTACGTTGAAAATTTGAAATTTACATGCAATTCTCTATAATATACATCAGCACTGATGTTTGTATATAGGCTGTTCCAAAATGTACAGGCAGTTAAAAGTACATATATTTTCGAATACATTTTATTATGAACATTGAATTTTTGTCTAGCTCATTTTTTATATTTGTGCCTGTAGTTTTTAAACCAGTAAAGCTAGCAACTTGTACGTTGAAAATTTGGAATCTATATGAAATTCTCTATAACATACATCAGCACTGATGTTTTGTATAGGCTGTTCCAAAAGGTACAGACAGTTAAATGTACATATATTTTCGAATACATTTTATTATGAACATTGAATGTTTGTCTAGCTCATTTTCTATATTTTTGCCTGTAGCTTTTAAACCAGTAAAGCTAGCAACTTGTACGTTGAAAATTTGAAATCTATATGAAATTCTCTATAATATACATCAGCACTGATGTTTGTGTATAGGCTGTTCCAAACTTTCTACGTACAAGTTGCTAGCTTTAATAGTTTAAAAGTTACAGGCAAAAATTGAGAAAATGAGCTAGACGAAAATTCATTGTTCATAATAAAAGTATTCAAAAATAAGTGTACTTTTAACTGCTTATAATTTTTGGGACAGTCTATAAAAAAACAGCGCTCCTCCTCCGACGAAATAAAAAAAATGGTTCATCTACTAACAATGATACTTTTCCAGGTTGTCATCAATGGCAACCAACTGAGCATTCTCGCCGAAGCCTTAGGCGGCGTGAACGTAGACAACTGCCCACATCCTTGCGTCGCTCGTCCTTGTGGTGACGACGGCACCTGCATCCCTGACATGGACTACTTCACATGCCAGTGCAAACCAGGCTACCGAGACCAACTATGTTCTCAGAAGAGTCCAACAGAATCAACATCCATAGAAACTCCTATCCCATCGTTCACTGGGAAGGATAGCTACTTACACTTCAGCGACTCGAAAACTATCAAGAGGTTAAATACATATCCGTTGGATGTCAATATGAGATTCAAGATGACATCGTCGGATGGATTACTGTTGTGGTTTGGATTGCCAGAAGAAGGAGATGGCAAGGATTTTCTGGCGATAGGAGTTGAAAGAGGATCACTGGTTTTGAGATATAATCTGGGGTCTGAAGAAATGGTTATAGTGTATAATGTTACAAGGGTAAATGACAATTTGTGGCACCGCGTAAAAGCAATCAGGTGAGTCTAAGGTTAAATAAAAATGTCAAATATAAAGTCTATCATTAATTTATTTTCTTTTTTAGGAACAGTGTCGGTGGTCTCCTAGTCGTCGACGATGGTCCAGCAGTCACCACCCAGTCCATCGCACCCTTGACGCCCCACAATGGCGACCGGGGCCTCTACGTGGGTGGTATGCCCCAAACAGACATGGCCACAGGTCATCGCTACTCCAGCGGGATCGTTGGATGCGTTGCTGATCTAGTACTCAACGCTGACTACCGAATCCAACTTATCACCATGTCTGCAGTCGGAAGAAATGTAGGACATTGTGAACCTTAAGTGCGCGCGTGGACTACTGTGTACAGAAGACAATGGTAGACAATAGCAAGCAGAAAGCTTTTACGAAAGCTGGAAAGCTGTACCACTTCGGGTGTTCAAGCTGACCACTTGGCGCCCAAATTGTCCTGAGGGGGGAGCTTCTTCGATGCCCCTTTGGTCACGGTAAAGCTCAGTTAAGTTGGACATATTGCGGGAATATATACCACATTATTTTAATTATTTTAGGTGTTTCCTGTCTATCTGCTTCAAAATTAGAACTCCTGGGACGTGTCCAAAATAGGTATTTCTGGCCTTAAGGGGTAAACCAAATCGAAATTTGTTATTTATTATAAGCAGATTCAATATATGTTGGTCAAATTCAGTAAATTTTAGGTCGTAGTTTTGTCTACTTGTGTTCAAATTCTGCTGGAGTCAATTATTAACCTGACAAAACTACTCCTATTAAATAAACAATCATCCCAAACCTTTTTTGCATATTCCCGTCCATATTAAATAACTATTCTTTTTGTGACCAAAGTTGGTCGCACGAATAGAAACTCCGTCCCCTCCAGGACGTCAGGTCCTGGCGATTTCGCCACAATAGCTGGACAAGAGTGCAAAGACTAAAAGAATTCACACAATTTAAAAATAAGGCTGACTTTACAAGAAACTCATTTGTATATGTACTGAACAAGGCAATTTTGTGTTAGGATATCGTGTAGTAGATAAGTGTTGATTCAAAGATTAGCGGAATTATGTGCAACAAAAAAATGGAAACATCTTTGAAGGACATATCTTTTTCTGTAATGATTCTGCGGAAAAGGTGCTTGTTCGTCTACATTATTTTTACGATTGACAGAAACTTCCCATCTACCTGACTTCCTAGACAACACCTCGACCCTTTTATGTCCTTTACTTGCTTCACAATACCATAATAAAACTAGGCAGGTTACTCTGTCGCACCCTTTCGTAACAATCAGTAATTTAGTGACACAAATTTGCAAAAAAATATTATAAAATTTACAAAAAATAACTATAAAAAGATGCATTTTCAATTATGTTTGTGACATATTGTTGCACATATTTCCGATTTAGCTATATTATTGTTACTTTCTTATGTTTTCAAAGTTTTTTTAAATAAAAATGAAGTATTTTATTTGCCACACATCATTTTATATTATGAAACATAACTCATATAATAAATACTGTAAATAAATCCAACAATTATAAAAGTATATCATTTAAGTGGCAAATGAAGTACAAAAAAATACAAGATATTCTATTTGCCACATGGTAATTAAAGAGAATAACATGTAAAGTTTTTTGTAAACTTCTGATCAATTTAGGCCCGATTCTGCCACCCCTAGAGTGACTTACCATAACATTGTCGCCATCATTTGCAGGTCATTATTTAAAAAAAACGTTACTGAAAATATAATTACAAGTAAAGCTAGCAACTTGTACTTTGAAAATTTTGAATCTACATGAAATTCTCTATAATATACATCAGCACTGATGTTTGTGTATAGGCTGTTCGAAAATGTACAGGCAGTTAAAAGTACACATATTTTTGAATACTTTTTAATATGAACATTGAATTTTTGTCTAGCCCATTTTCTATATTTTTGCCTGTAGCTTTAAAACCAGTAAAGCTAGCAACTTGTACCTTGAAAATTTGGAATTTACATGAAATTCTCTATAATATACATCAGCAATGATGTTTGTGTATAGGCTGTTCCAAAAGGTACAGGCAGTTAAAAGTACACATATTTTCGAATACATTTTATTATGAACATTGAATTTTTGTTTAGCTCATTTTCTATATTTTTACCTGTAGCTTTTAAACCAGTAAAGCTAGCAACTTGTACTTTGAAAATTTAGAATCTACATGATATTCTCTATAACATACATCAGCACTGATGTTTTTGTATAAGCTGTTTCTAAAGTTACAGGCAGTTAAAAGTACACATATTTTCGAATACTTCTTATTATGAACATTGAACTTTTGTCTAGCTCATTTTCTATATTTTTGCCTGTAGCTTTTAAACCAGTAAAGCTAGCAACTTGTACGTTGAAAATTTGGAATCTACATGAAATTTTCAACAATATACATTAGCACTGATGTTTTGTATAGGCTTTTCCAAAAGGTACAGTCCCTTTGCAGGTCATTATTTAAAAAAACGTTACTGAAAATATAATTACAAGTGAAACATATTTTTCACCTCTTCCTTTTCTGGCTAGACTTGGACTATGGAATCGGCAGAAATGTCTAATGCAAGACTGACCTTGAATTTCTTCGTAAGTAAAGAGTTTGGAGAATTACAGCCGTAAATAAAACCAGGGTACGGTGATGTTACTTACCGCAATGTTATAATTGAAAAAATATGCACATCGCTATAAAATACGCAAAAGACAGAAGAAACAGATAAATATGCATTGTGCATATAATCCGAGCTTTAGTGATAACTAACGGTTATGTTGCAAAATTGTTCTTACCACCTTTGTTTAGAGCTAACTGGAATTTAAAACTGCATCGCTTCTAACCTTCAGTTTAATTCTTAACTAACAGTTAATAAACTGTTACTTTAACTAGAGGTAGTAGGATCGGGCTTTACAATTGTAAATATGTATTTGTTGTTTTTTCCCTTTTAATTTAGTGGCAAGTGGAATAAAAGAAAACTGTTGTTTCTTTGTTTGTTGTTAAGAAGTCTTGGCCGTTTTATAGTTTAAGCAACTTCACGTGTTCTATCTCGTTTGCTCCACATTTGGTGTAAGAGTAATGTAACATGCTTCAGTCAATGATTTCGTCCAATTCCAGTTGATTTGGAGATTAGAGTGTGTGGCTTTCAGCACGAAACAGACTTATCTCAAAGACTTCTAGTGCTACGACCTAATACATTTTCGAGTATGTGTTTAGATAAGGTAGCAGATTAGGTCCAACTTATACATAATAAAAATACATTTGTCAATATATTACTACAACATATCATTGTTGCTTAAACAAGATTTTTATTTATCCAAGGTCTATCTCTTACTTTTTTAAATAGGTGCATTCATTTTTAATTTATTGTTCACATTCATTTAAATATTTTTATATATGTTTTTAGATTAACGCCAGTAATAGTAATAGTCGACAGTCTGCACATATAAAGGTGAGATTGCAATGTTGACTTGTGCTCATATTTGACGAATTTGTATACGGTACACCACTCTTACACAGTTAAAGATAGCAACCTATACATTGAAAAACTAGACAAAAATCTCTATTAGATTTGTCCTGCTCCAATATAACAGAGCGATAAAAACATTCTTTACCTAAATTTTTCGTCCTCGCGTGATCATGTGTGTGTTTTTACACCTCTCCTACACGGTTAAAGTAATAACCTGCGAGTTGAAAATTTGAAATCTACATAAAATTCTCTAAGATGTTTAAGAAAATATACCTACCTACCTCATTTCTTGCTCAGTTTGCACATTTTTCTCCACCACTCCTACAGGGTTAAAAATATCAATCTGCGCGTTGCAAATTTGAAAACTACATAAAATTCTCTATCAGATTTGTACTGCTTTAATATTTTCCGTTGAGTGGTTTACGAATTACAGAGCGATAAAAACATTATTTACCTGAATATTTAATATTTTTACACCACTCCCACACGGCTAAAGTAGTAACCAGCAAATTGAAAATATTAAATCTACATAAAATTGTCTAAAATATGGCTCTGCCAAAAAATACCCATTGAGTAGTTTTGAAATAGCAGAGTGTTAAACATATATGAATTTTATTACAAGTACTCAGTACTTTTGTCTCGTGCTCTGTTCGCAAATTTTCGCCTGCCACTCTTACACGGTTAAAGATAGCAATTCGCGGTTTTAAAATTTGAAAACTACATAAAATTCTCTATCAGACTTGTCATGTTTCAAATTTGAATTGCCGGTTAACATACATGACAGGCGATTTAAAACAAACACGAATTACATAAGATCTAAGCGTCAAATCCCAATTTGGACACCGGATTCGTAATCCTTGGGGTCGAATTAAGGGGTTGCCGTGTCTAACTCAAAACTTTATTTTCCCGATTGAAACTGAGAAAGGTGGACTATAGCCTTGGTGTTTTTTTGGCAAAAAAAACTTTTTGACTCCGATTTGTTTTAAATTTCGTATACGTTAACTAGGGACAAAGGACTAATGGATAGCCAAATCTGAGCCCATAGGGGTTGATATTAAGGGAGTTATTGATATTTAAAGCAGGTTTTTGGAAATGGGAAAACTATGGACTTTAGGGGAAAGTTTTATTAGGATTTTCTGTTACAAATTAAATTCTAAACAACTTTTATTTGAAAAATTTTCTTTTCCGACTTTTCTTTTTCAAGATAATCATTTAACAAATTTAATATTTTTTATTATTCAACTGTGCTTCTTTTATATTTTCTTTCTGTTTACAGGGCCAAAGGACTTCCAGGATATACCCAAAATTTGGAAGTGACAAATACGGTATAGGATATACAGAATTGTCCTTATTTATAGTTAGAAAACTATAATATTATTGCAACGTCAATTAATAACCGTGTCTAATAATGTTTCTCTGTTTGATTACAGTTTTAATGGCGGGCCAAGGACCACTTAAGGACATCCCAGGATATATCTATAGAAATTGATATATAAATTGTAAATAAAATGTGTTATGTATATATGTATATTAATATAATATTGTATATTTTTATGTATTGCATAATATAAAATAAATGATTCTTTCGATATACCTATTGGGAATTTTAATCCAGTCAAATAGAAGCATCCATGAACCAAATTTTATTATTTATCTATGCACCAAAATTTTAGCTGAAATCGTGAATAGATGCTACCTGAAAGTACAATCTATGCACCAAAATTTTAGCTGAAATCGTACATAGATGCTACCTGAAAGTACAATCTATGCACCAAAATTTTAGCTGAAATCGTACATAGATGCTACCTGAAAGTACAATCTATGCACCAAAATTTTACATGAAATCGTGCATAGATGCTACTTTCAGGTAGCATCTACGCTAAAAATACCCATATGTAAAAGAATTAATGAAACATTTTTTTAAATAAAAATAAATATTTATTGCAACAATTACAAGTACATTATCGTTACAAATTTTATAATAGAACACCCTATACAAAATAAATAAACAACAATCACAATTACAAACATTTTATTTGTATTATAAGCTAAAAGAAATTCATGGGTGAATGTAAGGGGTACTTTATTTGAAAAAAATATATTTTTTTGAATATACCCTACACTAACTATATTTTATATTTAAGTTAATTATTTAATAATGTATCCTGAGTCCTTAAGTGGTCCTTGGTCCGCTGTTAATCCTGTAATCACACAGAAAAACATTATTAGACAGTTATTTCCAAAAACCCACTTCAGACTTCAATAACTCCCTTAATATCAACCCCTAGGGGCTCAGAATAAAAATTTCTATTTTGGATTCTAAGCCCTAGGGAATTTTTTCATTATTTTTCCCGTAATTAGCGGACCTTTTAATTAGTAGAAAATAATACTTTTCATTTATATACAGGCTGGTTTAATTTTTAGTAGACTACTGAATATTTGTAGGTACAATTTTTTTTGTTTTTTGCATTGTAATACAGTATCAGCCGAAAACAAAAATTGAAAATATGTTAGACATATGTAGAAACGTCCATAGAATCGAATGGCTCAGCCCCGGTGCCTCTAACATTTACTGTTCGTTAGCTACAGACCGCCAAAGTCAAATCTTGTAAGTTTTCATTAAAAATAAAAATTGCTATTTTGGATTCTAAGCCCTAAGGAATTTTTTCATTATTTTTCCCGTAATCAGCGGCCCTGACTTAGTAGAAAATGATACTTTTCATTTATATACAGGGTGGTTTAATTTTTAGTAGACTACTGAATATTTGTGGGTACAATTTTTTTGTTTTTTGCATTGTAATACAGTATCAGCCGAAAACAAAAATTGAAAATATGTTAGACATATGTAGAAACGTCCATAGAATCGAATGGCTCAGCCCCGGTGCCTCTAACATTTACTGTTCGTTAGCTACAGACCGCCAAAGTCAAATCTTGTAAGTTTTCATTAAAAATAAAAATTGCTATTTTGGATTCTAAGCCCTAAGGAATTTTTTCATTATTTTTCCCGTAATCAGCGGCCCTGACTTAGTAGAAAATGATACTTTTCATTTATATACAGGCTGGTTTAATTTTTAGTAGACTACTGAATATTTGTGGGTACAATTTTTTTGTTTTTTGCATTGTAATACAGTATCAGCCGAAAACAAAAATTGAAAATATATTAGACATATGTAGAAACGTCCATAGAATCGAATGACTCAGCCCCGGTGCCTCTAACATTTACTGTTCGTTAGCTACAGACCGCCAAAATCAAATCTTGTAAGTTTTCATTAAAAATAAAAATTTCTATTTTGGATTCTAAGCCCTAAGGAATTTTTTCATTATTTTTCCCGTAATAAGCGGCCCTGACTTAGTAGAAAATGATACTTTTCATTTATATACAGGGTGGTTTAATTTTTAGTAGACTACTGAATATTTGTAGGTACAATTTTTTTGTTTTTTGCATTGTAATACAGTATCAGCCGAAAACAAAAATTGAAAATATGTTAGACATATGTAGAAACGTCCATAGAATCGAATGGCTCAGCCCCGGTGCCTCTAACATTTACTGTTCATTAGCTACAGACCGCCAAATTCAAATCTTGTAAGTTTTCAATAAAAATAAAAATTTCTATTTTGGATTCTAAGCCCTAAGGAATTTTTTCATTATTTTTCCCGTAATCAGCGGCCCTGACTTAGTAGAAAATGATACTTTTCATTTATATACAGGCTGGTTTAATTTTTAGTAGACTACTGAATATTTGTAGGTACAATATTTTTGTTTTTTGCATTGTAATACAGTATCAGCCGAAAACAAAAATTTAAAATATGTTAGACATATGAAGAAACGTCCATAGAATCGAATGGCCCAACCCCGGTGCCTCTAACATTTACTGTTCGTTAGCTACAGACCGCCAAAGTCAAAAAATCTTGTAAGTTTTCATTAAAAATAAAAATTTCTATTTTGGATTCTAAGCCCTAGGGAATTTTTTCATTATTTTTCCCGTAATCAGCGCACCTGAATTAGTAGAAAATGATACTTGTCATTTATATACAGAGTGTTTTAATTTTTAGTAGACTACTGAATATTTGTAGGTACAATTTTTTTTAGACTTCAATAACTCCCTTAATATCAAACCCTATGGGCTCAGATTTGCCTATCCATTAGTCCTTTGTCCCTAGTTAACGTATACGAAATTTGAAACAAATCGGAGTCAAATACTGAGTACTGGGAAGAAATTTCATACGTTTCAAAACTACTCATCGGGTATTTTTTGGCAGAGCCATATTCTAGAGAATTTTATGTAGAATTTAAACTTTCAACTCGTGGGATACTACTGTAACAGTTTAGGAATGGTTTAAAAAATATAATCACATGACGACGAAAAATTCAGGTAAATAATATTTTTATCGCTCTGTAATTCGTAAACCACTCAACGGAAAATATTAAAGCAGTACAAATCTGATAGAGAATTTTATGTAGTTATCAAATTTGCAACGCGCAGGTTGCTATTTTTAACAGTGTAGGAGTGGTGGAGAAAAATGTGCAAACTGAGCAAAAAATGAGGTAGGTAGGTATATTTTCTTAAACATCTGTATATATTTTATTTTGCAATTATACATAGGAGTATCCGTGTGCAACAATTGAACTAATAATTTTTATTACTTTTTAAATCAGTTATACTTAGTTTTATTTTATTAGTCAATAAGAAATTACACAAAAATAAAGATTCATTCGGTTCTGTTATTCTATGTATTTTTCTGTAAGTATATCTTTCTTTATAACTCAAATATGTTTTCAGTTGTTGCCAGAAAATATAAAAAAACTTTATTATTAACACTACAGGTTTTCATAAGAATGAATCTTTATCTTTTATTGCACAATATTTGCTAATATAGCTTTTTCATTTCCTAACATTCAGTTTTAAAAATCAAAATATAAATATAAACTTAAATCAAAAGTAAGAGTAGTAGTTCACTTTAAACAATTCACAAATAACTACTACTGTGTACATATAGTGTGAGATCTAAGTTAAGTTTAATACTGTAATACTGACATTGATTTTTAAACTCTGACACTGCGAATTTAACACATAAATATAGACCTGTACTATTTATTAATCTACTTTACACCTGACATGCACAATTAACGTGAATAGCTACTAAAAATGAATCAAACAGAACGTTGGAAAAGCTGAATTATCGTGCTGAGGAATATAGTTCCCGTTAACTAATTGTCAAATATAATAAGAAAATTTTCAATAATTTAGCGTCCCGGGCGTAGATATTACTATCGGCAAATGATCCATTAACTTCCGGCATCAGAAAATTTAAATCAGTTACAATACATTAAGAAATAAACCAGCTTTTCTATTAAATGTTACAATTGTTTATCTGTTTGATTCATTTTCGCATTTTTTATTTGTTATCCTAATTGAACACATCATATTACAAATAATTGGACTACACAATTAGTTCACATCAGTTCTCAGTACTATAAATATAAAGTACTGAATTGTTACTATTGAAATGGACTGGTTAGCAAGTTAACAATATTCCTCAATGATTACTGCAACATATTTTCCATTTCAAACTTACGGACATTCAAAGCTGGTGTAGAGAAAGAACTTTAGTGAATATTTTAGTGAAAAATAGTGTTGAATAATCATGGAGGAATATATGAAATCAACTTACGATTATACTATACAGATATAAACAAAAAGAAAACTATAGGAACGCTGAATAAATTATCAAATTATAAATAAATTAATGAAAATATAGAATTTGTAACTGAAATTATTTACACAAACAAGAAAGCTAAAAAATAAAAAATAGCAATAGTTAATAACATAAGTCAATACTTTATTTTAGAAAAGAAATAAATAATATAAAATAATTTCTATTACTATAAATTTTCAACTAAAATATACAATATATACATATAGTTTATAATATGAAATATAGCTAACAGACTTATAAAATTTATATATTAATTAGATATTAAAAAAAGAGGCGCGGACAGATTAGAATAGAGCATATCTTTTTTAAAAGATATGACATCTATGTTGAATCGTATAAATAAATAAATATATAGTTAAGTCCGAAACTAGGATGAATTGAAGTCGTCATCATCGGAGAGAAGTACTGCGTTCAGACTTGGAGGAAGAGACATGCCTACCACAACACACAACATAAATTACTAACATGGTTCTACCTTAACAATATTACAAGTGTTACCCGAAACGTAAAATTATAAGGCGTGTAGCTCTCGTGGGGAAATGGTTTTTACTTTCCGTCACCTTTAGGTAAAGAAGGTATTGTCTTTGGTCAAAAAATTCGGTGGTAAGTTTTTGATGAATAACGATTTTACTCTTTTACGATGATGTCCGTATGTGTATGTATGTATGTGTGTGTGTGTGTGTGTGTGTGTGTGTGTGTGTGTTGTGTGTGTTGTGTGTGTTGTGTGTGTGTATATGTGTGTGTATGTGTGTGTATGTGTGTATGTGTGTGTATGTGTGTGTGTATGTGTGTATGAGTGTATGTGTGTATGTGTGTGTGTGTATGTGTGTGTGTGCGTGCGTACGTGCGTGTGTTCGCGTGTGTGTGTGTATGTGTGTGTGTATGTGTATGTGTATGTGTATGTGTGCGTGTGTTTGTGTGTATGTATGTATGTGTGTGTGTGTGTGTGTGTGTGTGTGTGTGTGTGTGACAAAATTTTGTATAAAATACATACAACTGCCTTAAGGTAATGAAGAAATAGAATATTTTGCAAGGAACTTTTTGTATTACATTTATACAAAATACGTAGAACTGACGGAAGGTAATGTGCTGGCGACATCAGATTTTTTTAGTTGTTACCACTGCTGTGTTGTGAGAAGCCAATCGCAGTAACCTTGCCCGTGGTAAAGGTTGCAGTTTCATCTTAAATCTGCACCACACGAAAGATAAGAAGCTACTAACGTCCCACACCGATCGTTTGCTCCGGTTGGCTCCCCAATACGCAGCAGTGGTATCAGCCTTGAAAAAGCATTTCACCGCGAGAGCCACGCGCCTCCTAACCTTACCCAAAACAAACTACGCTATCCCAATCTACTAACTACCCCGACTAGGTCCCCTACTAGGTCCCCCACTTACCAGTGGTGATATTCGTCGAATTCCCGCATTCTCCCGCATGCCTTGTCTCCACCACGAATCCCGTAGCGCAAGCATCTTGAAGCATATGACACCAGGAAGGATAAGTCCTATGGTTGGACCCACATAGGACCGTACTCGTATCCCTGGACCTAAGACATCGTTGCCCGCACGTCACGCATCTTGGGGCGCCTGACCAGGGCTCCGTGAGACATTGTTGGCGGTCGCGACAACGGACCGTCGAGCAAGTCGCGTGCGCTGCAAGAAGAAAATACTTATTGACAATAATACAAATTTATTGGTTATTAAATAAATCATCACGGCTTATTACCCATTGCTGGGTGCGCCAATCTGCTTTGTACGCAGATTTCGGTAATGATGATGACATATTTGTACCATTCGGGCGCTTACCAGGCGTCACCTCACGGGCACTCATTGCTGGAGTGGAGAGGACCCGATTCTCCAGATTCGCGACCTGACACTCGGGCACGTGGCCATGAGACCCCATTAGTTATTAGTGTTACATATGTCAGCAACATATTTGGACGTCCAGATTATGGGAATATGTAAAATCATATTTTCATCATTTCCTGTTCCCCTAATTCTTTTACGTAAAAATGCTTCAAATAAAAGTTATAGAAAAATTTACTGGCTGTTAAAACCAAAGCAACATATAAACAGATACATTTATTTATTCATTATTGCGCCATATGTTTTAGAAAACTATTTCGATCAAATAGTTTAATATACTGTGCTGTACCTACATTCCGATATATTTTTTGTAATTACTTACGATTCAGTATATCATAAAACATTGTACAATGCTCAACTGTTACCTGAAATTTACGTGCTCCAACGGATAACAGGCTCGCTTCGCTCGCTCGTTAGGTGCTGTGCACGCCCGTAAAGTTTTGAGTAACGGCTGCAATGTAATAGCAAGTAACATACCTAGGAATGTTATGCACATCATAACTGCCGTAGATGTAAGTTTAAGTCATGTAAAGCTTGTTATGATTAATAACATCCGTGGTTTGTTCAATAGTTTATCGATTTCATAAAATTAAGACATTATTGATAAATATCATTTTTTGAAATTCTCTCATTTATGCTACTTTCAGATTGCTATGATTAACAGAAAAATTATTTTGACATATGTCAATATGACAAATATACAAATTATGTGCTTTATTCCACATGTTTATCACTTTAGAATAAAGTAGACCGTATTTAGATTGATAGGCTAACGTTATCTGTATCTATTAATGAAGAGCATTATTTTCATTTTATTTTATTTTCATTTTGTAGACCGTTCTCAAAATATTTTGAGTTGAAGTTTTAGTGTACCTATCTACATCCAAGCTTCTAACATGCTAGTGGTTTGTGTTCTATTACTTAATAATAAAGGTTCATTTTTCTTATTTCTACGCAGGGTAATACTAGAGCACCATATGGTTTCCTAGGCCTAGACTATTATTATTTAATAAGGTATAATAAAACTAGATGACCATGTGGTAAGCGAAGATTATCTATCACTAATACTTTTTTACAGACTTTATCATACAATTTACTTTATCCGGTAACATTATAATACGTAAAGATCCCATAATAGATCACCGTATACAGCAAGATATATACCGGGTGTCTACTTTTCAATGGACCATAGGAAATACATACAATGGTACAATATTCATATGGCTGTAAATTCTGGCCTATTAATTTTAAAACTAAAGTGTAAATACAAAAAAAAATCAGAATTACATACTGTATCAAATGATTGTCATAAGATAAACGCCATATAAAATATCTGTCTTGAAGCTTTTAATAGAGTTTCATAGAAGACCAAACATACAATTCAAATGGTTTCATTGTTTGACTTTGACAGATAAAAGTTTATTAATTATTTTTTAATTGTTAATATTGTTCCATTGAGTTTCATCTGCGGTGGTACATGTATCTATGCTTACTGACTCTGTACATAGCTAAATATTATTACATTTATTTTGCCTCTCTTTCGCAAACGAAACGCATGTAAACAATAATTTGAACTTGCTAGATACAGTTTTTAATTCTGAACATTTTTTGTATTTACATTTTTGTTCTAAAATTAATAGGGCAATTTTATCATTGTATTTCCTATGGTCTACAAACAAGCAAACACCCGGTAGACAATATTCCAAGTGAAGCTGACAAAATTCCTATAGGAAATACTTGAGAAAAGTCGTCATTATTATTTCGGTAACCTAATACTTCTATGTAAAGACCTGAAGCATCTAAGCAACGTAGATAAACATAGGAACGACGTATTGTCGAGGTGTCAACGTCAAGTACAGTTCTTAGTTACTATGGAGACGTTTTGTTGATTCAGACATTTGAAGAGTTTGTCTTAGCACCATTGGTGTTTGCTCTCCACAAGTAGGGATCTCATAGATGGAAAAAATTGTAGCTGGACTATTGCTTTCCTCATATCAAAGATGTGGCTTCGAGCATAGTTAATATATACAAGGTGTTAATTAAAAAACGGGCAAAGGCTATAAAGCAAAACTTATCATTTAATTTTAGACAAAATTGCACTTGTCGCTTTAACTCCTGGAGGTTCTGTTATTTACTTTGTCCTGTACTTCTGTTTTGATTATTTTGGCAATGTAAAACGTCTGTAGCTCGCTTTTAAATTAACACCCTGTATATACACGGTACGGTGTACGAGTATATACAGAAGGAATTTCTGTTCCTTGTTGCTGTTCCACATGGAAGAAAAGGCTCATATAGATAGCAATCTCCTTTCGTTCTTTACATTTCCATTGGACATTCGAGCATTAGATTTCTCTGCCAGAACAGAACATTGTCTAATTATCTTGTGATTTATGAACCGAGCTCGCCTTGTTTAGGGTCTACCTGCATATTAGAAAGTACCTACGCAATGTCTGATTGTTCCAGTCCATTTACTTACACCAAACCCACGGCTACGCACTCAGATATAAGATAGACAAATATTTACGCCAATTACGAAAGAAAAACTGAGCGTAGGTATTCAGCAGAAAATTATTTTGTCATTAAAGTATTAGACAACTTTTAAACTATACTGAATTTGTTGTTTCATCAACAAAAATTTTAGGGTAGGGGTGAAGCTACAGTCCTCTTTTATTTCGGCTGTTCTTGCATCTTCATACAATCCTCCAACCATCTCTCTTAATTGAAGACAATTTAAATACGGTCATTAGCAACTCCAAAAGGTAGTCGTATTGCCAAAAAACTAAAGAACAATTAAAAATCATGAACTATTTTCTTGTTTTCTTCCAGTATCCGTTATTATGATCACCAATTCTTGGATTGTTTCACCTTATGACATAACTTGGTTGTTAATATCGCACCCTTGTCATTTATTATTTCAATATAAAATTCAAAAGGAAGGCAAAGTTTTCAGATAAAATAATGGTGTATGTTACAATTTCGGAAGCAGGCATCTCCTGACCATTCATTGGAGGTGTTAGAGGTTTATACATATAATTGCCAGCCGGAATTTCTTGACTTCATCAATTTACGTCATGTAAACGAACAGATTAAGTTTTGGTTTGACCCAGCTTCAAGATACTATGCCCAAAAAAAACTGGTGTGGCCAACACAATACTTCTTGATATTTACAGCCCGAGTCACAAAAAAGATTAAGTTAATCCTTATTCTTGGATTAGCGAATTTTACTATAATTTTGACAGTTTATTTCTTAAAAGATAGTCTAATCTAATCCAAGTAACTACCTTTTTTTAAACCCTTCAACAGGATTAAATTCTAATTACAGAGTGGGTTCACATTCAAACACAACCATGTCCTTAGTGGGATTCGAACCCAGAGCCCCGAGGGCGCTCATGACATGAGGCGTTGCTCTAACCATTAAGCCACCGGAGCTATAATAGAATGACGATTAAATTTTAAATACCAGGATAGAATGGAATTCACTAATCCAAAAATGAGGAATAGCTTAAACATTTTTGTGAATCGTTAATTTTTATTAATCTAAATGCATGCCTACATATTTACTTACGCTGGAAACTGTATTGAATTCCTTTTCTATTGTTCTATTTCCTTTTAAAAACGTTAGTAATATTATTTTTAAATGATTAGTTCTTTGATAGTGACATTTACCTGTCAGTTACATACATTTGAATAACTGCGTTTTGGTTGTTTAAAGCGTAGGCTCTGGGATTTAAATTATAGATAATTTTATAAATTTATCCATAAAATATATAGAAAAAGTATTATTTATGCAAATATATAAAAAAAAATTTAATCTTTAATTTTTATAATAACATTAATCTCGTAAAAATAACATTGAAAGGTATTTTTCGAAGAAAAACTATTTTGAGCTTCTAGTAGTAGTAGTAGTGCCATTTCCGGTTATCCGATTTTTACCAAAATCTAATGGACTCTTTCTATTACAGAAAAAGTTCGAAATACAAGGTTTCAAAATTTTCTGAATGACAGTATTTGAGTTAGAGTGGAGGATCCACACATACACATAGACATCATCGTGATAATGTTAAAATTGGAAACTAGGGACCTTAAAACGTGATCATTTACCAAAATCTCGATATGCGATTTTTAGCAAGATCCCTATACCTCCCTTACCAAGGGTAGCGGGAGATAAAAACAGCACAATGCTTGGAGGCAAAAAAATGTGTGTATCTCGCAAAATAGTCCTACTAACGTACAGAGAAAGATACACAACAGTGTGTAGGAGCCCCAAAATAGAAACAATTAACACGCCAGAGTCATGGGGCAAGTCAGAAGTAAACGCCGTCATATAAGCTTAAGCTATGTTAATTGTTGTAGAAATAATATGTTATTGTTCTCGAAGAGTAACATTGTCATCAACAATTTTACAAGTTTCTCTTGACAAAAATCATTTGTGTCTTCGTGGATTTCGTGATAGTGCGATTTGTAGCAAGATCCCTATACCTCCCTTACCAAGGGTAGCGGGAGGTAAAAACAGCACAATGCTTGGAGGCAAAACAATGTTTGTATCTCGCAAAATAGTCCTCCTAACGTTTACAGAAAGATACACAACAATGTGTAGGAGCCCCAAAATAGAAACAATTAACACACCAGACTCATGGGGCAAGTCAGAATTAAACTTTGTCATATAAGCTTAAGCTATTTTAATTGTTCTGGTAATAATATGTTATTGTTCTCGAAGAGTAACATTGTCATCAACAACTTTTAAGTTTCTCCTAAGAAAAATCATTTGTGTCTTCGTGGATTTCGTGATAGTGCGTATTGTGGGATTCCTACATCTTGTGACATAACTTGGTTGGAAACACGGAACTGTTGGCGTGTATTGTACACAAATCAGCCTGGCGCGGCGGCTGTCCTTGGCACGTCCTTGGAGACGAGGTCGTTACCCAGCCGCAAGTCTGTCTGCTTGGCTCCGCCAGCTCGAAATTAACTAATGGCTCAGCATGTAGGTCACACACCAACACTTTCTCCATAAACAAGGGATCACCGTGGAAGAAACACAACACCCAGGGGGAGAAATTACAAATGTCGGGAGGAATCTTCCAGGAAATGGTTGTTTTCTTAAAAAGAAGCTTGTAGCCAGGGGCGCGCCGTCACAGGGTGCGATGTGTGCGTCACACACGGGCGACACTTGGTCAGGGGCGACACGGCGAGAAAAATTGTAATAAGACTTAAGTTTTTTTAATTTAATATGCCCGTTTTTCGAAGCTCACATCGGGATCTCGTAAACTATAAGAGATTCGAAGTCGATTAAATTAGGGCAAAGTTGCCCCATTAGTAGACTATTTTTAAGACTCCAAATGGCGTGATTTAGTACCTCGTTTAGTACTAGAAATGTCGAAGAGACGTGTCTTAACATTCGGGATCGTTGTTAAAAATTCAAATCCCGGCACGAACGCGGACCGTTGTCAAATAGCTTACTAAGGTTGGTTTTATATTACTCTAAAGAGAACAACAATAACTTCACCTAACGCATAATACTTGGCCCGCGTTTTCCAAGCCTGAGTTTGGGCGTTAGGTTAGGTAATGTTGGGGTATATTAGATAAATTGCGAAAACCATGTAAATTTGAGCACGGTCCCGCGTTCGGTACTCTAGCCACTTCCTGTTATATTCACAAATAACTTCCAAATATGAAATTATATGGAATTTTGATTTGTACGTCTTTTTATTTTCCTTCAAACGACGATGCTTAGATTTTTTATCACTATTAGATTTCAAGTAATGGGGTACAATTTATAATTTCCATAGTCGCAAAATTATACCATGGAAAGAGTTTATTTAAGCTTTCCGATGTATCTATGTTTCAAGCAAAAAATGTAAGAATTATTAATTTTATAAGGTAAAAACAATTATTGTGGTTTATTTAAAACATATGGTAACTATGATAAAGTACATAGGCTGTTCAAGTTAACGTGTTCACATAATTGTTGCCCCATTAGAAGACCATTTTAGTAGTGTCGTTATTTGAGAAAAAATCCGTAGGTCACTAGATATAGGCAAAATGTAAATTTTGCTGTTTTTTTATTACATGCTTTCCAAATATGAAATAGTACTAGATTTTAGTTTGCACCTTTTTAGGCCACTTGTTTATGTTCTTTTGAAAGGCGATGCTTATTTTTGGCGCCCCTGCTTGTAGCGTTCTCTTCCATTTGAAGAGTCAGGGGAAAAAGGATTAATGTCCATTTGCTAGCAATTATTAGATTGAAGGTAGGGCTTTCAAATGGTATATTTTTACAAAGCAAAAACGGTAACAGTCCTAAAATACAGAAGCTAAAAATAATGAAGGTCCAAGCATTTTTGCATAGTACTCGTAGATTCGGTAGTCAACCTGGTAAAATTCTATTAGGTCCTACATAAGTTGAAACTCGACCCATTTGTGGGTATAATAATGTCCAAATAGTATCTTACTTCAAAAATGAAGTTTCAAACTTTAAAATTCGCGTATTGAAAAAAACACATGTGACATTCATCTTTTTCCCCTAGCTCTTCATTTAAAAACTGCAAAATGACATGTTCTAATATTGTAAAGTGTTCCTGGAATACTGTTTCTTCAAAGTATTTCGCAGTAAATATAATGCACTTATGCCAACGTTATTCCAATATGCAAAACACATGTACATATTGTGGTAGTCTTCAATTCCTTAAACAATTTTGCCTTAATCTCGTCTATTATCAATATCTGCGTATAAAGCAGATTGGCAAACCCAGCAATGGATAATATGCCGATGGTATATTTATTATTTTTCATCAGCACTCTTGTAATCTTCCAGAGCTTCACAGCTCGCCTAAAAACTCTTGGTTTGAACATGGCTTCCTCACCAAAAACACTTTATACCATTTTTAACAAATAAGTCCAATAGAAAACAAATACTTGACGGTATTATTCAAAATATTATAAACCTTCTCTCCGTTGAAAATGTTGACAAGTTTTGTAGAAATCGCCTAATTACACCTCTGGTACATTTAATTAAAGCCAGTTTTATGACTCGGCTTCCTTCAATAAAAGTAACGTTACAGAATCCCGGGAAAATCGTAAAATCCACTTAAAAATCTTGATCACTTGGTATTTTATATAGAGTAAATTAATGATGGCGTACTGATGCGTAGAGTTTAACTCAAAAATATTATCCTTCTGGAATGATTTTAGTTTCAGTCTAGTTGAGTTGCATATTTCGGGTCCGTGTCTTGAAGTCACGTTGAACTCTCCAAGTTTTGCACATGATATTATTCAATATTCCAGTGGTATTTTATTTGTTTTACATTCCACCATGTAATATTGTATTACATAGCCTTTATTAGTAATACCAGCTTTGATTATATTAGGCATTGTATCCCAAAACCCTGCACATTTACCTGTGAGTACTGTCCCATTTTTCTTTCAAGGTAGATTTTATTGGACGCACTGGATTTTTGCACAATTGATATTCATTGTGCCAAAAGTAAAGGGTCTCAGTAGAAGCTACATCTTATCGCCCGTCATTTAGCAAACAGTTTACGTATATATTTAAAGTAGCCGAAAGAATTTTGTAGAAATTTCTAACCAATTGTGAAGGTATTATTATTTGATGAAAATGTTAACCGGCTGAACTCAATGCCGGCTTAACGGGGGGGGGGGTCTTTCGGAGTCTATAGCCCCAGCGGCAGAAACGTAAAAAGCGGTACACCGAGCAGAGCACGTTCTTAAATTATTTTAAATAAAAAATTTAATTAGCGCAAATTTAAGAGCCAGGGGAAAAGGATGAATGTCCATTTTCTAGCAAAATGAGATGATTGGTACTTATAGATTGAAGGTGGGCGCTTTTAAATGGTATGTGTAAAGGAGGTAAAACGGTAACAATCCTAAGATACAGGCCTCCGAAATTGTAAGGCAAAATCTAAAAAGGATGACGGTCCAAGCGCCAGGGTATAAAAAGATGAGTGTTCGACAGCGATATGCGCAAATTATAACTTGGTCAGCCGATTTCTGTTCAGTACTTATACTGAACAGAAATTTGTTAAGCTCAGAGCGGTGTCAGTGGCTATCTTATGAGATTCCGTAACTCATCAGTACTTAATTTTTAGCAACTAGTTAAAAATTTAACCTATTAAATATCTATGTTGAAAATATAACAAACAATTGGATAAAATTTTTAACCAGTTGCTAAAAATTAATCACTGAATTACACAATTAATAAAACCGCCAAACGACGCAAAAAGTTTGGACGAGTGACTGATGTAGTGAAAAAGCTCCGACTGCAAAGTCGCGAAATTGGTGAAGATTTCAAATGTTCTATTAACCAACGTTTCAGAACTAATTCGAAAATAACTTGTCATTGAATTTAAAAATATGGGTGTTCATGGACTTTCATAATTTCTACCTATATAGTCTATTCCACGAGACCTTTCATTAAACCAGGACTTCAAACCGCAGCTGAATCGATAACCATAAACCGGCAAAAATAACGGAGAAATTCTGTAAGATCCCACATAAGTTGAAACTTGACCCATCTGTGGGTATAATAATTTTCAGAAATGACCAATCTGAGTTTCGAAATAAGATTAATACACTTTGTCATTTCAAAAGCATAACTTTACAATTCGCGTAATAAAAAACAAAATTTGTAACATTTATATTTTTCCCCTGGCTCTTGGCAGTTTGATGGAAAAACGATTTTTTCTTTGTGAGAATGGCGGTTTTTAAAAATTAGCCCCGGGCGGCAAAATGTCTTATGTCGGCACTGGCCAAACTAATATGAGTATAGACTTCTCGCTATAATATAAGTATAGAATGTTTTATCCACAGTTCAGTGAATGCGGCTATAAGGAAACTACACAATAGTGCATTGTGAATCGTCGCTGTTTACGAGATCGCCTTTGGAGAATGTATAGTGCTGCCACAGGTAAAAATAATATGAGGCTGACTTTATGGTTTTGTAGTTTTAACATCATATGGGAAGTTACTAGCGGTCACATCTGCCGGGGCCTATATTTCACTGCTTTCCTCTCACAATTTGTTCAAAACTTGACTGCACACCTAATATAAACGCCTGAATCTTGCCGCAAGCATTAAAGAAATTCTCTCAACCCTAGTCGTAGTTTTGCGATAGCCGCGGTGCAAGTAGCAAAACGAATGATTTTATTTACGGTTTACGTTTTACGACTTGTTAATTATTTCCTGCAATGATTTTTAGCGCGATTTTACTACCTGTGGGGAATTTGGTTTTTGTTTTGTTTATGAAGGCAGCTTGTAGATTCCGCGAATCTCTGTTGAGTGTTGGTAAGGCCGAATTGCTCGGATAACAGTGCCGGACGGTGGATATTTTTAGCTGCAGTTCCCCCACGCAAACGGTAGGAAATAAAGTCCATGCTTTATGCCACAGCGACAACTCGCGAGGAAGATACAGAGTTAGAGACACTCACTTCCAAGAGCTGACATCGGGTCTGGACAAACTCACCTAACGACAAATTTACCTAAAGGTCTAACTGACCAGAAAGTCAACCCAACTTAACCCTTTCAAGTCTACGAGGACTTATGTAGCCCACCTTTCTAT
Source organism: Harpalus rubripes (assembly GCA_963082715.1). Classification (NCBI taxonomy): domain Eukaryota; kingdom Metazoa; phylum Arthropoda; class Insecta; order Coleoptera; family Carabidae; genus Harpalus; species Harpalus rubripes. The sequence continues at coordinate 40,099,503 of OY720464.1, forward strand.
TTCATAAGACCAGTGGTATATATTAGTCCCAAATTACTTCTATTTTATAGGTTTCCGTCATACAGATACATATTAATAAATATCATATCCTCTTATTTATTATCTTATATATATATATATATATATATATATATATATATATTCAGTGGTCGAAATGAGGGGAAGGGCATCCCGCTACCTTTTTAAAAAAATTGAACCACCTCACTATTTCTTTTAGAAATGATTAGTATCCCGGAACTTTCAAAAACTAAGTGACAATATTTCATGCAGAATGTTTACAACAAGAATATCGCGTTCATGAAAAGATATAGATGACTAAATGGACTGCGAAACAAGATCCTTGTTTTGGGGATAGCTTTAAAGTGGATACAATATAAAATATAACAATGAATTTTAAATTTAGTAACACTATGTTCAATAATTTATATTTGATAACCATCCCGTTCCTTTCTTTGTCTACTTCGATCACTGTATATATATATATATATATATATATATATATATATATATATATATATATATATATATATATATATATATATATATATATATTCCAATTGTCTTTTTTGGTCGTATATATTTGTCCCAATAGTTAGTGCATCTCGTCTTGTCTCGTTGCATTATGCGAGACGAGAACGAGAGCGAGATTGCAGTTTAAAATTCGAGGCGAGGTCGATATAACAACTGCGAGAAGCGCAAGAGTCTCGCAATAAAAACTATTTGTAACTTTATAGCTTTGATTCATAAATTCAATTAAAAATGCACCGTACAAGGAGTGGAGTCAACGCTAAACACGCGAATGTCAAAATTATATGAATTCATTATATTTTTTGAGTCTAACTAGAGTCGATTGGTATCAGTCCCAACGCGAGAAAATGCAAAATAAAGACGAATTCGGTTTTGCATCTAGAACTAGTTTTCTCCAATAATTCATCCCAGTAAAAACCACGGTTAATAAAATTCTTACCGCCTCTGAAAAGTAAAGGATGATATATTAAGCGTCGTTTGGAGTCAACACGGAGAGAAGCGGAGTGATTGGTTGCCGGCGGGTTACCAGTGTAGCGGTATTTTATGACTAAATCTTACTTAAATAGTAGCATATATTTAATGATAAAGTATCGGTACTTTTAGATACAAAATATAATTTTTTAATATTTAATTTGTTTTACTAATAACAGAAGGTATTAACAGATGTTTGCGTATTGAAATTTGAACCCGGACCTTTACTTTACCGGAGTAACGCTCTAACCATCTGAGCTCTTGCTGGTCTATTATGATGACTGAAATGATCTCTGATTTAGACTACTGCTAATGTATCACTCAAGTGCGGATACTTTTATTCGTCACGTTATTAGATATGGGGTTGGAATACTAGTGCATTTAAACATCTTGTGCACATGTTATAATTTACTTTAGACCCTATCAGTCGATGTTTTATAATTAACACTGAGTTAACAGTTTATACACTAGAAATAAATTGTGAACGTAAAAATGCACGTCCCGGTCAGTATGTATTTGTTAGTTGTTAGATTGCAAGGGAACATAAGGTCAACCAATGGAAATCACCTTTTAGAAGAGATTATTCGGTAAGCAGCAATAAGTAGGCGAGTCACACTGGGCGATGGTCAAGTGGATGACAATCAAGTGTCAAGTGCACGTTTAACAAGCATAAAATTTGCCTGAGTCTGGTCGCGAATCGGGTTCGATCCCGACCGACGATAAAATAAATATTTCGACTTTTAAATGGCACAAAATTTACCGCTGTGTTGCATTCTCCACGCCAGCAATGAGTACCCGTAAATCTGTATACAAAGCAGATTGGCCACCTGGCTAATTTTGTAATTTTACATATCTATTATTTGTCGCCTAGACCGTGTCCGAAACTGATCTATTAAACGAATTTACTCTTTAGATGTTGAAGAAATGCTCAGTCCGTACCATTTTCCATATTATCATCAATAAACGTGTTGATTTTCCGCATCCAACACAAAATAAAATCAAAGATTTCTACTCACGTTTGCATTTTCCCTTGTAAGCGACGGGTACAGCCTTCCCTTTTCTACAAGCAGCTTCCCTTAAGTGGCAAGCACTAGAGTAAGTCAGTCCATCAGCCCCGCATACAGCTCTGGACGAGGCATCCGTAGATGTCACCGCAGAACACCGTCGTGAACAGCGAACGCAATGAGGTCGCAGATTTTGGTCTACGACGCAATGTTTGCCACTGCCACAGCGAATTTTTTCACATGAACCTGAAAAAAAATATTAATGACAATCTCTTGGTTATACAAGATTTCACTTCCAACCCGCGGATTGAAAATGTTTATGTAGGGGTTGCCTAGCAAAATTGTCATAGATAAGGCTAAACAAATTTTAATAGAGCTGTCAGAAATATTAATAAAGTTTAATTATTGATTTAATATTCGCCTCTCGGTAGTATACATAAGCCCTCGACTGTAATAAAACAGATCCCACCTCGGATGTAATATACTAATTCCATCGTATGAACGAATTGCGTAAATGTTTACTTGTTTAGTCCGTCTTGATTTGTATCTGAATTGTTTGTCTGTCGCCGAATATAAATTCGACATCCGATTTCTCTGATGGAATGCGCCGTATGGCGCCAGCAAAGCAGGCGCTGAGTTCGGAATGCAAATGTTATTAATAAAGCACGTGTTTTGTTCTTCCCGTTTTTACGAGGAACTAAAGTCAGGAGATCCGCACCGAAATAGACACACGATGCAGCGTAGTTACCTTAATAAACATTGCATTGCTCGAATGCCTAACACCAATTAAGCCTTCCACTAAGATGCAACAATACTGGAAACATATCTTTCACTCTATCCTAGGTGGAGTTTTGTATATATTGGGTACTTATTTCAGGAATCTGTATATGTATGTGCAGTAGATTCTGTGCTTGTTGATATACTAATAATTTACTTCACAACGTTACATTCCTAATTATAGTAGAGCTATAAACTTAACAAAATATTTATACAATAAACACTACCGTAGATGCATTCCTCAATTATTTACTATCAGGGACTTGTTTTATTTTACAACCTCATTTTAAACTTAGTTAAAAGATTCACTCATTTTCCCGGCAGAGAGGTTTGTTAGTTGTCGCATGACTCTAGCCGAAAGAAGTTGACTGGAATTATAAAATTTTCCCTTTCGCTAGGGCTTGTTTTGCTCAGTATGTTTTGTGATGCTGCCTCCAGAGACTGGCGCCCCTCTATATAGCGCAGTTTGAACCACCCCGTCACCGAATTGTCGGAGTCCAAACCTTACTCCCCAGGGGTTAAACTTGCTAACCTCTATAATTTTAGTTACTGCCTTTTGGCAATGATTGGACTTTGATATTTCTGATACTCCTGGTCTTATAATGCTAGCTAAAAGGAAATGATGCCCCAATTCTAAATTCGATCGTTACAAATTTTCCCCTTTCCGAGGTTGGTTAGCCTTTTTTGGATTGCTCCCTCTAAGTAACTGGCGCCCATTTCTTTAGTGCAGCTCAAACCACTCCCCACACTCGAACTAGCCAAAGCCTAAACCTCACTTCAGTAATTCGTCCTAGGGATGAAGGTTGATACCCTTTTTAACTCTTGTCATCCACTTTTGGTTAGGGTATACCACGGTATAGCTGTCGCGCGTAAAGTTTAGACTGGACACTGGTACGTCACTACCCTATACGTTTATATTTGAATTTGGTGACCTTCAACAGGCTCGCTTTACACGCTAGCATAGGCGTACGTAAGATGTCTGTCTCGGTATCTAGTAGGAAAGATTATTTATTTTGATATCAATGTTAGTACTTTGAAAATTTTTTAAATAGCATTCGTTTAAAACCCTTTCCGGTTTAAATTAAAATGTAAACATACAGAAAATACGTAGAACCTAATTCAACTTTAAATTTAAATGTCTATTTGATAAATATTAATAAAACTCCTTAACAATTACATATAAATTTAGTGTAGCCATAATATACTGAGGCGGTCGATATATGTAAAATAAAATAAATATAATTCTTTTTTGGGTCAGCCGGTAATCTAAAAAAGCTTTTTAGAATTGTTTTAACCTTATTATAACTTAGAAAGCCTTTTACTATATATTATACCACCCGGCATTATGTCTAGTAGTCTAGTTTGGTAGTCGTAATATTCTTGCGCTGAACCGCCCTGCACACGAACGCCGTCACTCCGTCACTGACATAGTTTGGCGTACCGGAGTACGCCCAATTTCCTTGCGTTACCCCTCCCTGGTCCAAGTTCACGCACACATAGCCATAAGCACACGGACGGCAATACATACAACAGTGTCGCTTCAGTTGACATTAGTCATGTATATATTCTGTGCCCTGGACCTGCTTTGGTTTATGAATAAATCCCCTATCCTTTTACAACAATTTTAGATGTTGATGGAATGTTTTCCTCTTTATAATAATAACATATAATAATTACTGTTACATTTCGACCGGGCCAAATATGAATTTTAGAAATAAATTGTGACAAGAACATGAGAGCCACCAGGACTTGAACCCGGAACATTTACTTGCCGGAATAACGCTCTACATACAAGGTCAACGCGCGGTAGTTATACTAATGAGAATCTACTATTTGTTACTTACTTTCGCAGTGGCCATAGTACGCCAACGTGAGCGTACTACTATTTCTCCTACACGCCCTCTTCCTTAACCGACAAAGCGACCTATAGGTCCTCTGATCCGATCCACAAACAGGACCCCGTTTCAGCGGAGGCTTCCTCCTACAGTCCGGCGCACAGACACACCGAGGTCGCCCCCTTCTAACAGCACATCTCTGGCCAGGACCACAGCGGACCCCCGCGCATGAAACTCTACAAGCTGCGCAAGGAACCCCACCGCCTAGAACGCGCCAGAAGAAAAGGGCCCCGCTGTCCATGTGCTCCGCGGACCAGGCAGTTGCAAGGGCGGAACCCCCAGCAGCGCAGCACTCCTCCCGGGACATGTTGTCGGATAGGAGCTCGGTGCAACGACCGTTTCGTACCATTGAGGACCAGCAGTTGCCACCTGGAAAGAAGAAAGGATTTATGAGCATTATTCCTAATCCTAACTCCTAAGACTAATGGGCCATTGAAAATTAGGCCCAAAATACCGCCTGTAGATTATGCTCACACGTTTATCATAGCGTACTTTCTGTTAAAAACATATTTTTGTTGCTTTTATATTAAATATTGCTACATCAAATGTACTATACTAGTTTATTTTTAGGAACTAAGAAACGAGCTAATATTATAAATAAATATATATATATATATATATATATATATATATATATATATATATATGGTTCAGCACTGCAGGCCTAAAGACCCATAGCTTTATTCACAATTTTGCTCCACTGGTCCCGGTTCGTAGCTAAGCTCTTCCAGTTTCTTATATTAAACTCGCCAATGTCTTTCATCACAGCATCAAACCATATCTCCTTTGGGCGCCCCCGCTTTCTTCTCATTTCTACACCTCCTTTATACACGCACTTTGTCACTCTATTCTCTGGTAGTCTTATTACGTGGCCCAACCACCGCAGCCTTTGCGCCATCACTACACTAACTATAATAAATATACATAGATATAAATGTACTGAGATCAGTAGGCTTTTGGAGTCTATAGCCCCCGGTTGTAGATACGTAAAGGGCGGTACAGCGAGCAGAGGACGTTCTTAAATTATTTTAAATAAAAAGAATTTCGCACTCCCGAGACTAAAGAGCGATTCTAATCACTCATTTCAGAGACTAAAGTTCAAATTCAGTCCCAGAGGGATTAAATATGAAAAAAATCCCTTGGGGACTAAAGTAAAAATAAACAAGATGTTTCCATAACATCATATAGTTACTATGATTTATTTATTCGTATCTGCATTACATTTTGAGCAGGCGTTGAGTTTAAATTTGAACAAAATTTTTGACATTTGTATTGTCAAATTGTAAGATTAATTTCTTTTACACTAATATGGTTCCAGTTGATACGGGAAGACGAAAAATAGCGTATATACCACAGGACTAACGTGCATTCAATCCCTCAGGTGATTATTTCCCTCACCTTCGGCTCGGGAAATAAACTTCACCCACAGGATTGAATATGCACTTTAGTCCCTGAGTATATCATATACTATAATTAAACCAAATTTAAGAGCCTGGGGAAAAGGATGAATATCCATTTTCTAGCAAAATGAGATGATTGGTACTTATAGATTCAAGGTGGGCGCTTTTAAATAGTATGTGTAAAGGAGGCAAAACGGTAACAATCCTAAGATACAGGCCTCAGAAATTATTGTACGACAAGATCTAAAAAGAATGACGGTCCAAGCGTCAGGCTATAAAAAGATTAATGTTCGACAGCGATATGCGCAAATTATAACTTGGCCAGCCGATATCTGTTCAGTACTCGTACTGAATAGAAATTTGTTAAGCTAAGAGCGGTGTCAGTGGCTATCTGATGAGATTCTGTAACTCAGTAGTTAATTTTTAACAACTAGTTAAAAACGTTTCAGAACCAATTCCAATAACTTGTCATTGAATTTCAAAAATATGGAAGTTCATGGACTTTCATAATTTCTACCTATAGTCTATTCCACGAGACCTTTCATTAAACCAGGACTTCGAATCGGAGCTGAATCGAAAACCGTAAACAGTGGAAAATAACGGAGAAATTCTGTTAGGTCCCACATAAGTTGAAACTTGACCCATCTGTGGGTATAATAATTTTCAGAAATGACCAATCTGAGTTTCGTAATAAAATTAATTCACTTTGTCATTCCAAAAGCATTAGATGGGGTTTCAAACTTTAAAATTCGCGTAATGGAAAAACAAAATTTGTAACATTTATTCTTTGTTGAGAAAGGTGGTTTTTAAAAATTAGCCCCGGGCGGCAAAATGTCTTAAGTCGGTACTGACTGAGATTATCAAAGTAGGCGATGAAATTTTCACGTAGTCTACCTTTCTATGAAAATAGCAAGTGACAATCGATTTATTCAAAATAAAAGACCCACAGTTTCTGTTCCGGTTTTAATACGACAAAATATGTCTAGTGAAACAACGTTATGTGGTAAATATGATTTATAGAATTAAGAATAAGATTCATGATCGTTCCGTCTTTAAAATTTGATACGAATGTATTCATGTTCGACAATATATCATCCACAAAGAACGAGATTGTATCATGCGAATACAAAGTTTTTATAGCAACATAAGTCAAAATTCTTCGATGATTTACGGTTAAGATGCCTATAAAGTCAATACCCACTCAAACAATTAAAAAACCATGGCGCCAATTTTTTAGCCTTTCCGCATATTTTCAACATTAACAGGCGTGAAATTTCAACACACTGTAAAAGTCGTACAAAGGATACGGATTGAAAAACCGCCTTAATAAAATTACAAGCAACAAAATGCTTCAGAAAGACGTTAAAAATAAAAAATATGAAAAGAAAATAATTATATTGTCTGCCATGTGGCTTAGAACTATGAAAGACAGAGCATACCCGACAACCTGCAGCATTAAATTGTAAGTAAAAAATTATTCATTTAAATGCAAGTAAAACGAGTACCAAATAATAAAAGGATATAAGAAATTGTAACTTGAAAATATTAAAAAATATGGAGTTTCCGATAAAATTAAATTTAATGAATCTGTAGATGTCTTACAGAGAGTACAGTTTGAAATCATGCTCAATAAAATGCAAGTAAACTAGAGACTGTAGCCTGAATGCATCCACGCTAGAATGCAAGTCTTATTACATTAATAAAAAAAAATTGTGCATCGCCTGTCGTACGAGACATGACAATATAAAATATTTAAAGCATACATACATACATACATACACAAAATCACGCATTTCCCACTTAGTGGGTTAGCACAAACCCGAAACAATAATAATAATAATAACATCAACCACCAAAATAATCCTTCTCTCTTTCAACAACATTCTTACTAACCTGACACCATACAACAAATATTCCTCTCTTAACATATTAAAGTGACCGATTTTCGGTAGCGAAATACCGCAACCAGACCACAGTAATAGTTACGAAACAATCATCCTTCATGGGGTCTCGTGGCCGCGTGCCTGAGTGTCTGGTCGCAAATCTGAGGAATCGGATTCGATCCTGACCGACGCCAAATATTTCGAATTTTAAATGGCACAAAATTGACCCCTGTTGTGCACTCTCCACGTCAGCATTGAGTGCCCTTGAGGTGACGCCTGGTAAACGCCCGTACGGTAAATATGTCATCATTACCGAAATCTGTATACAAAACAGATTGGCACACCCAGCAATGGGTAATAAGCCGTGATGATATATTTATTTATTTATTACAATCATCCTTCGTCACACATTCCTGTCTAAGCACACTTCTTTCGCCTCGGCCACATTCATAATCGCATTCATACACGCTCTTCTTCTCTTCTCACTCGGAAACTTTCTCGAAGCAGTCTATCAAAATAAATACATCATAAAATTATTGATATTTTACAGAGGCCGTAGCCTGAAAACTGGTCGTTAAAATGCAAGTAAACTATGCATCTCATAGCATAAACCAAAATAATTTTTATTTTGAAATCTGTCTCACTTAATAAAAAAGAGTAAAAGAATTGAGGGCTACAATTTCATGAACATTTAAGATGGATGTCTTCCAGAGACTACATCCTGAAATCTTCGCCAATAAAATTCAAGTAAACTGCGAGAAAAGTCCATTCTTATATATCGTCTGCCGCCAGTCGTATGTGTTAAAGAATCGAGTCAGTCCCGATCCCGATGGTCGCAAAACAAATGGGAAGTTTTTTTCCGGAGATAATTAAAACTAGTCTGCGCTATCACCGTCATCATTCGATTACAGCGCCATTGGTAGTGGTGGCGACAGCGCGCACTAAGCAAACACCAGACGAACATTTGCATTTATATAGTACCGCGTGAAAAAACTGTCGCACTCTGGATTGCGAATTAACGGAATAATTGTGTTGTAGGTGCACTGCACCACGCAAAAAACTACCCTTATAAATTCAATTTTAACGCCAACTTACACTGACTTTAGCCACTCGACTCGAATGCGGCTTTTTGCAAAGCTTTTTCTAGATGTTTGTTTCATTATTCATGAAGTTTTATAACTTCAAATGGGCTAGATTACTCCAAGAGATCATAATAACTTTCGGGAGAGATCTCTCATTTTTTATTTGCCGCCACTAGTTTTAGTAATTTACACCTTTATTAAAAATGGACTCCTATCTTTTTCTACAGAGTATTTACTGTAGATGATAAGCAATATGGCAACTTTGCCCTATTTTATTAGGGGTTGCTTTTCCTTACTCTCTTCTTTCACTCATTTAAGTTCTACGCTTCTTCTTCACAGTTAGCTGCGATGTGGTCTTTCCTCTCTCAAGTTTTCTACGATATAACTGTTTCTTTCTCGAGTGTTGTGAGATACAGTCCTTTCTCTCAAGTCTTCTGTGATTCAGTACTTCCTCTCTCATGTCTTCTGAAATATATTCCGTTTTCTCTTAAGTCTTCTGATTGCACAATATGTCAATAATGCTGGGCTCGTAAAATAACATCAAATCCCGTCCGAGATGAATTATTTCTAATTCATGTCTATTGGCTTTCGAGCCGGATCGGGAGCAGTGGAAGTGTAAACTTGAACGTGCTCTTTAGAAGCGAAGAAAGCCTGTGCTCAATTAGTACGGAAACATTTCGGCTCGGCGTGTCTATTGGGATGTTTTTATTAATATGCTATTTGCACGACCATAGATCGTGATTGATAGAATCTATATTTTGTTTGAGAAATATTCGTTTTCCGGGAATGGACTGTGTCATATTTTGAGTCAGAGCTCAACGTTTTGCCCGCAGTCGTATGGGGCATCTTCAGGAGCAAGGGGGATAGTACTGTCTTAAACAATGTTACCCGACGTGTCTACCACGCTAGAGGCCGAGTTTAAGCAACAAAGGGGGAGACTCAGTTTACAAGGTTACCCGACGTGTAAACCACGCTAGAGGCCAAATAAACCAAGTGACGGAAGGAAGGCCGATAAGACAGTTATATACTAATCTAAAGATACGGTAGATGAGCAAAGCTAATGAGGACCAATGGGAATCGAGTTCATAATGGTAGATTGGGCGTGTCGTGTTCCGAGAATCACCGGTTTCCACATGTGGCTCAAGAAACTCGGCCTCTAGCGTGGTTGACATGTCGGGTAACCTTGTTTAAGACAATACTATCCCCCTTGCTTCTGAAGATGCCCCATATGACTGCGGGCGAAACGTTGAGCTCTGACTCAAAATATGACACAGTCCATTCCCGGAATACGAATATTTCTCATGACTCAGACTGTGGAAGCCTACGCAATTATATTTTGTTTCATTATTGTATAGTGTTACCCCATACTGTATGATGGCTCATCGACAATTTTTTCCCTTGAGAAGTGGTGCCGAAGATTGCTTTTACAGTTACTTCACCACAAGGAATAGCGGGTTTTCCGCAATTTACCTATACGAACAGTATTCCAGTCTGAAAATGTTTATACATTTAATAATCGTATGTTCTTTCACTGTTTATTATTCTTTGATAGTCCTTCGCTGGTCTTCCGCTATTCGAAGAATCATAACACATATATATCTACGAAATACTAATCACTTTTAGTCGATAAGAATTATTACAATTCAGCACATATATGTGTTTAACGATAAACGTTTCATTTCGATGTACATATCTTATAAAAATCTTTGCAGTCTGTTGGTAATATTATTCTGTTTGAATAGGAAACTCATTATTAATGTTTCCTAAACAGTAGCTGATTAAAATAAAAAGTAGGAATGTGTTTAAGTAGACCAAGACCATCAACATAAAACATATTTTTTTAGTTTTTTTGTGTGGTATACCAGACGTTACAAAAAATTTGAAGCAGGAAAATAACAATTTTCTGTTTGTCCTCCATCATTAAGTTTTTTTAGAAAAAAACTATCAGTCATAACAAAATTACCCACGGCTTACATCACCAAGAAATTCTTGAGTGTAATTCACCTATGACTTTGACTGTCTCCATTTTTCTTACGAAAACTTTGAGCATCTATCAAGTCTCCGACTTACGACAAATAATACGAAACTAGTGCTCTAATTAAAACATTACTTCCAAGTGTTTATTAGGACTATAATAACCCGATAAATGTACCTACTTAGTTAAGGTGGGGCAAACACCAAATAGAGATTTCCGCAGCGGGTCATTAACGACCCGAATAAAGAATCGAATCACCCCGTAATCTGTGGAAGTCTTTCCGAACCTTGTGTCGTGTTATTGACTCAGTCAACCACGTGCTCTTCTCTTGTGTTTTGGCGCGAAGCTGTATGAATGAATCTGGTTGCTATAGCAACACGCACTGACCTTGAGACGCTGTGAGTACTACAGACGCCTGTAACCCCGATGAAATCTACAGGAAATCGACAACAAGACAAATGTTTTACTATTTCCTCTTACAGTTAGTTTGAACAAAAACGGGATGGGTAGAAGACTAATACGTGTTATAGGATTTTTCAAATTGTTTGGATTTTCAGTAGCCCTAAGAATTTTTAAACTTCTGACTTGACAGAAATAATTATTGGTGCGATAGAAAAAGTTAAAGAAGAGGTGTACATACATCGCGAAATAGATGGTTTGGAGGCTCAAATATGCCAAAATGCGAATAAAAATTAGACTTTTCGTATGCGCTCCTCAAATGCAGACATGTAGACAAGTATCTCAGTGATGTTATTTTCTGTTATTAATGTCCATGATTATACTATTATTAAATAATAAATTGGGATCCGAATATTGATAATAACAAACCCTTCAAAAATTAGAGGGTAAGGGTCTCATCAACAAAACCGTGAATCAGTCATCTTCATCATTTTCTAGTAATTGTATGTACCTGAATCCAACTAAAACGCACTTTCTGAGATTCCATACTTATCAAAGCTCGTGTAACACGATTTATCGATAATTGTAAATGATAATCCCGCCAAAAGAGTATCCCGAACAAAATTTCTAGGGTTACATATGGATGAAAATTTTATATGGAAGCCCCATTGCTCTCACGTTATCTCTATGATGAACAGAGCGTGTTTCCATGTGATTTAATTTATATTTTAAATGAAGGACAGCTACTAACGTTCTATCATGCTAAAGTTGGATCTATATTATCTTATGGAATTTGCTTCTGGGGTTCATCACCATCCTTCAAAGACGTATTTGTTGCCCAGAAGAGGATAATTAGATGTATTTCTAAAGCCCCCTTACGAACATCTTACAAATTTATAAAATATAATATTTTAACTTTGCCGTGTTTATATATATATATATATATATATATATATATATATATATATATATATATATATATATATATATACCACTTCTGTGTCTATGTGTTTAATAAGAAGGATAAGAAGGGACAATTTAAGACTCATTGGGACGTACATAATAGAAATACTCGAAACAAAAATCATTTCATAGTGCCAAATAAACGATTAATGATTGCCAGAAACTCTCCTGAATGTAAAGTAGTACAATACTACAATTTCTTACCTTCTGACATAAAGTTATCGGTAACAATGAAAAGTTGTAAAGATTTAAAAAAAATTCAATCATAAACTGCTTTTACTCTACAAATGACTATGTAAACCACTGCAAAAATTTGTAATTTTAATCGTATTATGTTTATATGACGATTTCCACAATTTTGTATAAAAATATCAGAGGAAATAAATAAATATTATTATTATTATCAAAACAAGAGAAGCTGCAAAAAGAAAGAAATGCTAGCGTTTCTAAAAAATTGTGTTGGGCTTGTGGTTAGAATTCCCATATCCGTTTAGCATTCAATAAGTCGCAGATTGAAACAAAATTTCCATAGACATCCTTTCCTAAGTTTCTTTCAAAGAATGTCCTTGAGGAATTATCAAAAATAATTGCCATCAAACACCATCACAAGAGTAAAAGATCAAAACACTTATGATGTAACAAGCAAGAGATTTTTTCTCGTCTAGTGGGCGCGAAGATAAAATAAAAAACTAACGACAAAATAATCTAGCGCTGAGTGTCTTGCTACTGTCTTATTTGCTGGTCTTCCTGTTTGTCTTTTCTTTTTTGTTGAAGAGATTTGTTTTTTGTTTCACACTAGTAATCTTCCGGGAGAAAAAATCTTGCAGCAATCAAAACCACAGTTGATATATTTATTTATTTACTACAAAATGTTGTGGCGTATGATACCGATTTAAAGTGAAATATGAGTTTTAAAGTACTAGTAATTTATTTTATCTTGGCAATGTCACTTGCATATTGCATATTTTGCAACTGTGTACTGTTAAACTGCAAATAATCTAACAGATCTATTTAAGCGTGAAAACAAGTCATTTTGTTTTGGCTACTCTTGTTGTTATATGGATTACTAATTCTGAATTGGCCAAGTTGTTTATAATGATTGTTGACAAATAACAATGTATATTTAGACTGTTGATACATTGTATATTTTTAGATAAATTGCTGGCGTAGCTGCATGCATTTATTGTGATTCTTGTGGTGCATTCTCCACGCCAGCAAAAAATATGGTAAAATACAAATCCAGGCTCAAAACAAATTAGTTTTTTCCCCGAAAAAATTCCCGGAAATTCCTTCGTCCGCGAGTTTTTAAGTAATTTAAGTTTCCTTCAAAATAAATTGTTAGTCTGGTTAATTTTTTTTAAGTAAATATAAGTACTAGTGAAATTTAGTATGATGCTTTTGAATTACACATTTAAAATATGGGGGAGTATTCTTTATTAGTTCTTACAGGGTCGCTCTACTCGTATGTATGACCGATATTGCATAAATATATTGATACGAGTATGTGTATGTATTTTTACCTTCCGTCACCTTTAGGTAAGGAAGGTATTGTCTTTGGTCAAAAAATTCGTTGGCGTGTATTTAATGAATAAGCACGTTATATATATATATATATATATATATATATATATATATATATATATATATATATATATAATCGAAAGAATTTTGCAGAAATTTCTCACCATTGTGTATGTTTATTGAAAATGTAAGCCGGTCGTATTATTATGAGACCGGGCTCGTAATGTAACACCCAAAATTGGGTGAACAGTCGTAACAGCATTCTTATTTTGTTAGTATCTACGGAAAAAATGTTTCACCATTTGAGTCCAACTATTTCCTAAACGAGCATAATTTAGTGTCTGGTATTTTAATAGCTGAATATACAGACGAAGTTTCGAAACATTTTCTATGAGATGATATATTTATTTTCGTATAATTTCACAATTTCTCAATGTAGGTCGAATGTCTGGTTTATAGGTAGTTAAAACAACCTGTAGGCGGAAATGCATAAATTGTTGTTTATTACTTAATTTTCCATGGTTTATTTCAATGTTCTAAGCTCCTTTTAAAAACATTATGAAGTTTGATAAATTTTATTACTTAAGTATTTTTATGATTATTGGAATTTTGAACTGAAACTTCCTTATCAATATTCTAGATTAGAACGAATATATTATGTCTCAAACAACGTAGGAAGCACCAAAAATATTTCTATTAATTATTTATCTATGGCTCCATTCATCATCAAATGATAGATACATTTAAAAATTATATTAATTGACTTCTGAATTTTGTATGACGTGATTTAGGGTTTTGTGTTTTGAGGTATACCTCTCCAATGATATATGAGCGCATAAGTGTATCCTGAAGCATGTTATTAAGACAGTTTTTTTGGGTTGTTTTCGAAGAATATTTTTTCCGAAATATTTACATTTACATTAAATAATTTACAGACGTAGACAAACAATTTTTTCTGGCCTAACAAGAACATCGAACAGTAGAAGAAATATTTCTAATTTGGCGTTGCCTATTTCGTTAAGTTTTTTATAGGGGACTCCACCGAAACCATATGTATATATATATATATATATATATATATATATATATATATATATATATATATATATATATATATATATATATATATATAGATACGTGGGAATGAGGTATTTACGTGGTGTATGTGGATATGTAAGACGGGATCGCGTGAGAAATAATTTGGTGTATGAAAAATGTAAAGTTAGGAAGAATATTGTTAAGAGAGTAGGAATGAGCCAGTTGAGATGGTTTGGTCATGTGGAGAGAATGAAGAGTGAACGGCTTGTAAAGCGTATATATCTTGGTGAAATTGAAGGTGTTCGATTGCGTGGCTGTCCAGTGTGTAAGTGGATGGATGTGATTGATAAGGTGCTAAAAAAGAGAAAGTTTCCGAGTGGGAAGAGAAGAAGAGCGTGTATGAATACGATTATGAATGTGGCAGAGGCGAAGGAAGTGTGCTTAGACAGGAATGTGTGGTGAAGGATGATTGTTTCGTAACTATTATTGCGGTCCGGTTGTTGTATGTCAGGTTAGTAAGAATGTTGTTGAAAGAGAGAGTGATTACTTTTGTAGTTGATGTTATTATTATTATTGTTTCGGGTTTGTGCTAACCCACTAAGTGAGAAATGCGTGATTTTATGTGTATGTATGTATATATATATATATATATATATATATATATATATATATATATATATAAAATATATAGTATATATATATATATATATATATATATATATATATATATATATATATATATATATACTTTTTTAATTAATACGCTGTATATACAATGGGTGTCAATAATTAATTATTGAGACTGGCGAAGCTAAGCCGATGCTTAATTTTTTTTATTTATTCCAAAATTAAGTAACAATAACGACAAAATCCCTACAAATTTTTATAGGAAACATCGTAGGTCAATATTCCGCTTGGGCAGTGTTCCAGTCTTTACAAATAGATGAATAAATTGACTTGTACACCAAAATAACTCTGTACGTCGGTGCACACAAGTTACTGTGTTACTATGCACTGTAACATCTGTTTTACTTTGGTAAACTGCGTTTACAATTAGCTCAATGCGCAAATACAACACACAACGGAATTCATTACATATAAATAATTTACACATTTTGCCAAGATTTGTTACGTTGTCTTTAACCCAGAAGAAAAATAGTATTTATGTTAATAATTCCATAGAAATATTATTTTGCTTTGGATTTTTTTAACCCGGTCATAGAGGTGACAATCAAGACGATGAAATTTTTGTAGCATTCTTCAAAACTTTTACAGGGGCATCGTGACAAAAACTGGGTTAAAAAAACAAAAACAAACTGTGGTCTAAACTTAGATGTGTTAACTAAAAAACAAATTAATGCTACTTCACAAATTATCATTCATCATAGTTCTGTTTTAGATATGTCAAAAATTTTGTCAACAACTCTAGGCGAATATAATCAAATACCTAAGAAAGATGTCAATGGTCTTTGAAAAAATGCCGTTAATCAGTTACTGTGATTTAAAGAAAATATGAGATTGGTTAAACCGATTTGGAATAACCGGGTATTTCAATTAACCGGCTACTCGGTTATTGGAATAACCATATAGTTGGCTCTTATTCTTAGGTAAAACTATTAGTCGGGTAACCGATTTCTTGTAGATGGATAACCGGTTTTCAATGTTAATCGGATATATCTAATGGTCAACGATTTAGCAACGAGATCTCAGAAATGGGTAATAAGCCGTGATGTTATGTTAGTCAGATAAAGGGCAATTCGTAAGCAAAACTATTAGTCGGGTAACCGTAATTGGACAACCGTTTTTTATGTTAATCGGGTAATATCCACTGGGTAACTATTTAGCCACGAGAAATATTCGTAAGAATATATCATCGAAATATTTGATGATATTATTGAGCAAAACTACATGACAAATCTAAGGATTGGCGCCAAGATAATATATATTTTTTTTCTATAATTAACACATGTAAAACTGTGTTCCACTTCCGTTTTAAAGTTTGGAAAAAATTCAAAACACTCCGAGATCAACTAATAAATATCTCGAGAAATTCCACACATACTTAGTGAAGATTTTTGGATGGGGCTATGACATATTTAAGAGCTGTTATGATCAAGAACGAATGACGTCACCACATTCTTGGATTCTTATGTTTTACGTCTGAAGGTTTGTATATTGTGTTTGAACGGAATTTGAAAACTTTGTTAACTTCGCTGTTATGTCAGAATTGTAATAATAAACCGATGTTCTAAATCAATAACATGCGATGGGTACATGAGTTTTTAAATTGACTCTATTTTTTATTGACACGGAGATTAATTCTTATATTTCTTTCAACATATACCGTGAGCTTTAGCTGAGATGAATTATTTACTATTTTGTCATTAATGTGTTACTATGGACAATAGTTACACTTTACCTATGTTTGACGCATCTCATTTTAATGTATATTTGATCAAGAGAATTGAATAAATTATTATATTATACACATACTGTACCGATCCATATAAAATGCATCTTTTATATATATATATATATATATATATATATATATATATATATATATATATATATATATATATATATATAGTCAAATTTTAACCAGGCGGCCCCCAAAGTGGTTCCACATAAATAAATAAAAATTATGCTAGCAATGATTCCGCTTAATATTAATATTTGATTGTACTTAAATGCACTTGATTTTTCCCATTCATATAACATTGGGTTTTGACACATTTTGGAACTTTTTTTTCCGAGGTAATTAGAGCTTTAAAAATCCAAAGCGGAATCATTGCAGCACATTATATATATATATATATATATATATATATATATATATATATATATATATATATATATATATATATATATATATATATATATATATATATATATATATATATATGTCTACTTTTTTTGTGGACCATAGGAAATACAATGGTAAATTTTTCATAATGCTATAAATTCTGCCCTATTAATTTTAGAACAACAGTGTAAATACAAAAAAAGTTCAGAATTAAAAACTGCTTCTAAAAAGTCCAAAATTATTGTTTGCATGCGTTTCGTTTGCGAAAGAGAGGCAAAATAAAAGTAATAATTTTTAGCTACTTACAGAGCACTATTTTAAACAGTTGTATTGCTTGAATTTGGCAGATGACATCTGTCATACAGTTTTTAAAATTATTGAATTCATTAAATTATTTATCAGTAAGCATGGATACATTTGCCATCGCAGAAAATACGTAATGGAACAATATTAACAATTAAATATCAATTAATAAACTTTTATCTGTCAAAGTCAAATAATATGACTATTTAAATTGCATATTTTGTCTTGCATGGCACTCTGTAAAATGCTTAAAGACGGATATTTTATTTTACGTTTATCTCATGGCAAGAACCTATTATATTAACAAATTTAGGCTAATCTGATGCAGTATTTAATTCTGAACATTTTTTATGTTTACGCTTTAGTTCTAAAATAAAAGTGTAGAATGTACAGCCATATTAAAATTTTACCATTGTATCTCCTATGGTCCATAAAAAAAGTAGACACACGGTATATATATATATATATATATATATATATATATATATATATATATATATATATATATATATATATATATATATATATATTGACTTGCAAATGCACTGTCTCACAAATGCCGTGTAGAATATTTGAAAATTATAAACTTCCTCTCTTCTTAGAAACTTAAAAAGCCATTGAACCTCGATGACGTTATTATTTGGGCACGTCAAACAATGTGTCTTCAGCGGCGTTTTTAAAAAATTGTTACCAACTTGGAAGTAGAAAATCTGTCTAATCTAGCATACAAGTCGTGAAAACTATTGAATACTGAATTTCCGTTCAGCTTTCGACACAATTTCACTTATCCTTTAGAAATGTGTCAAACATAGAAAAACAAATCTTGGAAAGATAATGAAGCTTGAATTGTGACACAACAACACAGAGGAAAAATAAGTGTTTGAATTTGTCACGATGTCATTCGAAAGCACATACCAAAATACGCATAAATATAGAGAATTTGAAAACAATGTTAATACATTATAACGTATGTGACAAAAGTATTGAGAAAAAGCTATACCTCTTAATCAAATAGAAGGAATATTAATCACCAATTTGTTTGGTAATATGCACTATATTTGAGAAGTAGATTTGTAGATATGGATGGGTACAACAAACAGACTTATTTACACTGTCCCGTTCTCAGTAGCCATTACAATCAATGATAATTTCGTGCAGAGTAACATAAGCTAATAAACAGATCCATATTTTATTCTGTTTATTGAAATGTCCATCAACATTGTTCTTTTTATTTTTCCAGCGCGATAAGTGAATTATTTACTATGAAATTCTTTCGTAATTGTGATATGAAACACAAATATTTTGAACGGCAAGAATTTTATTTTTGTTACTGTACGGAGAACTGATATTATTATAGGTCATTCATTTGTGAAGATTATATTCATCCGAAAGATATTCTCGTAAGAATAATGTGAATGCAACACGTGATTTTATGTATAGTAGTGATGAAGAGTCTATTAATAACTGATTGACATTTGGAATAATAATAAGACTGGCTAAATAAACCGTTTGGTGGTATAATTTTAGAAAGAAAAATAATTTTAAAAGCAGTATTCGAGTATCATTAAACGAAAGAAGATGGGCATTGGTATCTAAAATCTCAATCAGAATTGTGGGAAATTTCTGGACTATAATGTCGATAAAGTGTAAAATGGTTAGGAGGTTAGGCCCTCTGGCAGTTTTAACATTTTCACCATGATGTCTGTGGGTATATATATATATATATATATATATATATATATATATATATATATATATATATATATAAATTAAATGGCGTGAGGCATTGCGTTGGCTACATCGACACTGACATACACTATTCTCTGGTTGGTTGGTGTACATTAATAACGATAGTTTTTGCTGTTGATTAATACCAGTTAATAAGCAGATTCCCGCTGTAACACCTGATCAAATTGCACGTCTACCTTAGACAATTTCTCTCTCCTACATCCGGTCATTAAAGCATTACGCATTACAAAGAACGTACAACAAAAATCATACCTTCTTTCACACATCTGGTAGATGTTAGACGTTAGATCATCAACGCAACGAAGGTTTTACATCAGTTTTCTATACGGTTAAGATGAGCTGCGTTAGTGTTACCTTCAATGTAGTAAGTACATGAAGCTGAAGTTCTGCTTCGCTTCGTGTAGGCTCTCATCGATGCTTAATATAACATCCCTATCTTTTCAGAGAAGGCAAGAACTAAATTATCCGTGGTTTTCGCTGGGGCGAAGGAGGGGCTGGAATTTAATGCTGGACAAAAATTAATTCTGCTGTACCCTGTAACCCTGTTTTTTTTTTTTTTTTTTTGGAAAAGCAACCATAATAAATTTGGTTTTTAGGTAATTAAATAGAAATTAAAATGAGTACTAAATTTTCTGATTGATTTTTACGATTGCACCTTTTTCTAAATATCCGTCAGCACAATTCAATATATATATATATATATATATATATATATATATATATATATATATATATATATATATATATATATATATATATATATATATATATGTGTGTGTGTGTGCATCCCAAAATAATAATGACCATAGACACTTGATACCATATTTTTATTTTAATGTCAAAATGGCAGAAACATCATTAGACAGGCAAAGCAATCGTGGATTAAATATTCCATTTTTACCTCCCGCTGCCCTTGGTAAGGGAGATATAGGGATCGTGCTGAACATTGCATATCGAGATTTTGGTAAATAACTACGTTTTAAGGCCCTTAGAATCCAATTTTAACATTTTCACGACAAAGTCTGTGTGTGTACGTGTATATATACATATGCATGTGTGTGTGTGTGTGTGTGTGTGTGTGTGTGTGTGTGTGTGTGTGTATGTATGTTTGTATGTGTTTATGTATATGTGTGTGTGTGTGTGTGTGTGTGTGTGTGTGTGTGTGTGTGTGTGTGAGTGTGTGTGTATGTATGTATGTATGTATGTATGTATGTATGTATGTATGTATGTATGTATGTATGTATGTATGTATGTATGTATGTATGTATGTGTGTGTGTGTGTGTGTGTGTGTGTGTGTGTGTGTGTGTGTGTGTGTGTGTGTGTGTGTGTGTGTGTGTGTGTGTGTGTGTGTGTAAGTATGTGTGGATCCACCGCTCTATCTCAAATACTATCATTTGGAAAATTTTGAAACCTTGTATTTCTACCTTACTGTAATATAGAAAGAAGCCATTAGATTTTGGTGTAAATCATATAACCGAAAATGGCACTTGAAGCTCAAAATAGTTTTTCTCCGAAAAATACCTTTAAATGTTTTATTATTCAAGATTTATGTTATTATAAAAATTAAAGATTATTATATTTTCTACAGGTTTGCATTAATACTTTTTCTGTAAATTTATGGATAAATTTATAAAATTATCTATACTTTAAATCCCGCAGTCTACGCTTTAAACAAACACAACTTCTGATTACACAGTTCATATCTCAAATGTATGTAACTGACAGATAAATGTCACTGTCAAAGAACTCATCATTTCAAATTAATAATATTAACGTTGTATAAAGAAAATAGTAAATAGAACCATAGTTATATGGAATAAAACTTAAATCAGGTTCCCACATATATATATATATATATATATATATATATATATATATATATATATATATATATATATATATATATATTAATAATAATTTAATGGCGGGAGTTATTGTGTTGGCCACATCAGATTTTTTACGAGAGGAAGCTAGAAGCAGCTATAGTTGTTGTCATTATGACTATCATCGAAAATAAAAGTATTAAGATTATGATAAATTTTGGCTGTTACACCAAATAAGCTATGTATAAAACTGCAAGCATAGCGTTCAAATAAAACTGAAAATATTTCCATAATCAAAGTCAATCTGGAAGTCATTCAAAAACGGACACCGTAACACTGAATTATCATTCAATGTACGATGTGTTAAAAAACAAAACAAAAACACACGACTCGAGAAAAAGGAAAACGTCTCGTCGCGCCAACAAACAAACAAAATGTCATCGAACCACAACAACAATCGCCTATCACCAACAATCAATCATTAGGACAATCTAGATAGCTGAACACATGTGTCCTTGACGCGCAAGGACTTTTTGTTATTCTTACAGAAATAAAATAAGGAATTAGAAATTCCTAACAAAATAGATGTCATCTGTTTTGGTAATCCCCTATTAGCTTAGATTTTATTTCTTTCTAAATTAGCATATTTGGAAGATAAGATTTGGGTTTTAAATTTAGTATATTCTTAGAAAAAAACTATGCATTCAACCGTTTTTGTAACAAAAAAGAACTTGTTCCAAACAACTTTTTTTGCAGCTACTGCAATCATAAATATTAAGCAATTGCAAATTGAATTTTGACACATGAGTCAGAGGACGCACCAAGTTTACATTAACGACGGTTATAAGAATAACGAACGATTAGCAAACGACGGTTTAACATGAATACTACTGTACTTGAAGTAGTAGGGCTGGCGTTCTTCAATAACACAAGTCAGAAATATACGACGGTGTTTAAATATAACTTATTCAGGAACACAGTTCTAAATATAAATATTATGGAGTATAAAATACTTGTGGTTGCTTTAACATTGCCAAAGAATTTTTCAATTTCAAGAATTAAATGGCTCTATTGTCATAAAATTATTTTGGGCGCTCCAATTTTTTTCCAATGACAAGAAATTTACAGTTTGTTTCTTTTTATACATTTAATGCCTATTTAGTAAAACTTTCTATCGTGTTTATGACAAATATAAATTATATATCTATGCATTGGCACCAGCTAGAGGCTGTAACAAGAGCTTGTACACACAAATGTGGTTTACTTTCCACGCCAGCAATGAGTGCCCATGAGATAACGACTGGTAAACGAATGTGTCATCATTATTGCCGACATTTGTGTACAAAACAGATTGCCACACCCAGCAATGGGTAATATACCGTGATAATATATTTATGTATTTTATTTTGGAGTTATAAACATGTTTATTCGCCCTCAAAAGCGGGCGCAATTTGGCATTTATTGCCCGAGGGCCTATAAACTTCCCTTCCCTCATCAGTTACTCAATCTTACCAAAATTGTGGTTTATGGATAAATGTCAAACACAACAAATTCGATAAATCTTAATTTTTGAACACTGCTTCTCATAATCTTTCTCATATATGTCTTTTGATTTGTACGGAAACAACTTGCCTAATGCAGCGTCGAATTCGTCCGATATTTCTTTGGAATAACCGATATATGTCATTTTCATTTGACACTAAATGAAAATCGTTTGAATTTCGAGAACAAAATTAAAATAAAACGTTGTATGTACCACGGGTATAATCAAGATTATAGCACTAGGGAAATTTAAAGCTCTCCGTTACGCGTCAAGCTTTAAACATTCCTCCCTGCTACAATCTCTTAATTATGCCCGTAATATATAAATAGTAGTAATACTTATTTTTAAAATTCTGTTTTGTTGTTGGTATAATTCAGTAATAATGAAAATTCCAGCCTGTACAATGTCCTGGTAAATGTCACAGACAAGAAAGTGTTCGAAACTGGTTCTCTGTAGTGAAAATCTGTAATCCGTCCCTGTTTGTGGGGTTGGCAACGACCTCACCTCGTTCTGCATAGTCCGCATTCTTCGTGTGTTGTGTCTGGAGAGACTGCCCTGCCTGTTACGTGGCTCTACAGGACCGTACCCACAATATTCACATCGCAAAAGACGAAAGAATAATTGGTAACAGCAGTTGGATCAAGTCTCATAACTTTTTGAAAATGGATAAGCGACATAAAAAATTAAAAACCCCAAACACATCAACCCTAAAAGTTTTTGTGTTGTATATTTAAGACAAAAAGTATTATAACATTGTCACATAAGTTTTCGTTTAAGGAAAGTATATTGAATCTGCTTATTACTAACCGACGTTTCGGCAGCAAATCTGCCTTTCTCATGGAAATGTAAAATTACTGAATTGGAATTTCAGTAATATAACGTATGGTCCTAAAGTTGTGAGAAAATTATTAGATACTGATAACTCTTTTACTTTTTAAACTACTACAAAAATTAACAATAAGTATAACAATTAATATTTAGCATTTAAATTATTGATAATGGACCATTATTTTCAATGGCCCTTAATTCTCTTCTGACTTGCCTCATCATCCTCTGTACAACATCTGGATCTATTTCTCGAATCTTTTGGTAAATGCGACGTCGTAATTGTTCTTCATTTGCAGCTTCCCATCCCTTGTCGTACACTTTTCTGGTCAATAGTGACCACAAAGTCTACGTTGTTTTCGTTATACCAGTCTCTAGTTATTCTGGCGTAAAGGCGTGAAGCTAGATCAGGCCAAAACATTATATCATCATTGGCGTGATGTATATTTAAAAACTGAAGCAATTTAGAGAGGCATCTTTGACTATAAAGTTGTGCAGTTAATGCTTCTCCTCGAACACGACCAATGTACGGCTGCGAGATATATCCGGCTTCAGAAATGGCACACCATACTAAAATTTTATCCTCAAATTTAGATTTACCTTTGAACTTGACATTGTCTGGTGTGTTTTCCATGTCATTAGTATAAAAACCATGGTTTCCTTTCATCTCTGAATGGGACAGAATATTTCTCGTCATCCATTACAATATTGAAAAATGAATGCGCCTTAACGCACGACAGCATCTAAGGATTCTTTCTAATTGAGCCAGGATATATTAGTGCCTTCTTTTTCGAAACTACGTCATTTCGAGAAAGTGTTATAAAAACAGTGGTCTTCGAAACATCGAATCTTCTGGCTACAGTTCATTGTGATACTCCAACTTTGTCTTTAACGGCTGCAATTAATCTTTGTTCTCTCATGTGGCTCAAAATTTTTGGTCGACCACTTTTGGGCAAATTAACACAGGGTATACCTTCTTCACAATCTTTTATTGTCCGATAAATTGTTGCCACAGAGATATTGTGTTCGCGATAAACTGCAGCAATATCACACTTAGGCATTCGCCCAACAAGATTGTAAATTCCTTTACGAATATCTAGCTTATATGGCATTTTGCTGCGTCAAATCAAAAAAACGAAACTGTCGAAATGAAAATAAGTTAATTGTGATATTTTGTTTCCAGCGACAATTTGATTAAACGTTATTTAGTATATATTTAAAACATCTAAAAATTTTCTCGAAACTTTAGGACATATCCCACATGTATACCAATGCCATTTTTTGACTTATTGCATATGTGTCATACAATGTAATAATTGCATTAATAGCATTAAATACAATGTATTCATTTCCCGTAATAGTTCATATATTGCCGCATTTGAATGCATATATGATTTATAATTAAACTCTTAGAATCCATAATAAATCATATTGTGCATCAGCATATTGTGATATATTGCTATTGCAAGCATGCAATTGTATGCAATTGAAAAAGATGCACTATGTGAAAAACTGTTTAGTAATTTTAATTTTGTATGATTTCCAAAAGAGCCAAGAGTGTCCACAAAATGGTAAGCACCATCTTTAATAAATAGTGACAAACCGAATGCTTGTTGATTCAACTCTTTAAAAAATTGGTCTTTATTCTGCAATTTGTCAAGAGAATCTAGCCGCACCTGAATCAGTTATTGTGTACAATTAGTAATATATAAATTACAGTCATACGCATTTGACTTTTACAATTAATTTCCTATAATTACTTATTGCAGTTTTAATTATTAAACCAGGTAGGCTATAATTTCAATTTTTACAATCATTTATTTATTGCAATTAATTAATAATGCTAATGCACTTTCCCAAAAAAAGTTTATTACTGCAAACCAATAATTATTGCAAAAAATTATACATTTTTTGCACCAGATATTAATTTCTTGAAAAGTAAAAATTATAGCCTTCTAGGAACTTTTTTGAATGTTTTGGGAAATAATTATAGGGAAGGGAAATTTATTATATATTAGCAACAATGTAGCAGCAAACTGCAGGACTAAAAAAATTGCTAATGTATTCATTAAAAATTAATAACAATGATCTTAGTCATAGGAATTTAACAAGGACGACTTAAGAAGCTAAGTAACCATTTAAAGCTGACAGACGGCTTATATAACTGTTTTATATATTTGTAATCTTTATTATTTTGAAAAGACATTTATTATGCCCTGTATTTTTTTACAATATTAATTGTTTGCCATTTTTGAATGCTCTGATATACTAGCGAAGGTTTATAATAGTTTCATGGGCTTACATATTATAAAACCTATACAAATGGAGTGATATTTCTACAAAATTCTTTCGACACTTCTTTGGTGTGGTGAAAAAAGTTACGGCATTGGTGTAGTGGGGTAAGACATACCCCAAATTGTAAATAAGAACTGTTATGATGTGAAAATACACTGAATTACAAATCTACTGGCTTGTTACCCAGTATCTGACCCGACTTCTTCCCATATTGCTAATAGCATATTTTCAGTACTTGCTCGCAGATAATTTTATAAATAAATTGGTCAAAACACAGCTAAACAAGATAAAATATAAGATCAACAGAACAAAAAATAAAAATACTATTACTTTTTATCTTTGTTCGAAAAGTTATGCCACTGGTGTTGTGGTGTACAGTACCCAAAACGACTTTAGAATGTTGTAACATACGTACTAGTAAGAGTAGAGGGATCAAATTACTTTAAATATTCAATGTTATTTGAAGCTACTGGAACGTACATGGCACTAGCATAAGTATTTCGAAAGTTACATATCATTTAAGTAATCGTGGGATATGTCGTATCCCACCACACGAACGAAGTGTTAAATATAAGCATTAAACTTACAAAAACTATAGGCTAAATGACGTATGATAATAGTTCGACATGCATTTATATGGTCATCTTCTAGTTCTGATTTAGCTTCTACCGAGACCATTTACTTTTGGCACAATATGAATCGTAAAAATCTTACAGTAAATCCTACTCGTACCGTGCAAGACATTTGGGACAATACTCTAACAGAAAAATGTACCAGGTTTAGGGATACAATTCCTGATAGAATTAATAGTAATAATATTTATTACTCGAATAGGTACAACCCAAAACAAGTAAATGATATAATAAGTTACAGAAAATTACATACAAAATATATCTATCTCGTCAGAAACAGAATTATAAAAATAGCACATTAAAGGTGATTTGTACAGAAAATTAGGGTTAAGAACGGGAAGATAAAAGCTTTGATTGCAACGTGAATAATATCTAGGTACGCGAAAATCTAGCATGGCTAATAAATCTGGACTGTCAATTTTATTATGTACAATTTTTCCTAGCTAGGTTAAGGAGATATT
Source organism: Harpalus rubripes (assembly GCA_963082715.1). NCBI lineage: Eukaryota > Metazoa > Arthropoda > Insecta > Coleoptera > Carabidae > Harpalus > Harpalus rubripes. Next base: position 40,126,877 of record OY720464.1, read on the forward strand.
CTTGTGTTGGGTTCTATTAGAGTCAATATTAAATATCTGCAGTACTGTTTCATTTCTAGTGACATGATCAGGGAAGACTTGAAAATATATATATATATATATATATATATATATATATATATATATATATATATATATATATATATATATATATATATACCACATATACTTTCGGAATCTGGGCTGTAACTTATCAAGTCTGTTTATATGGATATCGTAAGTTGGAAACCATATAATTATCCAGTGTTCCAACTTGGATTGTATGAACAATACTTGAAAACTGTGTACAATTTCTAATAACAAAACCAAGGATTTTATGATATTGTCTAGGTGAAAAGTAAAGGCTAGTTTTGGATCAAAATAAATTCCTAGATCTTTAATAAATTCAGAACGAGATACAACTTCGGAATTAATTCTAATTGTAGACTATGGGAGACTTTCTTTTAGTATATTTATCATCTGACTTTACTGATATTAAGTGCTAATTTATTGGTGTTGCACCACTCTGACACAGTATACATGTTGAATTTCTGTGAAAAACTTTACATCGTCTGCGTATAGTAATACCTTACAATTTAAGTTATTAACAATGTCATTAATGACAAGCAAAAATAAAAGGGACCCTAGATTTGAGCCTTGAGGCACACCGGATTTAGTTATATAATAGCTAGACTTATAACCATTTGGCTGGTATTACTAATAAATGCGATGTAACCCAATATTAATTGACGAAATACTTGAATAAAATATTCAGTTTTTCTAAGTTTAAAACCTATATTTTAAACTAAAAAGAAATTTGTAGAAATTTCACATCATGTGCGTACGATTTATACTTTTTTTATTGAGAATATAAACCGGACGAATTATTACAAGCCTGATTGGTACATAATAGAAACTTTAATAAATTCATCTACTAATTATTTTTAAAATCTATGGCTAGAAAATGTGATGATACACTCGTTTATAAATTACAACCTAATGATATATTATTACTAAGTGATCTACAATAAAATGGGCATTTTTTCAAAGTATTTTTTCCCACAATTTTTTTGGTATATACGCACGAAGTAATATCGAATTAATAATCTTAATGATCCCATCTAACGTATAACAATATCAGCTATTTGGTGATGTTATCTCACTTAAATTAATATTAAACTTAGTCATAAATTCTAAAGACCTTTTTTCTTCCATGTAGACTCTATATGCTCTACATTGTATTATAATCTTACTTTGAAGACGTTAATTTAATCTGTAATAAAAATTTAGTTTCATCACGACGATCGGCGATATTAAAGTAACCCTATTATAGCCTAAACCAATTAAATGATTTTAGTAAATTTTGATCTAGTTATACAGAATAATATGCAGTGGAATCTTTTAGGGTTCCTAAGAAAGTATCAACAGATATTGACGAATTTGTAGGGCGCAATATACTTAAAAAAAGTTAGGTGTCTTTACCCAAAATAAAAGTAGCCCTACTACATGATATAAGGTGCTACACCCTAAACAAATTAAACGATTTTAATGAAGAATAATACCATTTTCTTTAGGGTTAGAATCTTTTAAGGCTCTCAACATCTTGTGTATATACAGGTTGTTATATAAGTAACGTGCCATACGTTACCACTTAATAAACAATAGTAACAGCACTTTAAGATGGGCCAATAACATTTATCACAATAGTTTGGCAGATTGTGCAGAATATATTTCAGATTATAACTTCTTTCAGATATCTTTATCATACCTTGAACTATGGCACATTACTTACATACATAGTCTTAAACAGTTAACAAATATTTTAACCAGAAAATATCAGACCCAAAGTTTTCGAGTACATCTGATAAATAACACTCCAATAAATATTTTTTAGACGCACCGTACGACATTTGTGTGAATAGAGTTTGTATTATGAGCAGCACGTGGTCGACAACCACTTGTTAGGCGTCGCAACGCTAACATGCAACGATAATATATTAACCTGTTGCCGAGCTGTTGTCATTGTTCAACTTACTGCTCTATATTCGCGGAAAACGTCACACACAATTAAAACAAACAATTGTGACACGTGGATCACTATTGTATTGATATACATACAAATAAAAGTTTGTCTTTGACGTAATTTTAGCGCGTAAGAATATGGACTTAAAAGTTATAAACTTAGAATTTGTTTGGTGGACCACAACAAATTGTACGACGTTAAGATTCATTATTCATTTTATAACCAAGATTAACCTAATATCAGGTTCCAAGCACCCTAAACAGCGAATTGTAAAAAAGACCAGTACCTTTTAAGGTTCTCAAATTACAAACAAGAACTATAAAACAAACCAAAAATTAAAGTATCACTAGTTTAAAAACAAATTTGCTATAGCAAGCACCCAAATAAATAGCCTTACAACCTAAACACCTTAACCGGTTAGATGTATTTTGATAAAGTATTAAAGCGTACAGTACCAATGTCATTTGGTATTCTAGAATTGAAATTAGGGGTCGAAAAAAATAGCAAATCATGAAGGATATACTTTAATATCAAAGACCTCTACAACCTAAACGGTCTAACGAATTAAAATAAACTTTGGTGCAATTATAAACAATAATATGATATAATTCCCTTTAAATTTAGTGCCTTATAACTTTCCAGATTCTTATGTTTTTATAGGTGTATTAACTACAAGATCCTCAGCTCAACAGTATACTACATTTTTTATGTTAAAATTATGGTTATAATAATAAAGTAATGCGTTTAACGTATTCGGGGTGTACATAATATCCTAATCCACTATGCAATTTCAGGGAATAATATGCTGGTATCTTTTAGGGTTAAAGTTAAGCACAAATAAAACATAACAATAATACAAGGAAGAAGGGTACAACTTCCGGGGTATAATCTAGGGATAAAGTGTGCTGAGTCGTACTTACCATACGATCTATGAAGGAAGAAAGAAAGAATCAGATTGACGACCACTATCTCCTTAGTCATTATTCTTGTTGTTAGTCTATCTGTTGCTAGCCATCGTGGCTACCTCACTGCACGGTAGGGTATCACTGCATCGATACCGAGTCGGAGTCGATGTCGAAGACCGAACCAAACCACGGCGCGGCACGGAACGGAGAGTTGGCTTGCGAGGTGTACGCGCGGCCACGACCAAGCGAAGTCTGACGCAGCCGCTCGCAGGCTCGCACGAACAGACAACGACCCAAAAAAGTAGCGAAGCGGCGGCGTGGCAAGGTGCAATCACCTGGCGGGAAGGAGAAACAGAAACAGGGTGGAGGACGACACTGCATCCCTAGCCCAGGAGGAGGAGATAGCCATGGAGGTGACACTGCACACACGTAGGAAAAGATGGAGATTTTAAATTGTGGCTCCAACAAGGTGGAGGACATGACCACTCCTCGCCTAGGAGGTGGAGATGGCATCGGAAAATTCACCGCCCACTATTCACCACGGAAAATACACCGCGAATCATATATTTGGCATCAATTCGTTACCTCTAATTAATCCATCTATCCATGCTAAATATTTGAACGTGTATGCCATTCCTTTAAAAATTGAGGCGATTCTGTATTAGAGATACACACATACAGGTTTCCAATGAAGTGGAGGACCAAGGCATTCTTTCCAAATGAGATGCTTTCCAGATAGAAGACTTCAGCTTTAGCTATTCCGAGTAGATGTTTTGACAAAAATTCGGCTAGGTCTCGGCTTCACCACCAGGTATATATACCTGTGCGAAGGACAAAGGCTTCGTCATCTTAAACAAAATTCTTTCCAGAGGAGGCAAAACTCCAGCCATCCAGAATAGATGTGGAGACAAACTAATTTAAATTAAGATGTCCACGAGAACTCGGCTTCACCAACAGACTGAAATACGAGGACACTCATCACCTAAAAAAGAATGTCTTGTTCTGAGAAGGTAGTGAAGCCGTACAACCGTACCCACCTCTTAAAAGATTCCCTAATGTTCTAAAACACAACAAAGTAAAATGTGATCCACAAACCCCAGGACTCGGCTTCACCACCAGGTATATATACCTGTGCGAAGGACAAAAGCTTCGTCATCTTAAACAAAATTCTTTCCAGAGGAGGCAAAACTCCAGTCATCCAGAATAGATGTGCAGACAAATTAATTTAAATAAAATTAAGATGTCTACCAGGACTCGGCTTCACCACCAGGTATATATACCTGAGCAAAGGACAAAGACATCGTCATCTTAAACGAAACTCTTTCCAGAAGAGGCAAAACTCCAGCCATCCAGAATAGATGCGCAGACAAACCAATTTAAATAAAATTAAGATGTCCACCAGGACTCGGCTTCACCACCAGGTATATATATATATATATATATATATATATATATATATATATATATATATATATATATATATATATATATATATATATATATATATATATACCTGAGTGAAGGACAAAGACATCGTCATCTTAAACAAAATTCTTTAGAGAGGAGGCAAAACTCCAGCGACCCAGAATAGATGTGCAGACAAACCAATTTAAATAAAATTAAGATGACCACCAGAACTCGGCTTCACAAACAGACTGCAATACGAGGACACTCATCACCTAAAACAGAATGTCTTGTTCTGAGAAGGTAGTGAAGCCGTACAACCCTGCCCACCTCTTAAAAGATTTCCTAATGTTCTAAAACACAACAAAGAAGAATGTGATCCACAAACCCCTAAATGTCCACAAGTTTAAAAATATATATTAGTCCTTGAACTTTTGTTGGTCTATGACCAAATTTACTTGCATTTTGAAGGTGCGACAAAACCCCACAGTCTTTGAAAGAAGTAGAATCGATCGTAACGAATATTCTGTAAGATCTCTTGCCTAATGTAGCCGCAAATTATAGGCAAAAATTATTAGTAAGTCTTGGTGAATATAAATGAAAATTATGTTTCTATCCAAGTATATCTGGAGGCACTATTCATAATACTAGATCCTTTTATCTAATCCATGGTAATAAAGAAAAGTATAACTTCCTCATCTCATAAAGAAGTCATTATCTTCGAGCACCCAGTATATTTACTCCTAGCGTAAGATGTAATAGTATATTTACATTTTACATAATAAGTAACAAGTCTTCTATAATTATATATGATACAAGTCCAGTCAGTAAGTTTCCATTACCCACAATGCACTTCTTACGTCTTATGTCCGGTTCAATTGTTTATGGCTAGCATGTAACAATTGCCACGCGGCTGGCAACCTTGGCCAACTATGATATGATTGAACTAATTCCTCACCTGGTTAATTACATTTTAATAGATTGGAACTTCTAATGCTTTTCTTCAGCCATTGAAAAAGGAGAGAACGCTTTTTATTCGTAGATAAATTACAAATTGCTGTTATTAACTTCAAAAACGTTTTCGGTTTTTATCTAGTGCTTAGATGAATGAAAGGAGCGTTGATGTTGTACACTATAGCTGTTCTTATGGAGAGAAAGGGATGTATTTAATGGTAATATGAATGGCTCCGTAGATAATTCGTGGTCTACATTCTGCCCCGATAAAGTTCATTTCAATATCATACCATAGGCGTTTTCTTAAAGTTGATCGGATTGATCTGATGTAATCTAAAGCGTTCGTCAAGTCACTCCGATCAGTCAGACCAAAATTTAACCCTGATCCATATGCAGGGTTAATAAACTTTTGTGTTTCAGAAAATGTATTTATATAAACGTTGCGGCACGATAGCAAGTTCTGAAAAAATGACAGTTCGTACTTTGTGAAGTCTTTATAAATAAATTACTATATGAAACAATATCTGACCAAAATAATCTAAACAAATGATTCAAGTGGTCTTTCAATCTTATTAGAGATAACTACAGACGGGAGTGCTATTTTCTTATCAATTTTAACAAGTTAAACTTCTTCTATAACGTCACATTTAAACGTCAAAATCATATACAGATCTAACGCTTTCGTAAAAGCTTCGATAATCGGATGGATCTGATATATCTGTGACGAAAACGCCTCTTGTTTCCAGGTCCTGTTATCTTCTCTTTCAGTGTAAATTTATTGTCAACCACCAAACTTTTGGCGCAACAGTGTGTCTTCTTAATTACTATTTCTGTATCGAACACCTACTAAATTTCACTATGTTTTAATTTATTTTGCTGTGTATATCCCTACCCTGTAAAGTATTCTGCATGTTGAGCGTCAGAGGAAAATGCAGTGGCCAGGTGTGTAGCCAGAATGCCAGAACCGCGCGGGCGAAGTGCACAGCTGGCTACCCGTCACCGTCTCAATGCATCGCAAATAGACTAGGTGTTAGACAATGTGTAGACGTCATGGTACAGAGTCGCACTACATTCGAAAACACTATCAAAATGGGAAAGTCTTTGGTTATCATCCATACCAAATCCTTTCTACGTGTCGAATTTCTTTTATCTATTGCATTCTAAACACGTGCTTGTTCACACTTCAATTTTTATGCTTTTATTAATTTGTGGATACTGTCCACTATTCATCCAATCTTCCCACGTAACTTGCCTACCCAAATTTCCAAAAAAACTGCCTTCACAAGCTAGCCATCCAAATTGCCCATAGTGGCATTTTCAAATTTGAAGAAAATTATGGGACGGGTCTCGTATATGTTCCATTTTTATGTTTGATGTAATATCATTCCGGGTGTGCCAATATACTTTAATGTATTGGCAATATATCTGTACCATGGTTGATATTTTCCATTCATCGTCTTCCGTGATGGCACAATCATTTTATCATGGATATTATTTTTTATCAATTATAATCAAGCACCACTTCACTCACTTTCTTCTACTCAAACCTGTGCAGAAAATGCAATACCCTTTAATAACATTTTTAATCAAACGTTGATAGCAGATAATAGTACAATAAGTTGTCACTTGTTATTTTCATGGCGATAGGTATTTGTTCCAATTTTAGCGCCTACTTTGATGCCACTCTAAATTATTCTCAATAATTTGTAGTCGTGAGTATCTGTATTATGTATTATGTAGCTTCTTTTATTTTGTATGATACATATGCAATAAGTCAAAAAAGGGCATTGTATACATTGGGGTGGCGTGACCAGGATACATATATACAAAATGGTGATGTACACATGCTTACATCGTCAATGTACAGTTATTAAAGTTTAACGAAAAAGATATCAGCAAAATTGTTTTTTTTTTATTGTTATTTAATTTATGAAAATTGATGTGTTAACCATTTTGGCCAAGAATAAGTTTTAATATGTAAACCTAAGTATACGTTTTACCATTTCACTTCACTATGTGCATGTGCACACTTCAAAACTATAACATGTTTGTAAATGTTGTAATCTTCACTAAAAAAAAACTAATATGAGTACTTAAGACCAAAATTATTTTATACACATATTGTACGTATTTATTAATATATTACAGTGTCCTGAGTATGGTTAAAAATATAACCGAAAGCTTGACAAATTTAAACGAGTGTATTACACTTTAGCCTACAATATATATATATATATATATATATATATATATATATATATATATATATATATATATATATATATATATATATATATATATATATATATTCAAAGACTTTTTTAAATGTTGTACCCAATTTTAAAAGGTAGAATAAAACACTCGTCAAATAAAAAACTTTTTAGTACGTCCCTTATAGCACTCTTACTTTCAACGTAAAATTTTAACGTTAGTTTTTTATAGGCTCAACTTTGCTGTCTCATTCACTAGAACAGAAAATAAAAGTATAAAAGTTTTCAATACTTGTTAAATATTTAAAGGTATCAGGATACTTTTATAGGCGAAAGAAATTGAGGAACTTACGTTTCCGAATAAAATCTTGACACCCTGTAATAATGTTCATCTTCCTTGTGCAACTTTAGCTAATAAAACAGAAACATCTTCGGCGTTATAAATGTGTGTACAAATTGGTTAATTAACTCAGCTAGGTGCATTGGAAAGCCGAGGATTTATTTTATATTTTGAGATGAAGTCTGGACTTAAGCCAATTATGTCCGTATTTATAGTTTCTTCGAACATACACTAAATTTGAGAATGATGTGGTGTCAGTCAGCTTGCTGACATATTACTTAAGTCCTACTTAGAACTTGGAAGAAATTATGGCAAAGATTTTTGCGATCTAATTAATATTTACACAAAATCTTTCAATAATACTCATTAATTTTCGTATATTTTCGCATTTTCTTACCTACGATAATTAAAATTTGACTGGAGTACGCCATTTGTGTGTAAGATGTGCAAAATTTATATTAGAAAGTGCATCTAGAATAGATAGATCTATCTCTAAGATAAAGTGTTCATCAAATAACAGTACATTTAAGACTTATTATTTCCAGCAAACAATTAACTAAGGTTGTCGTTTAACATCTGAAGGTGATGATAAATGAAGAGCGGCCAACAATAAATTATGCTCAAGGACAACTAGAAAATAGTTCTTAAATGTATCATCAACAAAAAAGGAGAAGTCATACTTTAAAAAATTGAACTTGTATTTATTATGTCTGCATATCTGTTTACTTCTTATTAAATTTCGGTGAATTTCTCGGCGCAATTCCTTGAAGAAATACAGGATTTTCTGTTACTAATACAAATTCTTTTTAATTACTGTTACAGGAGAATCATAGACGTAGACAACATATATTATGTTTGGAAGTATATACTGTAGCAACGCTGAGCAAGCGTCTAAGTTAGTCGATGATCGTCGCGGGCAAGTGGCAAAGTAAACAAACGAGGCTCCACATATTTAATTTCCTTCCGGTCGCCTGAAGCTTTTGTGTGCGATATTATTTTCGAATGGAATGTTCGAGAGTTCTCCAGACGGTAATAGGCAGCTATATAAATATCCCTGATCAATAGCATTTATGTGATAGGGGGTTAAATATACAGAGGCTGTGGGAGCGGAGTTCAATTCCATTAGTGAATTCGGGCAATTGAGTTGACGCTGTGGAAGTCATTTGAATATACAGACCCTGTGAAAGACAGTTGAATATACAGACGCTGTAAAAGAGTTATGTAAGTAGAGCGTAGAGTTGAGTGGAAATGAGCTGACGAGAGAAGAACCGTGAGGGAAGGTGAACTCGGGCAGTTAAGCATACAGACGCTGTGGAAGTCAGTTGAGTATACAGACACTGTGGAAAAGTTCTGTTAGTACAGTGAAAGTCAATGTATAGTGACATAAATAACGTAAAAATTAATAGTCATGTTAATTGTTTAAATAAATAATCTTAGTGTTTAAGTAATTAATTATATTCTTAATCTTAAATTAGTATTTAATAATTGTTTAACTATAGTTATTCTCATTGTTATATTTTTAATATGTATTTATCGTTTAATAAATATCTATTTGAATTAATATTTCTCTGATTTTTACACTTCACACATATAAATAAAATATTACAATACTCCTTGTGGAAAACTTAAAAGTACTGCACTGTCATCCAACCTCTTGCTATATGTAATGTGCGGTATTTTTCATTTATTTCAAAGATTCAATTAATTTAGAAAAGAATTTTACAATACTAAATTCTTAGAAATGATTTCTGAATAATTGAAAAGCTTAAAACTTTAAACTTATGAGCCGGAAAAATTTCAAACATTTTCTATTTCTCAAGAAAGTACAATTTCATTTTGTTGCACAATAGAAGTAGAATTTGAGATATTTCTTAATTTCAAATGTCCTGGCAATACTAATTAAAATAAAATTTTATTATATCTAAGGAAATTCAAATTCCAAATTAAAATTCTGAGAAACCAGTTAAGTATTCGAAAATCTGTTAGTCTGTCGTTTAAACTTAGAGGCAATTAAAATTATAAAATCCAACAGTTACTTAATATTTTGCTTCTATAAAGTATAAATTCTAATCGTGCTGTCTCTACATCAAAAGTATAATTTTTCATAAAAAATGTTCCAAGTTCGTCCTTTTGTACAAATTGTAAAAAAAATTGTCGACCCTAAAACTCCCTTTACTATACAATTAAACTATACTATTTCAAACCCCGTAAGCAGATTTAAATTATCTCAAACAGTTTCAAAGTTACAGCCCTTTAAAAACAAACCTGTTTTCAACAAAAAAATACCATTACCAAAACTTTTAATATTTAAATCTTAAAAACTAAGGCCCTAAGAATTTTTTAAATATTTTTCCAGTAATTAGCATGTATGAATTAGGGGGATATAATATAATTTAGCTAAAAATAGGGGTAGTCATTTTTTTGGACCAAAAATTTTACAGTTTATCATTTCATTATTTCGTCTGTATAAAATGTATCAACCGTAGAAAAAAATTAAAATACATTTAATTATGTAAAATTGTCTCTAAAATTGATTGCGCAAAGTTCAATTAGTTTATATGTTACAGCCCTTTACACATAACTGTTTTCATCAAAAAAATAAAGATTTCACAATTTTAAAAAAATCATATTTTGAAAACGATAATACTGGGAATTTTTTCACTATTTTTCCCGTAATCAGCGGGTATGAATTAGGGGGATGTAATATGTTTCATCAAAAAATAAGGGTGGTCAAATTTTAACATTTTTATGAATTTTTACCTTCCATCACCTTTAAGGTAAGGAAGGTACTGTCTTTGGTCAAAAAAATTCAGTGGTGAGTTTTTGATAAATAATCACGGTTTAGGATCCCTAGAATACGATTTTACTATTTTTACGATGATGTCTGTATGTATGTGTATGTATATGTATATGTATGTGTGCGTGTCTGTGTGTGACAAAATTTTCTAATGCGATAACTCTAATACTACAATTCCAAAAATTATAATTCTTTCGTATACCTTTTCGTTACATTCATGTGAAGAGCTAATTAGATTTTGGTTATAATTGGTCAACCAGGTCAGTTAGATTTCAATGTCCATCAAATCTATTCCTAAAAGTTTCCACCCCTACATTTTGTCAATGCTTCCCTAACTATTGTCCAAAATGTAAGGATATATTTCACCCTCATGTTGTGGATATTTTTCCCCTATTCATGGCATTGTATTCGGGTAATAAAGGGAGCGTCCATTTACTGTTGACCACCGGCTGACTTACTGAGTATCAGGCGAGCAGAATATCGTAGCGTAAGCTTGTATATTGGACCGGTCACCAAATACACACACGGAAGAAAAGGTGAAATATTTGTTGAATAAATGAATACTATTCTACCATTAACTGCTAAAATTGCTAAGTTCTACAAAGCTAAATATCTTCTCTATTAATAAACGCTGCATTCGAACGCATTATTAAAAATCGGTCAACTAAATTGTAAACAGTCTATTTATAAACTTACATATATCGTATGATGAGGAAATGCTGATATACTTATTAATAGGAGCAATTAACATGTTTGAAATGAGCCGAATTAATTAGTAAATAAGTCACAATTGACAAGAAATGCCGACAGGTCATACGATAGTCGAATACTTGGGTTCAAATCTTATCATTATGTTCGAGGGAGTTTACAGTTATGTGTCAATGCTCTAAGATTTGACTCATCATCGCTGAGACAACCCTTCTAGGGCTAAAATCTCAAGTACTATACTGTAACTGTACTTCCGACGTCCGTTGTATATATATTGTATATTTGTTGTAATTGCTGCCCTATTAATTTTGGAACAAATATATATATATATATATATATATATATATATATATATATATATATATATATATATATATATATATATATATATATATCCATATAACATATAATCGAATGGCCCAACCCGTGCCTCTAACACTTACTGTTCATTAGCTACAGACCGCCAAAGTCAAAAATCTTGTAAGTTTGCATTAAAAATAAAAATTTCTATTTTGGATTCTAAGCCCTAGGGAATTTTTTCATTCTTTTTCCCGTAACCACTGGATCTGAGTTAGGGGAAAATGATAATTTTCATTTATATACAGGGTGGTTTAATTTTTAGTAGACTACTGAATATTTGTAGGTACAATTTTTTTGTTTTTTGCATTGTAATACAATATCAGCCGAAAACAAAAATTAAAAATATGTTAGATATATGTAGAAACGTCCATAGAATCGAATGGCTCAAGCCCCGTGCCTCTAACATTTACTATTCATTAGCTACAGACCGCCAAAGTCAAAAATCTTGTAAGTTTGCATTAAAAATAAAAATTTCTATTTTGGATTCTAAGCCCTAGGGAATTTTTTCATTCTTTTTCCCGTAACCACTGGATCTGAGTTAGGGGAAAATGATAATTTTCATTTATATACAGGGTGGTTTAATTTTTAGTAGACTACTGAATATTTGTAGGTACATTTTTTTTGTTTTTTGCATTGTAATACAATATCAGCCGAAAACAAAAATTAAAAATATGTTAGATATATGTAGAAACGTCCATAGAATCGAATGGCTCAAGCCCCGTGCCTCTAACATTTACTATTCATTAGCTACAGACCGCCAAAGTCAAAAATCTTGTAAGTTTGCATTAAAAATAAAAATTTCTATTTTGGATTTTAAGCCCTAGCGATTTTTTTCATTATTTTTCCCGTAACCAGCGGATCAGAGTTAAGGGAATATGATACTTTTCATTTATATACAGGGTGGTTTAATTTTTAGTAGACTACTGAATATTTGTAGGTACAATTTTTTTGGTTTTTTGCATTGTAAAACAATATCAGCCGAAAACAAAAATTAAAAATATGTTAGACAAATGTAGAAACGTCCATAGAATCGAATGGCCCAAGCCCCGTGCCTCTAACATTTACTGTTCATTAGCTACAGACCGCCAAAGTCAAAAATCTTGTAAGTTTGCATTAAAAATAAAAATTTCTATTATGGATTCTAAGCCCTAGGGAATTTTTTCATTATTTTTCCCGTAACCACTGGATCTGAGTTAGGGGAAAATGATAATTTTCATTTATATACAGGGTGGTTTAATTTTTAGTAGACTACTGAATATTTGTAGGTACATTTTATTTTTATTTTTTGCATTGTAATACAATATCAGCCGAAAACAAAAATTAAAAATATGTTAGACATATGTAGAAACGTCCATAGAATCGAATGGCCGAAGCCCCGTGCCTCTAACATTTACTGTTCATTAGCTACAGACCGCCAAAGTCAAAAATCTTGTAAGTTTGCATTAAAAATAAAAATTTCTATTTTGGATTCTAAGCCCTAGGGAATTTTTTCATTCTTTTTCCCGTAACCACTGGATCTGAGTTAGGGGAAAATGATAATTTTCATTTATATACAGGGTGGTTTAATTTTTAGTAGACTACTGAATATTTGTAGGTACAATTTTTTTGTTTTTTGCATTGTAATACAATATCAGCCGAAAACAAAAATTAAAAATATGTTAGATATATGTAGAAACGTCCATAGAATCGAATGGCTCAAGCCCCGTGCCTCTAACATTTACTATTCATTAGCTACAGACCGCCAAAGTCAAAAATCTTGTAAGTTTGCATTAAAAATAAAAATTTCTATTTTGGATTCTAAGCCCTAGGGAATTTTTTCATTCTTTTTCCCGTAACCACTGGATCTGAGTTAGGGGAAAATGATAATTTTCATTTATATACAGGGTGGTTTAATTTTTAGTAGACTACTGAATATTTGTAGGTACATTTTTTTTGTTTTTTGCATTGTAATACAATATCAGCCGAAAACAAAAATTAAAAATATGTTAGATATATGTAGAAACGTCCATAGAATCGAATGGCTCAAGCCCCGTGCCTCTAACATTTACTATTCATTAGCTACAGACCGCCAAAGTCAAAAATCTTGTAAGTTTGCATTAAAAATAAAAATTTCTATTTTGGATTTTAAGCCCTAGCGATTTTTTTCATTATTTTTCCCGTAACCAGCGGATCAGAGTTAAGGGAATATGATACTTTTCATTTATATACAGGGTGGTTTAATTTTTAGTAGACTACTGAATATTTGTAGGTACAATTTTTTTGGTTTTTTGCATTGTAAAACAATATCAGCCGAAAACAAAAATTAAAAATATGTTAGACAAATGTAGAAACGTCCATAGAATCGAATGGCCCAAGCCCCGTGCCTCTAACATTTACTGTTCATTAGCTACAGACCGCCAAAGTCAAAAATCTTGTAAGTTTGCATTAAAAATAAAAATTTCTATTATGGATTCTAAGCCCTAGGGAATTTTTTCATTATTTTTCCCGTAACCACTGGATCTGAGTTAGGGGAAAATGATAATTTTCATTTATATACAGGGTGGTTTAATTTTTAGTAGACTACTGAATATTTGTAGGTACATTTTATTTTTATTTTTTGCATTGTAATACAATATCAGCCGAAAACAAAAATTAAAAATATGTTAGACATATGTAGAAACGTCCATAGAATCGAATGGCCGAAGCCCCGTGCCTCTAACATTTACTGTTCATTAGCTACAGACCGCCAAAGTCAAAAAATCTTGTAAGTTTGCATTAAAAATAAAAATTTCTATTATGGATTCTAAGCCCTAGGGAATTTTTTCATTATTTTTCCCGTAACCACTGGATCTGAGTTAGGGGAAAATGACAATTTTCATTTATATACAGGCTGGTTTAATTTTTAGTAGACTACCGAATATTTGTAGGTACAATTTTTTTATTTTTTGCATTGTAATACAATATCAGCCAAAAACAAAAATTAAAAATATGTTAGACATATGTAGAAACGTCCATAGAATCGAATGGCCCAAGCCCCATTCCTCTAACATTTACTGTTCATTAGCTACAGACCACCAAAGTAAATATATATATATATATATATATATATATATATATATATATATATATATATATATATATATATATATATATATATATATATATATATCGCGTAGCTTAACATGCGGTAAAATTCGAGACGGCGAGCCGAGATAATTATCCTAATCTTGCGATCTCTAAAATGTTTTGGAGACGTCCCTGGTCCCTGTTTTTTCCTTCCCTTATTTAAGGGCGAACGCAGGCAAGATACGGCACAGACAATTATAGTAGGCCGAGAAATCAGTTTTTTGCAGGGGAAGTTTATTATTTAAAGTCATTTTTGTAATGAGGACATTTTATCGGCTAGACAGTCTTTTGTTGGTCTTATCGAGACACGACGTTCCATTGTTATAAAACAATGGTAGGTTTTTCGTCTACAGCCTTAGCACAAAAAGACATTGATAAGTATTAATTAATACAAAACAATTATATTTAGTTTAATGAAATTTTGGAGAGACGTTAAAACAAGACAAACAAAACGGTATCAGATAAAATAATTTCCTATACTCAAAAATGAGTAATAGATGTAATATCAAACACATTACCATTGATTTTGTTATACCAAAAAAGTAAGTACTTATACTAAAATAGCCATGCCTCAACTAATATTTTTAAAGATTTTCACAATTTTGAAAAATGTATATCTGTTTGTGAAAAATAAACTAATCATATAAAAAATTCAAAATTGGTATGTTTATGTATAAATGTCCATAGAATTGAATGCCACCAAGTTTAGAAGTGTAATTCGTTTAGTTTCAAAGTTAAAACACTCCAAACTCATTTTTATACTTGGAATTTAAAACAGACTTTTCAGCAAAGTACAAATATACAGTAAATGCATTTGAAAGACTGCAATCCTGAGACCCAGCATTGAAGATAAGTAAAAATCATCATAACGCAACGAAAGTTTTGGGCCAAATTTTTTATCTGGTATTTGAAAAACAACTTTGAAGAGTAAACTATGGCCAAGCGTTACCGTTTTTAATTACATCACGTGTCATCTTTTATTCAAGTTGTTGCAGAGTGTCTTACAAATTTGAATTACGAAAGAACATTTATAATTTAGTTGGCAAACTGCCTACACGGCAAATCGTACATTCGTTTGCGGACGAAAATATTTCCCGAACTACCGTATATCGAACAATTCGAAAATGTGAGGAAGGTATAGTATGACTAGCGAATGAAAGTTGACGTTTAGATTATTTAATAGATGTGGTTTCGTTTGAAAACATTTCCCTATATTTGATTTGAAAGGAAACTGACCCATATGTATTCCGTTACAGAAGATTAGAATTGTACTCAATACCAGGAGGCATTTAAAATGACCTTAGCAACAGGATTCAGAGATGTATTTAAAAAATTTAATACCGCAAATTCTAGTTCGTTCGTCTCAGGTGTAAACAACCCCCGAGTCGGATTTACTGTTAGAGAAAATTAAAAATAATTCTATTCCTTAGAATTGCCAAACTAA
The DNA here is from genome assembly GCA_963082715.1 of Harpalus rubripes. NCBI lineage: Eukaryota > Metazoa > Arthropoda > Insecta > Coleoptera > Carabidae > Harpalus > Harpalus rubripes. The sequence continues at coordinate 40,143,106 of OY720464.1, forward strand.
ATAGTTTAAAGATCAAAATATTTTGTTATAATAAACATAAACGAAAAATGTTTAAAATATTTTAAACGCATCCCTGTTTTGATATTCATTTACCCTAGTCGGCCATATATTTTCGGCCAGATATAATTACATATTTCTGTGTTTCCTAGTCCAGTATTTAAATGGGTTCATGCAAAAATTTCATACCTGAATATGTCGTACAATTCTATTCTTCTCTCGGGTTTCAAAAGAAACATACATACATACATACATACATATATAAAATCACGCATTTTCCACTTAGTGGGTTAGCACAAACCCGAAAGAATAAAAATAACATTAACCACAAAATAATTACTCTCTCTTTCAACAGCATTCTTACTAATCTGACATCATAGGTACATCATATATTCCTCACTCTTAACATATTAAAGTGACCGATTTTCGGTAGCGAAATACCGCAACCGGACCACAATAATAGTTACGAAACAATCATCCTTCGCCGCACATTCCTGTCTAAGCACACTTCTTTCGCCTCGGCCACATTCATAATCGCATTCATACACGCTCTTCTTCTCTTCCCACTCGGAAACTTCCTTCTTTTAGTACCTTATCAATCACATCCATCCACTTACACACTGGACGGCCACGCAATCGAACACCCTCAATTTCACCAAGATATATACGCTTTACAAGCCGTTCACTCTTCATTCTTTCCACATGACCAAACCATTTCAACTGGCTCATTCCTCTTAACATCATTCTTCCTAACCATACATTCTTCATACACCAAATTATTTCTCACGCGATCCCGTCTTACATATCCACATACACCACGTACATACCTCATTTCCACGGCAGTCACTCTCTTTTTATGCTTTCTCGTCCATGCCCAACATTCGCTTCCATACATCAACCATCACCCACATAATCCTTTTCGTCACTGACAAATCAAAAATTATTTGTAATTAATATTATGTGTTAGCTATACGCTAAATAAATAAATAAATAACCGATAAAAAAATGTCCCAAACTTTCGTTCCGCCCGTTAAACCCTCATAGATCGTGGGCATGTTTGGATTGACTTGACTGTTCGTTGTAACATAAGGCTACGTATGCCGTTAGCATATGTCGGAAGCAAATTCTGCATCTAGAGAATGGTATAAAAATCCTGACAGATAAACTAATGAAGCCACGGCCGGCTACGTTGATTGACATAGAGTTATATACGCTGGAGTATTCAGTGAGGCTTGCCGTACTCCTCATTACCCAAGACTTTGTATAGGATGCTATCTCTATGGTTTTTTACTTCTATTCATTCAGCAGGATACCATACAAGACAGAGAGGAAGATTAAATTCTTATTTAAAGAAAAATTAAAACGGGACAGTTTAGATAAAGAATTCTATGTGGAATACAGATTAGAAAGGCACAGGACGATATGCTACGTAAATACTGTCCTTCAAGGAATGGGGCCCTGCACCACAAAAAATAATAATATATATACTTTATACTAAAGTATTACACAATAAAAAACAATATTTTAATAATTACTTTGCGAGATATTTGAGGTTTATTGTCAGTGTCACTGTGACGTCACATTAGTGCTACTTTTCTCTCGGTGTCTACTATAGAGTTTGTGCGAGAGAAAGATATAGCAATAGGTGTCGCCGTGACGTCATGTTAATATATTCACGCAATGTCGGCCCGAGACTTTTGAGCGCCCCAGGCGAAAATTGTAAATTGCGCCCCTCATTTATTACAATTTTGTTTAGATTATATAGATACAAAAATTAGAAAAGAGGCGATTTGTGTGCATAACGCTTAATCTGAATGAAAAATTTTTGAAAATATTTTGGGTTCTACAGAGTCGCTTTATTTTTGTCTAATACCATATACAGGATTAGTCACGGGAGAGTTACTTTCAAAGTCCGTTTGTGTGCAACCCGAAATACAATTTACAACAGCGTCTATCTTCCTCTCTTAAAAAAATAGAATATTTAATTCACGATTGCTTTGCCTGTCTAGTGATGGTTCTCTCTTTTTGACATTAAACAATTAAATATGGTCTGTTGTCATTAGTATTTTGGGTTGTAAACAAACGGACTTTCAAAATAACTCTTCCGTTACTAACCCAGTATATAGGGAAAGAAAAAATATTTCTCAATGTAGGTATCAGTATAAATACTTTTCGTTATTTTGCAATTGGGAAAATCTAATTTAACTCTTTAACGGTTCATCCTAGAGAAAAAATATAAGAATCTTGTTTTGTATAAAATTTCGATACGGATCACCGTTTTCAAGAAAAATGTCAAAAACCAAAATATGTCGCCTTTTTCCAAATTAGCGAGGGGCTATTGCATTAGTATAAAAGCTATGGTTGCAATTTTTTTGTGTTGGGGGTATTTCTAAGTAGATTTCCTGAACAACAATTACTTCTTCAGTATTTGATATGACAATGTTTTTAATTGATATAATCGCCAACGAATTTAACCTTTCTTTTTTCTTAGTATAACGTAAAAAATATAAATAGGACTTAATTAATATAAGTTTGCTGCAACTGGAATTGTCAGCATTACGATTAAATCTACACACTGAACGAGTCAATAAACATACAATTTGATTCTTAATTTATTTTGCAAAAAAATAGTCAAAAAATGTCTCCCCAAAACCAATTTCGCCCCAGGCGGTCGCCTGTAGCTTGGGCCGGCCCTGTATTCACGTTTAATATAGAACTAATGGTCCATTTTCAACGATACGACCAAGTTCAGCTCTAAGTTGCCCCATGAGTCTTTAACTGGTTTTAAAATTTATATGGAGTATTTTTTGAAAAATCCTGGCCCTTAATTGTTTTCATTTTGAAGCTCCTACACAGTGTTGTACATTTTTGACCATTCTGCTAACCCTTCGTGTTCAAAACTGGCACATGCAAGATCGAAATACTTAATTTCTTCACTTGTATTATAATATATTATTAACCGTGCATCAGTAGTTGAGTAGTAAAATGTGCAATTACAATAAAAAGTGTGGCTAAATTAAACCGCTCAAAATTTTAGTGCACTTAATAGGAAGTCCATCAGGATAATTTTATTGTAATTTAATAATAGAATTACCTACCATCCATTTATCTGCCCCATCCAAAAAATCCAAAACTAAATTATGGAAAATAAGTATTTCCTTCGTAACTTCTGGATTACCTTTTAAACATTGTTAAAACCAAGCGTACAATTAAAAATCCATCTGCATTTAAAGCAGACCAGATGCGTAATTGTAGATTTACGTAACCGATGCATCAGCATCCGACAGAGAGAGAAGCTCAACAAATCATGTGCATAAACAAGAAGAAAAGAGAAACAACATAGGAAACCTATGAATCATACACACTTCTCGCCTTTTTTGAACCTCAGATATATTTTCATTTACTGGAATTGAATTTGTAACAATAAAAGAATGTTACTTTACAAATAAGGTACTCCATAAACCACAGTAACCTCCAAATATAAAGCGACAAGTAAGTGAAAAGTTTGTCTTATAAAAAAATATTTTCCTCTTCCCATTACAGTAAATCATGGCAGTCATCAGCTTAATTATGTGTAAGTAACACAGATTTCAAACTCGTTAAAAATGTAGAAATCAAAAAGCCATTTCGTGAATTTATTTCCGGAGATTTTCCGCAAAATTTCAGCTCAAATTAGCAGAAAGACAAACAAAAAGTTTGACACCATTTAGGAACAGAATACCCGAAGAAAATGTGGGATACACAAAGTTAACAACAGTTATCTGTTTAACCAAAGATGAAAATGTAATGTTAAATTACAATAATTCTGAATTATGGCCCCACGTTGGGCGCCTAACTAATATACGAGCCCTGGCTCTTAACATTTCAGTCGGTAACATATTCTACGCAAATATTTCTACAAATTTCATTCAACAACTTTAAAATATAAATTTTAAACTCACAAAAATTGAATATGTTATTTAAATATTCCACTATATAATATTGGGTTTCATCGTCTTTTGTAGTTTATGAATGAAGTATTTATTTTGTATAATTCAAAATATTTTTTGATAAAATTTAAAACATTTGTATTGCCAACGACAGCTCTTTGGTCTTTCTGTTAATTAATGGCAAAAATGCTGACCCATCTTCTGATTAGAAAATCTTTGGTGTGCGCCTATGTCTCGTCCTCATTCCCAGACATTGTTATTGTCTGGTCCCTCCGCCTCACTGATATACATGTGATAATGTCGTTCTGTTTAGTAGAAATGTGTCTGCGACTCGGAATTTTTTATTCATTTTATGAATCAAATTCACATGCTATCTTTCATTCATTATTGTACAGCGTGGACGCTTTTCACAATCAAAAAAATCATAAAGGAATGGTCAATGCTTTTTACCTTCCGCTACCCTTGGTAAGGGAGGTATAGGGATCGTGCTAAAAATCGCATATCGGGATTTTCGTAAATGTGTATGTATATATAGTAGGTATCATTCAGAAATTTTGAAATCTTATATTTATTCCTTATTCTAATATGGAAAGAAGCCATTAGATTCTGGTGTAAATAAGATAACCGGAAATGGCACTTTACTTAAAGCTCAAATAGTTTTTCTTCTAAAAATACTTTTAAATGTAAAAAATTAAAGATTTTTAAATATTCTCATTAGGAACACGGTTCAGATCTCAAATATATGTAACTGATCATCATTTCAAATTAATAATAGTAACGTTTTAAAAAGAAAATAGTAGTAGAGAGTACTCTCGCGTCTCGTCTCGTCTCGTTGCATTATGCGAGACGAGAACGAGAGCGAGATTGCAGTGTAAAATTCGAGGCGAGATCGATATAACAACTGCGAGAAGCGAGAAATCTCGCGAGATTCTCACGAGAATCTCGCAATGAAAATTGCGCCGTACAAGGAGTGGAGTCAACGCTAATTCATGCATAGAACACGTAAATATAAAAATTATATTCACTACATTCTAGTCTACCTAGAGTCGATTAGTATCAGTCTCAGAGCGAGGAGATGCAAAAATAAAGACAAGATCGGTATTGCATCCAACAGAACTAGTTTTTTTCCAATATTTCAGCCCCTGCTTCACCCCAGTTAAAACCACGGTTAATAAAACTCTAGATCGAGATTACAGATCCGAAAACGAGACGAGACCGATATTTTATATTTCTCGTCTCGTCTCGCCTCGTGTGCATCACTAGAAAATGGTAAATAGAACAATAGTTATAGAGGAAGCAACTTTCCAGCATTAATAAATATGTATGTACGTTGCTACAATACATATTTCCACAATTTAAGATAGCATTGACATTAGCGCCAATTTCAAGTAGCCGAAATTACATTGGGTAAAATTGTCTCTTGTCTCCAATTTCACCCAATCAAAGAGTTCAAAACTATGCCCTATTCTCAAAACTCAATGGCTTAAATGGAACAAGGCATAGTAAATAATTTTCTTTAAATAATGATAATAATGATAGGAGCCGGAAATTACAAAAAAGCCCTGACGGATGGTTATTATAAAATTTTGGGGATACAAGTCCTAAATAATATCTATTAAATATTAAGCGTTTTAAGTTCGCTAAGTAAATTACAAAAACCGAATCGGGAAAATATTAAAACTTTGGTGATGTTAGTTTTTTAAGCAGAAGTTCACGTTTCTGACCGTCCTGTATATAAGATAATCCTTTAAAGTATAAACGGAATACGAAGAACGATTGTGACAGCAATCATTTGCGTCTGATGCCTCATTCCATTAATCCAGATAAACAGATTTTGTAAAGTGTGACCAGACACAAAACAACATTTGTTTTTTCTCAATCGTTGATTTATTTTTATATCAGAAAGATTATTTTACTTGGTATGAGTTCCTCCCAAATACAGGACTAAAAGGTGGACAAACCTGCTGACAAAATATATGAATCGCCTAGTTTTAAAAAAGAAAACTCAATAAATTCACTTAGGTCAAAATAGGAAATCGCAAAAAACTATTACTTAGATATCAAGTATTGATAAGCAAATATACACTTGACGACGTGGTATAACCGTTTTTGTAATATCGCCACAGTAACCACCAGTAAACATTTTGTTTTATTTATCAACAAACGTCAAAAAAATTATTTTAATTTTGTTGTCAAATTCATATATATCCAATGAATACCACTTGTGTATTAAATATTATCAGCATATATTGTGTTGACACACACATACATACATACATAGAATCACGCCTTTCCCACTTAGTGGATTAGCACAAACCCGAAAGAATAAAAATAACATAAACCAAAAAATAATCACTCTCTCTTTCAACAACATTCTTAGTAACCTGACATCATAGGTACAACATATATTCCTCACTCTTAACATATTAAAGTGACCGATTTTCGGTGGCGAAATACCGCAACCGGATCACAATAATAGTTACGAAACAATCATCCTTCGCCACACATTCCTGTCTAAGCACACTTCTTTCACCTCGACCACATTCATAATCGCATTCATACACGCTCTTCTTCTCTCTTTTAGTACCTTATCAATCATATCCATCCACATACACACTGGACGGCCACGCAATCGAACACCCTCAATTTCACCAAGATATATACGCTTTATAAGCCGTTCACTATTCATTCTCTCCACATGACCAAACCATCTCAACTGGCTCATTCCTCTTAACAACATTCTTCCTAACCATACATTCTTCATACACCAAATTATTCCTCACGCGATCCCGTCTTACATATCCACATACTCCACGTAAATACCTCATTTCCACGGCAGTCACTCTCTTTTTATGCTTTCCCGTCCATGCCCAACATTCGCTTCCATACATCAAAGCAGGCACTAGCACTCCATTATTCACACTTGAACGAGCTTCTCTAGATAAACGGAATACGAAGAACGATTGTGACAGCAATCATTTGCATCTGATGCCTCATTCCATTAATCCAGATAAACAGATTTTGTAAAGTATGACCAGACACAAAACAACATTTGCTTTTTCTCAATCGTTGATACACTCAACGTATTATTTTAGAATACCACTCCTCCTTCCAACACACATGTGGTATTATATATGAATATAGTGCATATTACATTGTTAGTGAAAACGGAAGTATCTGTTTTACAAATTAGTGTCCCCCCCGTTTTGTTTATTTTGTAAGAGGTGAAAGAAACATTTTTGCAAGAAAAATATCTTAATAAAAGTGTATTTCCGGTGTTACCGGATTTCCTGTTCAACTGTGGCATCTTGTTCCTGTAGGTAATGTAACTTAACGCTAGTTAATTTACAAGATTTTATCTTGTATCTGTATGGGTATTTTATGTTACATACTTTTCATTTCATTTACTAATTAATTACGATATTTTCTAAAAGGCTTTCGTATGATTGTGCCAACTACACGAACCTCAAAAAAACAAGTGAAACTGATGATGATGAAACATGCTACTCATAGAAAAACAACAGTTTTCCTTGCCACGTGGAGGAAATAGTTAGAAAAACCGGTGACCTAATACAAATTTATTTATTTTCTTTTAACTATATTAATGCTTCCTCTTAAATCATAATCTAACTTCTGTTGGAGCAATTTTCAATGCGTCGCATTCTAAGAAAATGTAACTATAATATTATGTGAAACAATATTTGTCCTATCCAAGATAATTTGCGAAACGCGCAGACGAAAGAAAAACTATGGAAAAATTTAAAATAGATTTTCATACCATAGCATTTACTTCATACTTGTTCTGCGAAAAGACGTGATAATATGCTGCTTATAATTATTGAACTCAGATGCAGATCTTAGAAATAATTATACGGTTTTGTGGTGCATTGCTGGACCAAAAATTTCTCAAGAAAATGTACCAGCCTAGGCTTATAATACTTCAACAATCAAATTATAAAACATCAAATGGTGAGAAATTTTTACAAATTTCTTTCGGTTTGAAACTTACAAAAATTGAATATGTTATTCTAGTATTCTGCCATTTAATAATAGATTACATAGTTACATCGCCTTTATTGGTAACAACAGACTTAATTCTATTAGACACTGTACCCACAAGCCCTGTGCATTCTTCTGTTTAGAGTAGGTATTGTCCCTCAACTTAACTGACTATTGGTGCTCATTTTTCTGGAGAACGATTTGCTGTCTTCCCCCAAAAAAAAACTATCTGCCCAGCATTGGGTCACGATCCAATTTTTTTCTAAAAGTGATATTTTAGAATTCTATGTATTCTTTATCGGACCTGCATTTTTTGTCTTTTATGATGTCATGGACAATTTCTGATAGGTACAATTTACAGCAATAATAGTATATTAAGTATTAAGAACGGTAAGGACAGTTTACCGATCGAAGACAATGTCTGGGGACTGAGAGAAGCGAAGGTCCCAATTTTGTCTGACATCGGTAATTCCTTAACGTTCGTGAAACTTATACTATTTTTTGCACGATCGACGCACAAAATTTAAAAGAAAAATAAGATTTGAAAATTATTTTGCCATAGTAAAAAAAAAATTATTTGTCATTTTTTAAGTAAGCTATGAATTTTTTTTTTATTTATTTACCGTCTCGCCTCCTGTACGGTAAGTGAAGCACATCTCTTACCGACGTGATTCACATCACTTACCGTTCAGTAATTTGTAAATAAGACCTACCGTCTTGGAAACACTATTGGTAAACATAAAAAATAACCCGATCGTGCAAAAAAGGCTTTAGCGCCCTCTGCAACGATTAGAAATGACTGGCATTTATTTTTGACTTATGCAGCTCCCATACAGAGAATACCTAGGCCCAGTTGCATAAAGCATTGTTAACTTTAATCACGTCGTTAACTTTGACAAGGCTTCTTTTCCAATGTATTTTTGATACGTATCCATGGTTACAATGTGTAGTTAAACACATGATCAGCTAACAACGTTTTATGCAACTGGCCCCTAGATTCTCATATATCATTTTTTTAAACAGTTTTGGGTCATGACCCACAGCTGGGTAGACCGTCTTTTTATTTGGGGAAGACAGCAAATCAAGGATCAGTATTTGGAATATCATGATGCATTTTTCACGTAGCAATATCCCCTGGTCTATGACTTTGGACACGTATATTATTTTTCAATTTTAAGTTGTTTACTAAAATAAGCTTCATCATTTCTGTCTGGTAATTTATCTATGATGCTCGTAAATCGTTTTAAAGATGGCAACCAATAATCGATCTAGTCTCAATTGTTCTGTTTTTCACTGCTTGCTAGACAAAAACGTGTATATCATCATTTAGCCGTCTTTATAGCCGTTTATTGCATAGATATATTTGTTTACACTATAACTGCAACTATGCAAAAACCGTCCATTCGATTTATTGTTCTCAGGTAGAGAAAGAAATAAAAAAGGTGATGGATTCATTTATCATTCGTTCTTTGGTTGACATGTTTTGTAAATAGATAAATTAAAATATCATTAGCA